>JBAMNC010001396.1:0-335000 GCA_037902135.1 Cetoscarus ocellatus | reverse complement strand
GGCTTTAAATTCTTTACGAGTTTCTTTTTTTGTCGGGCAGCTTTGTATAATTACATGGAGTGTTATAATCAAGCTTTACAAAATTCAAATAATAGGATATTTTATTTTGGGAGATGCTTTAATGTTATAATAAAACTCAACATGTCCTTTGTTTATCTTTGCAAATATATAACAGGTTTAGGCTATATTAGTGTATCACTTAAAAGCTTGGTAGAGGCCCAAGGTGTCCAAGCTCCCACTTTCGGAGCAACTGTTGTTAAGGACTTGAGTTATATTGTTTAACATCAATAACTTGGCTTTTGATGATCTTATAAGCAGTGATTCTGAAAACGCTTTGAAGAGAATCAACATTCACCATTGCTCCTTTGACCATGAGTTATAACCACAGGCTGCTTCTATTAATCTTGGTGAACTTAGAACAAGGGGAAACATCTTTGATCTGCAGCAGAAAGACCTGTCGCAGTGAAGATTCATAACTCAAGTTCTGGTTTCAGCTGAAAAACTATTTCCATTAGTTTGAGGAAACAATACAATTTGTCTTTCTGTTAAATAGAAATCCTTGTCAGTGTCTTCCACAATTTTTCCTGCAAAAAATAAACAAATAATGTATCAAAATGAACAATTTATCATGGAATTGGTATTAATAAAATTTCATCAATCCCAATTCATATGTGATAAAATTATCTCATACTTAAACACATATCTATGTACTAAAACACATGGACCCAAGGGCCATTTAGCATTTATTGAGGCGTGCAGGATGGATGGATTAATGGGCCGATAATTTACTGTACAATACAGAGAAATAAATAAGCAAATTGCCAAGCAGCTTGGAATTATTCCTTAGAACAACTTACATTAGTTGATGCATCCATAGATTCATATAGGTAGTAAGGTCTCTTTTCAGGTTTCTTTGATATAGACATTAATTAATAAATGGCATCAACTAAACAGCCTGCCTTTGATTTCAAATTACACTAGTATTCACCATTAATTTTCTGAAGACGCATCATGTGAAATATCTGATAAACAAGACAAACAAAGCTATTGGACACGCAGAGGCAGCATGACTGGAGAAAGGGGGAGTTCAAGTGGCCACACCCCTCTCTTATGAAACCTCTAGATTCCTCCCTCCACCTGTCAGCCATATTGTGACAGTCCTGTCTCATAAGATTCGACCTTCATTTTTAACAGTGTGTGCTGTGCTATTATCAAGTCACACCAATACAAGCCATCCTGCACACAGCTTTTGGAAATATTTCTGTACACTCACTCTGACATGAGGAGGCAGTGCCCCGAGGTCAGTGAACCTGTCACGTTAAGTCAGAACAGAGGACATATTTACATTATTTGGGTCACAAATAGATGTTTTGTCTGTAAATAACCCTTCATCATGGCAGACAGGTTGAGTAAACTTATCTGCCATTGAATTAAAATACCCATTTTGGCAGGTGCTTATTTCTAACCTTTATGGGAGTCTTGATTTAACTTTCTCAACCTGTGGATCAGCAACATACACACTATATTTACAGCTAAGCCTTGTGTACTTCAATGTTAAAATAAGAGTCAACACAAGTCTGACTTCATGTTCACTGCATTTTATTGCTTTAAACAATACTTACATTTATCTCACAGCTGTACAAAACATAGTACACAATGATACACAAATACCATCCAAACATAAAAGAGTGGGAAACAAAAAAAGAAGTGAACTCAGAACAAAATAAAAACTGAATACAGGTATGTGCTCTAATATCCCGACTGTGCCAGTGGTACTAGGTTTAAAACTTCACAGTACACTTTGTCATTACAAGAAATTAAAATAAAAGCTCAATTAAGGCAGGGTGATTATTGTGGTACATCCAACCATTGAGACTACAACACAAATAAAAACACCTTTATCCTGTTTGACAGTCAAACCAATACAGACAACTACCTGTCGTCTCTGAAAATACCCTGTACTTTTCTTTAAACTCTGAACAAAAGTAACAACTTTGAGTCACAGTGTTCTGTTCATTTCACATTCCAAAGACCTTTTCAACTTACAAATAATCCAAATCTATAAACAGCATAAGACCAGAGATTTAAAACTTCTTTTTTCTAAAGTCTCCAGTCGCATAATGAACTCATGTACACTTTGCCTGGTCCAGCAGATTATGCAACAGAGCAGGTGTTACTGTTGTATCACAGCGGTAACCTTAAAGTGTTTCTTGGAACATTTCAGAACAATAAGCAGCACTATTTGTGGTTTTGGGCTTTGATATGTTATTGTTCCCTTTTCCGAGAACAAAAATATGACGTCAGGACCACATAAGACTGGAAATGAGATCTTTGGTTGTTTTAAGTTTTAGTTTTCCTCTTCCTTTGGGATATAACTGTCTGAATGTGAGGAATACAAGAAAAAATGTCTGGTTTATGGTGCTGCTTGAGCTGTTTATGCTTTGATTGCAGCTTAAATCAAAGAACATGCAAATATACAGTAGATCATCACAGTGTTTACTGTAATCAAAATCTCTAAATAGTATAATAACTACAGAGCTATTTATTCCAGTAGATCAATAAAAAGTAGGGATGCATGATATTACTGACACACCAACTGTATTGACAGATAATAGCTTAAAAAGTGGATTATTAGTATCAGTAGGTATGAAATTTTCTGTAAACATTTACAGCCAATATATGTGATCAAAGTAGCTGTAATACTGGCAGAATATATGTATGTACTATAATGCATTGCCTCACTGTTGCTAAATGTCCATATTCAAAAACAAAAAATATTACTTATAACAGAATGAAACATTTTACTTCTTTAACATCTGTTTCTGACACTATGACAGATACAGGTCGGTTTTAGTAAAGTAAAGACTGAACCTCTGACAAAAATATCAGGATCTGTGTTGAGGTTAATGAGCTCAGATATATTTGCATACTGGATATTGGTGTAAGTCCAGTGTCATGCATCCCTAAAATAAACACAAAGTATCAACAGTAAACATGCAAAAACAATGTGCTAACACTAACATTAGCTATTTGTTTCAAGTCATTGTTTAGAAAACAACCATAAGGCACTTCTTAAGAGACAGCTACACAAGACCAAATTTATCCTTAAAAAATACAGGACAGGTCCTATTTACAGATCAGGCACCTTCGGTAACCAAACATATACAATAAAGTCTACTGACTTATCAAATACTGTGTTATGATCAAAATCACCTAATAAAATATTACAAAACAGATAAAGAGATGACATGTGTTATCATGATGGTGTTAAAAGGACTGTTTTGTTAAATATGCTTCAAAAATTTAAATAAATCTCTATAACACATATGCTGTTCTATTCTTAAAACACCTGTCAGTATAAATCAAAAACTAGCTGGCGTAGGAGGGACACTGATCTTCCTCTGTAGGGTTGAGTCAGTAGGTGGCGCTATAGTCAGTACGGTGGAATGCTTACACAGCGGTTTGCATATGGAGGTCCTGTAATCAGTAGACGGGTGTGTAGAAAATCTGACCCCCTAGCACTCTGCGCTTCAACTCCTTACGCAGCAGGCTACGTTCTCTCTGAGAGCCCTTCATGAAGCCTCGGTTCTCCTGAGCTCGGCGGGACAGATATGGAATGACCTCATTGACTGGGCCGTATGGGACATACTTGTAGACGGGGAAGCCGGCTTGACCTGTTGGGGCAGAGAGCAAAGAGTGTAAGATTATTGACCAAACACTCTGCTGTACGAGCAGTCCATGTCCTGGGTCTGTGTATGAGGACAAACAGAGCGATTCAATCTTGAACAACGCAAAAGAACAGCTGTAATATGAACAGCTTTAAATGTTCTTGCTATTTAGATAAGATTAGATTAGATAGTACTTTATTAATTCCTTTGGAAAACTCCTCAGGGAAATTAGAATTCCAATAGCAGTTACAAAAAGTAGATAAAAAGATACATAAAAAAGATAGATATAAAGAAAAAATCTAAATAAAAAAATAGAAACAAAATTAAATAAATCAATAAAAAACTCTTAATAATCATAATAATAACAATAATAAGATAAAATAAAATGAAATAAAATAAATAAATAAAAATGGTCACTGCTCCTTCTCGTCCTCCGTCCCTCACCAGGTCGTGTTAGTTTGAACATCTTTTCTCTGTATTATGTTATTATATCTGCTGCAGCCAAACAGCACAATACTTTAAAGTAGCTAAGAAACTCACCCACAAAAGGACTGTGTGGCTTTTAACACCCACAAACACTACAGGGATGAGTAGAAATGAACTAAGAGTCAGATAACTCTCTTGCTGAGTAGGTGGTGACTGAGCTGCAGTGTGCAGATGTCATACTCAAACTTTCCAGTGATCAGTAAAACCATCCCACCTCTGCAAGACTTTTCATCAACTGACCTGAATACAAAGTCAGTTAACAGTATTTTAAAATACTGTTAGCGGTGAAACCAAGGGTGCCAGGGCAGCTCCAGCTCCAAACATTATCCACATGTGTAGACATGGTCTGGAGCTGCTGTCTGTGAATAACAGCTCAACAGGTTTATAGACGATTCCAGTCAATTTAACCCAAAAAAAATGTAGCAATTAGGACTGCTTTATTATAGCAAAAAACATAGTTCTGATTATTTTGATAGATACTGAGATCATCATTTTAAAACACAAATACTCACTAATTTTTCAATATGCACAGCTTAAATGCTATTTGTGAGATAATTCTGAATACAAAGAAGAAATTAAATAGAAAACTATATTGAAAAAATACAAATATCTATGAACAATAACAGATGAAAAAAAACACGTGCAACATGCAAAACAAAGTGCAACAAGACATGTGGCACAGTATCTTTTAATCTTGATTATTTAGCTGTCTGTTACCGGCAGTAAACACACATAGGTGGAGGCTGAATAGCTATTACATATAAAACCCCAGGAAGAAAAAAATGTAGCACTTAAGGAGCATTTTCTTTAAAGAGGCATAGAACTTTTCTTGATGAACTGAGAGTTTAGTAAAAGGTGTCATGTTCATCTGCTCCCCAAGCCCCTTCTAAGAACATTAAAAGCAAAGAAAATTGATTTTGTAGGACATGAGACCTTTAAATGACTAAAAAGGGCACAGTCTCCATCTGCATGTCACTCAAGCTATGATAACAACCTGTAATACTGGAGAATACTTCCCTTTACACCATTACCAGAATCATTATCTACAGATATATGGCCAGTTCATGCATTCTGAATGTGTCTTGGTCAGCTATTCTGCTGTTTGGAAACCAGGGTGAAACTATTTTTTCATCATCAAAATATTAAAAATTAATAAGCTAACATTATCTTATTTGTGTTCTTTATTGATAGTAGTGGCATTACCATCTATGACACTTTCAGTCAGTGTTGTAGGACAGCAGCTGTGTGAAAGAAAGTAATATTCTGATCAAACTTTGATTTTGAACTATTCTTCGTGGGGTCAATCACAACTACATCAGGATTAGGAGAGGTCTGTTTGGTGCTGCTGGCTTTGTATATAAGAGATACGATTGAGATTCTGACTAGGTTTTCCATCTGAGATTAGGGAAAATGTGGCTGTAATTATGGCTTTTCTCCACATCCTTTAGTGCAGTGAATTAAAGAATAATTGTTTTTTGTTCAAAAATGCTAAAAAATGACCTGGTTAGAATACATAATATGCAACTAGGACATTAAGTGTAAAGCAGAGAGAAGCATTTCTTGCCCAACAGGAGATTATGGAAGCTACCAGAAGTTTTTATCTTACAGATAAAAACACAGAAAATTCAAAGTTCACATTTTAACTATCAGAAAACAAGAGTAAAAAATCAAGTACTGCTCACCCTAAAAACAAACAAAGGGGATTACACTTGGATCTATAATTTGTAAAGTCCACTGCAAGTGTAACAGCAGTGCATCTGTTTGAGGCACCTGCACCAGTATTTTTTGATGGACACAGAAGGACATCAGACAGCAGGAGTCATTCGCTCCTAACATCTTTAATGATAAGTTTGTTACAGTCTGTGGCTGTAAAGCTGACATGTGTTGGAACTATGTTTCAGTGGAAACCTTTTGGTCACATGGCTCTGTGATGTAAGTCCTCTGTGATTCTATAACTTGCTGTTTACTTTTAGGACTCAAAGCTGAGCACAACATACCTAGTGGGAAGCTGATCTGGTCACACATGCCGAGCAGCTGTCCAAAGTAAACCTTGTTCTCTGTGGGGGAGAGGCCCATCTCATTCATCCTGAAAAAAATAGAAGAAAAAAAACACCCAAGTTAACGGACTGTTACATAATGCAAGCTGTGGTGTGATGTTACACCACAGATGTGTTCAAAACAGTTTGTTAATCTCATAATTACTGTGACAAAGAGAGTATTTAATTTACAGGTCTATTAGGAAAAATACTGATGGAAGGAAGATTTAAAGCTTTAGCAAAAATGTGTTATTCTTTTTGAAATACTCACTTTTCTAGTGTATATTTGATTGTGTCCTCGTTGTGAGTTGCAACCATGATATTTGCCTTGCGGCTGTGTTCAATCTCCTCCAGCACATACTCCAAACACCTGAGCAAACAACAAAGCAGATGATCAAGATTATGCATTCTCTGGTTTCATAAAAAAAACCTTCTTCTGTCTCTACACTGCAGGCATTATGTGTTCTTAGTTGTGTGTCCAGGCATCTAATTCTTGTGTAACAATGTCTCAAAAACACTCTGAGGATTGCCTTTGAATGTTCACAAATGTCCACTCGGACTCAAAGAAGAACTGAGTCCATATTGAAGGTCATAGGTCAAAGGAGAGGGAGCCTCATGTTTCTTCAAATCTTAAGAACACTTTGAGGGGTTTCTTCAAACTTTGCACAGATGGCAACTCTGACTCAAGGATGAACTTATCAGATTTTTAAAGTCATAGGTCAAAGGTGAAGATCATGATGCCAAAGTTAATTCCTTACTGGCTCACTTGTGAACTTGATTACTCAACAGAGCCTCAAGGAATTATCTTCAAACTTTGCACAAATGTTGACACTGTCTCACAGATAAGTAGGGATGTGAACTGAAATCCCATTCCAGTAGAGAATTGATAACTACTCCCTCAAGGAATTGATATCATTAGTCTTTTTGCTGATCAATTCCCTATCGATTCCTTCCACTAACAGGGTTAGACGTAGTCAAGCGGTTGCTGAATTATCAACATAAAGGTGCTTACTGCACTACTGTCAGTAGGCAGGAACACCAGCAACTTGTAAAAGCATTTACATATGCAACTCATATAATAACAATAAGCAGTGTCATGTGTTTGATATTATTGCAACCTACAGGCAAACTTTTGCCTACACAGAAAATCAACAGGAATTGATGAGGGAATCATTAAATAATCATATTGATCAGCAGAATTGGTAATGGCATCGGTATCAATAAAGTCTTTTTAATTTCTATCCCTTCAGATAAGCTGATCAGATTTTGGAGGTCAAAGATCAACAGTCAATGTCATTAAGCCACATATTCATCCTTTGTTTCTTAAGGCACTAACTTAAGTATGCTATGAGGGATAAACTTCAAATTTTGCACAGTGTCTAGACTGATTAGATTTTAGAGGTCATGGGTCAAAAGTCACTGAGCCCCTAAATCATCCCTTTAGTCACACATGAGACATCTCAAAAATGCTTTGCAGGATTTCCTTTACACCTTGCACTAAGTCCACAATGACAAGAGGAGAACTGATTTGATTTCGGAAATAATAGGCCAAAGGTCATTTTTCTCCTCATGATCTTTTGCTCTTGACTGGATCTCTTAAATGATTTTAAGTATATCACTCAAGCTTTATACAAATGCTGACTCTGAAAGAACCGATAATGTAATGATGAATATGGAATCTCAAAATGCTTGAGGAATGCTTTTAACTTTGCCAAAACATCCACTGTAACTCGTCTTTATCTCATTAATGGATGTCTAAGAATGCTTTGAAAGATTTCTATCAACCCTTCTCAAATATGGAGGTTAAATGCCAGGGCTTCAAACTCACTTGTGGTACATCCTGTTGGTTGCTTCATAGTCTGGGTTGATTGGGTCTTCGTAGCCGATCTCCTTGGCCCTGTCTCTCTCCTGGTACATGTAGGCTCCACGGACCAGCTTGGCACCAAAATACCAGCCCTCCCGCCGTGACAGCTCAACATCCACAGTTACATTATCATAGGCTTCCTGATGGTGTTCAAAAAACAGCATTAGATGACTCTCATATTGTCCACACAGGGAAAAGAATCATGATTAGAGGCCTCACCTTGAGATAACATTGGTAGGTGTTAAAAATGATCGGCTTCTCTCTGTTGAACTTCCTCTGCATTTCCAGCGTCAGTCGACTGATAGATGGCTGAAAATATGTCTGCTCGGCATCCACCATTAGCCTCACCCCATTCTCCACAGCATGCTGCAGTGCACAGACAGAGTACTCACAGTTATAGAGCTCTATTTGAATAACCCTTATTTATATGAAAAAATGTGTTTTAGTGTCCTAACATTGGCAAGAATATCCACTCTCTGAAGCATCCTCTTCATCTGCCTCTCCTCCTCGGCTGTAAACTTGTTCAGCAAAGGTTCCAGCTGGCCTGTCTGCACGACCAAAGAAAAAAAATCCAATTATTCAGCGGTGCAATCAATCGTGAGGATCGGGATAACCCGTCCTATCTGTATTCGACAGATGGGGCATGGGTTGGGTGGAGATGAGAGAAGAGTGAGTGTGTTCTGCAGTTTTTTCTTGTGCCGCTTCATATACCGATAACAGTATCTCATGTGAGGTACCAATACAGGATACATACAACAAATACATACATACAAATGTTCACTATAATAGGACTATGAGTGCTGGTAGTCCTGGCTGATGTAACAGTTTTACACTGTTGGAAAAAAAGTGTTTATTTCTAGAAAGAAGATATGCTATTGCACCAGAATGTTGCTATCTTGTGGGGAGAAGATCAATTTCTTCCAAAACAAGAATTTTATCAGCGTTCCAACATTGTGATCAAGTTGTGCAATGTTTGAGGGGATGGTAACTTGTCAAACCAACATTTATTTACTAGTTTCTCACTTCCATTACCAGCAGCTTGAGACCAGTCTCATACTTACTTATTTGGAAAATGAAACATACAAAAACTATGCTGTTCTGCATTTTTTTCCATTTAAAACTTGAAAACTGCCGTGCTGAGACTTTATTCTTTCATTGAGGAGTTAAATGAAATATACTGAAATAATTAACCACTGATCATCAACACTTTATCTCTATCATTAATTAATGATGTTACATTAACTCACCTCAAGGTTTGGTACCATCAGCAGATTGGACATCTTTGTTGTATCATTGATCAGACTGTTCCAGTCCAGCAGATCTATTGTTCTGGAAAGATGAAATAGAAATATTAGAAATGTGACAAAGTCTGTACAGTAAGTTTGAATTCATTGTTTTAAGCTGCAGATTAATATGCTGAGCTAAGATGCTGCTACTAAACTTTGAGATATAATACAAACTTGACACTTAACCAAAACATGTGTAGTCCTCTGTCAATACTGCTGACATGGTGTTTGCTTTCAAAGCTGGTGTAACTTGGAAGAGGAGGAACAGAAGTATAAAGCTGAGAGTGCGTTTATCAAAACTAATTATATCCCTCAGACGTGTATGATGTCTTTCTTATGAACGCTTTTGTTTTCCTTTCACAGAGGAAACTTCTGCTGTGTGAATATGAATTACTGTTAGATTATCTGGTGTTATCGACTGTTTCCCTTCTCAATATCACATTTGTTATTTTACACTGGCTGTAGATCACGGCTTTGGTTATTACCTGATTATAACAGGTTTTCTTGTAAGTGAAGAACGTTTTTCATCACTGAATTTCAGTAAACAGAAGTAAACTGATGTTACTTCCAAAGGATGTCAAAAAAAACCCTGCACTGAAAAAGTTATCCTTTTACTGGACAATTCAAGTAATACATCAAATCTGCAACCATTTTTTCTTAGTTTGGACATTATGCTCAACTAGTTATGATGGAACTTACATCTCTGTGGTGCAACTATATGAAGACACAACTTAAGTCAGGAACTTCAGGATCAAACATAATTCATACAAGTTTTTTTTTTTCATGTGAACTCCTTGCTCTTTTCAACAGTTTCAGCCCAACCACCAGATGAAGGAAGAGTCTTTAGCAGAGTCTTTATCGAAAGAAAACTTCAGGAACCAAGAACCAACAGACTTGCCAACCCAACAAAAGAAGAAAGATAAGACTATGCCCATTGTGTAATAACTTGAGAAAAGTAATCAATCAGACATAAAATCCACAAAACCCTCATCCGGTTTACTGTCAAGTGGAATCTGGATACAGATGAAGTTGATGTGTCAGCTGCCCCAAAACAACCTTGATATGGACTGCAGCTCTCCCGTAAGCTCTCCTACTTATTTATATTTTTAATACTTAGAAAAAAAAACATCTCCTACACACTTTTTATTATAAAATTTAACATCTTCTAGACCTCTTTAGCACCTACACTGAGAACATTTATTTTTCTTTGCAGAATAAAAATCAACATGGGTGTGTTTTATGTTTTTATGTGCTAAAATGCTACTTTATTGATGCATGATCATTGTTTACTAAATATCGATCTAATAACAGGAAATCAAGTGGCACTGTTTCCCAAGGAGAGGGAGAGTTACAGACAAAAGAGAGAGAGCACACATATGCACAAGGATAAAATTTTTAAATGCTTACTGTACATGTGACTTGTTGCTGCCACTGTTTAAAACAGATTAGATGAAGTGCATCTTAGACAAGAAGCAAGCTAAAATTTAAGACCTCTCACATATATAAAAAAAGATTTTTTAATGGATTCAACGTCAAAAATCAAATTTGAGGCCCTTTAAGACTTTTCAAGGATCTACATGAACACTGAAATAAGAACTGGATCAGCAGTTGGTTGCATATCTGATTAGGGATCGGTCTTATAAACAGCTGCCAAACACTATAACAGATTTTAACACTACAAAATTATCGGGACAGTGGGGAAGTGGCCGTGGAAAGCTCTAGGTACAGCATCTAAAAGACAACTGCTCTGGGAGTGGTGTATTATACGTTTAAGGCTACCTTTAAGGCCAGAGGCTTAGATTTATTAACCAGCGACTTCAAAGGTAAGTAACTGTGATTATCTTTAATTTCCATGAACTGATTGGTCTCTTGTCTTACCCAGACAAACCCAGCTTCTCTCCAGTAAACCAGTTCTCGATGTCATCCTTGGCTCCCACACCCATCTTAGTAAGACTTTCCTGGAAAGACATATTTCAATGATGTAACCACATGCTTGACGCAATTGTAATATTTATTGATAATATGGTGTTTGATGGCTAGAGGCTTGAGCACAACAAAAAATATCAAGAGACACGTCTTGATCAGGTTTGGGGCACCTGTTATAGCTGAGTAGGTGTGAATTACATTAAACAAACCTTCAGCTGTCCCAGTTCCAGTTTCTGTTCCAAAACTGTCATATCGGAAATTCCCTGCTGGGCTGCAAGGAAGTTAAAGAACCGTCTCCATTTGACCAGGACTTCTGAAAACTCAAGCTGTTCAAACAAAAAAAAAAACAAAAGATTATCAGTCACATTCCCCTTGTGATCACTGTCAATATGTGAGTGACTTTTAACCTCATGAATGAGTGAGCGTGCCTTCGCTGTGTGAATACACCATCCAGCACAGGAAATGTGACTTTTCTCACATCTGACACTTTCTTTTTCTGCCTTTTGCTTCAAAGCCACGCACAGGTGTTTCTTGAAACCTAAAGTTTAAGTTACATTGTAGCAGCGTTAACTACAGGACTGCACATCAAATTCTGTAAAGGAAGTCTTGTGAGAAAACACACAATATGTAGAAGTGGCAGCACTTGTGTTGGAAATAAATGCCATCACTTCTTGTGTGTGAAATTCAAAATCTCTCAATACTAGAGACAAGAGCTTACAAGAAACTGAGGGCGTCCAAGAGCAGTCATTTTGATGGCAGAAAATCCATCGGCAGATGCTCCCCCTAAAAGTGAAAGAAACCTTTGAAAGAGCTTTCACAGTTTTCATCACAACATTATTCTGATGTGAATAGTACAACTATGAGTGATTTGCTGCCTCAGAGATGAGAATACATACCAGATGCTTTGATGCAGTTTATAAATGTCTCCATTTGGTTGTCACATTTGGCCTCGTCTGCATAGAAATAAGTACGAGCACTGATAACTCCTCCTCTCCTGTCACCAAACTGACGATGGGCCTTGTACTTTTTCTCGCGATGATCAGCATCTTGAAAGGACATAGGACAAATTAGTCAAAAGGATAAATTACTTATATATATATGTTTTAAAAAATGCTATCATTTTGAGGTTTGCTGAGAGTTTAGTATTTTTGAGGATCATCTGAACAACATTAAAAATAAAATCAAAAATATACAATATAGTAAAACTGTTCATATCAGTGTAGTATAGTTTATATTGTTGTTAATGATAAGCTCTGGAGATAAGGGCTACTGCTTGTTAAAAATATTATTTGGGCAATATATCTTTTTATCAAAAACTACATCAAACTTCTGCATACTGCCTAAGTAGCACAAATACACTGGAAACATCTGGAAAAAACGGGTTATCTTAGTAAGGAGCAAGGGTTTCCTCACAAGTTATTTTCCTAAATTTTGCTAAGATATTTGTGCAATCAGATAGCACTCTCCTTGGTTACAAATTTGATTGAAGATCATTCATTTTCTGCATCTTTTGAACCACCAACTATTGAAAAATGGATATGTCTTCAGTGCGAAACACGTGGTATGTTAAAGAACAGATAGCTTTGACAACCTCACAATATAGATAAGTTGGCAATGTTTGGTGCAATTTAGAACTTGAGTTCGAGACTTTCTGTTGTTTTTTCATGTTTAAAACTAAAATTTCCTGAACTCAGGAGTCTGTGACCTCTGTTATTGTTCATGGGTGACTAATGGGTTTCTTTATAGTCTGATATTCACAAATGCCATATCAAGGATCATCTTTGTACTCTAGTATAAAAAATAATATCTAGATATATCTTGATATTATGTTTCAGTGTATACATCCCAGTCTCAGCACAAATAGAGATGGTATCAAAATTTGTGAGTTCTCATAAGTAGTTCTTCTTTCTTTTATAACTTGACATGTCACTAAATTAATATTCAAATTAAAAACTCTTGCTCTGGGTTGTCAACCCTCAACTATTCATGAAAAAACCCTAAAAATGTAAGAACTTGCACAGTCTGCTGAATTGGCAAAGCAACTGACCCAATACATTTTTTATTATTTTTTTCACCTCTACTATCACTAACATGACCACCATAAGCCTCTGTTGGATCCCTTTAAAGGAAACTGCTTCTTACTGACAGGATTTAAAAATCTGACATGAGACGGCACCTCTAAGTGAATGATAAATGTGAAAGTGAAACATCAACCCTGTAGTGCACATGCTGTCTGTAACTCGAACCACGTCACATCTCAGTCTGTCCCCTTTGGACTGCACTGACCCTCCTGTACCCAGATATATCCAGCACTACGACCACATGACTAAACATTTCAGACACGACAACTGTGTTGCAATCACGCAAGGCTTAGGCAACTGTATGTTAAAGCAAACCAGTTTTTGGGACCAGGAGGTCAATAGGCTTGCCCGCAGTGGCTCTTCAGTCAATAGTGCAAGAGACAAAGTAAACAGTTACCTGAAGATATTTTAAAATAATACAAACCTGGACTTTCTTTCTCTGCCTCAGAGACACAAGAACTGAAAAAGAAGAAAGGACAGACATCAGTTTACAGAAGCATTTTGAGACATGGTCACATGGACCACATGTCTACCTTCGGTGAGCGCCAGTGAAGGTTATAAATAAACTGACATCAAGCTCCAAAAAAGGTATATGTTAGTTCTCTGTAAACAACATAGGGGCTCTTCAAATTTAAAAAAAGGCTCTGTGTCATTCTGATGCAGATCAGTACACAAACCTGCTGAGGTTCAGACCAACACCTCAAGCTGTATGTACCTTCTTTATGGAAATAACTCCTCAACAACAGAAGGACGACTAAAGGAGACCTTTAGAAAGAAAGGATGGGAGTTGAGAAGCACTTTTAGTTTGGAACCAGTCTCAACTTGTTTTTTTAGTAATTAATGTAATTTGTCTTTCTGCTGAATCATTCCCTCATCAATGCCCTCTGCTTAGCCATGCAAAACAATTTCCCACACCCTAACGAGTGAATGACAGGGGAATTATTCACATATCATTCTCATTTCATTCATTTTCATTTTTATTGTATTTATTTTACTTTATCGTATTTAAATTAATGCTCCTATCTATTTTAATGTCTTTATTTGATATTTTCCAACTGCTATATTGTGTATAAGAGCAACTGAAACAACCAAATTTCCCTTTGGGAATTAATAAAGTATTTCTGATTCTGATTATCATGGCAAACAGAAAATGCAAGCAGGTCTTGTGGCTTAATTTAACCCAAAATGACTTGAGCAGTGCAATGTGCTGTGTTTTTATCTGGGGGATTTCAAGCAAGGGTGGAAACATCATCCGCATGCTGAAACATTTGTTGACGCAGCACAGCATGAAGTATCAAGAGTGCCATGTGTTTGATGTTGCTGACAGAGAAAGGCTGTATGGTTCCCTATTTATCAAACAAGAATCATTAAGGGCATTAAACTGAATCAATAAGAACAGTCAACAACACCACTGAAGTCATTTAAATTTGACCAGTCAAGCTAGAAAAGATAAGACTGGCTCTACAATGTCCTAATGATAACTTCAGCAGGATATGGCAACCTTTTATTACATGCTTGAACAAACAGAAGTTTTGTCCTTTATCCCATATATATTGTCTTTAATTATTACTGAAAACCACGTTTGTGCTCTCACACACACCACATGCTATGTGTTTTTTTTTCTGCTTGTCCCCTGAGGTGGGGAAAAAAGAGTTTGTTATTGCATTTCTGTATATATGCTGTTATATTTTCAATTGTGAAAACCAATATATAAAGTTGGGGGAAAAAATTGATGAAGTCCCATCCCTGCTCAAGGTGCATTCACGCTTAAGTCAGATGCCCCACACAGTGCAAAACGGGTGGTCCCCCCTCCCCAGTCCCCTTACTGGTCTGAACTCACTCTGCGCCAGACCCAAACAGGCCTAAACACAAGCCATCACAGAGTCTGCTCCAAGGTGAAAAACACAGAGAACATGACTGTAACTTTTCTGACTTTGTAGTTTATTTAGAGTCTTTCTATTCAGATATAATACTCTACTTCATTAAAAATGACTGCTTATTAAGAACTTACAGAGCCATGCCGGAGTTACATTAACATGATATGAGAGCAAGAGGTAAACATGCTCAGTTTGGGGTCTGTAACAGTGTGAATGCAGAGAGGCAAAACAACTGTGCTTTGGTTCGGTACAAGGCAACTGTGCCTTGTGTGAGTGTGCCTACATTCACATGAAAAGATAATTAATCATCCCAGAACTACGAGATGCAATTTTGTAGAAAAAAAAAAAATCTGCTCCCTTTTCAGAATTAATCACTTCAAAATCTAAGTGCAAGTGTCCATGGTGTTAGTTGATTGAAGTAAATATGGCCCGATCATTTAGTTTGATACACCCCT
Source organism: Cetoscarus ocellatus (assembly GCA_037902135.1). NCBI lineage: Eukaryota > Metazoa > Chordata > Actinopteri > Labriformes > Labridae > Cetoscarus > Cetoscarus ocellatus. The sequence continues at coordinate 319,321 of JBAMNC010001396.1, read as the reverse complement.
ATTTCTGTCTGGCTCTAAAAAGTCAAGTCATGATTGCAGCTATAAATATAGTTGGTGTGGTTAACAGTTTGTCTTTGCCCAGTAACCCGAAGACTTCACAGCTGACTCAGAATATGTTTTGATCTGCTGAATGCTACAATGTTTCTCTAAGATCTGCTAGCAGCAATTTTTTAAATTTTTCATAAAACACTATTATTTTATTGTGACATGATTGTTTTGGTTATTCAGAAAAAGTAAAAGAAGTGTGTTAAAAAAATCATTAAAAAATCATTAATTCAGAAATTTTATAATGAAAACTACCAGATTTCTTGGATAACTGTGTTATCATTCAGAAAAGGAGAGCACAATTAATGGATTAATACTTTCTGCTTGAAGCAAACAGGCTTGTAAGATAAATAAAACTTAATGAATCAAAAACGAATTAAGCCAGTAAATGTTATTGTTATTGGCATGGCAGACAAAATTTGCAGCCACAATGCTGTTTCCAAAAGTGTCTCTATTTGTCTATTTCTGTAATAATTTACAAACCTGACAATGTGATCATGGGAAGAGTAAGAGGACTAATGTGAAAGATTTTAATAATACTAAAGTCAATTTTTTTTACAAGTCATTACTGGAAGATACTCTGCCTCCAGGAGAAGATGACTACAGAGAACATCTCATGCAGTTTGAAAGATGACCTCTTTTCTCGACATGTTGCAGCGTGATAGATATCCCTCTATAATCTATGTCAACCTCAGGAGATTCTTCATCACGGTAACAGTATCCTTGTAAAACAGTGCTGAATACACTCCAGCATGTGTGTGTTTGTGCCTAACGAGGCGTCCTTTGGTTTATAAATAAGCTCATTCTCTGCACACCACATTGCATAACTCCTCACAGTGTTTCCAATGAAAGCTGCCAGGACATTACTCTAAAAGGCTGGCAGCCTTCTCAGACGGGCACAGCCCCGAACTGAACAACCCTGCAAGCCAATCAGAGGAGGGAGGTCTGTCCTAGCTGACCAATGGGGGGGGCGAACTGTTTTGCTACAAGAAGTAAAATAAAAACAGGTCTGGTTTTGCGTACAGATGGTTTTATGAGGAAGAAAAACACTGTATTTGATTGTGACTCAGCATGAGTTTGATAACAGGCAGAAACAGGACGATAAGAATGAGTTGATAAGACACTATAACTCATTCATGTATTTTCCTGTAAACAAAGTGCTTTCGATGTGAAGGAATAAGTCAAAGTTAATGTGCTGAGGGACATGTTTTGCAAGGAGAGAAACAACCTAGAGTTCAGAGACAGGGAATGAAAGTGGTGTGACCGGTATTTAATGAACTGGTTCTTAAAGCATGTGTGACATCTGTTTCAAAGAGTAAAAGCCCCTCCAGCCAATTGTACTCAGTAAACAGACGAGGTTGTGCATGAGGTGCAGAACACACTGTATCCAATCACTTGGTGTTGTGGAGCAGGGTTACAAAATATCAATAAATGTAATTAAAGTAAAAAAAGTACAAACTGAGCCCCATTTTCCTCACCCCTTTTTATCTAACTATATCATTTGTGCCTCTTTATATTCCATTTCCATATTTTCCCTTACATAAGACAACCTAGAAATGCCTAAATGTGGCAGTATTTTTAGAATCATCAATGAAATTTGATGTCAAAACTTGCAATAACGAATGAAAAAGTAACTCCATGTGAAAGCACTGACATTCAGGTCTATTGATTTCATTATCACATTATACACTGCAATAGACGGCGTGCCAACTAACTACAGTTTCTTCATATTAAGTCTACCTACATCACAGTACTGCTGCCATACAACATGCTTTAGTATCAAATAAGCCCTATTTTTTCCTGATCCCTCTCCTACATCTGCATCTCCTATTACAACCTTGCAAAGCCTATCAAGTTTACCTCAAGTGTCAAGTTTTTCAGACAGTGGTGTTATTGCCTTCCAGAGGGTACATGCAGTCAGGAAATAATACTGTAGTGAATCATGTGATTCAGAACTGTGCAATACTCCCCACTCCATGCAGCTTTTCTGTTTAGATTCTTATGTAACACACAAATCACGCCTCATGTGATAAACATATGGCACATATTACTGAAATCAACTCTGAATGGTTTAAAAATACCTGAAGTGACCTGCAATTCTGGCACAGCTGGGTGTCAATACCTACTCCATTTCCTTCCTCTCTGCCTCCTCTTGTGTCAGGTCCTCTTCCACGCTGTAGTCCAAAACTGCCCCCACACCAAAAGCCTGGTTCTTTTCAATCAAAGGTTTAATGGAGTTGTGGTCTTCTCCTGCCACAAACTGTCCATAGAAAGTCATCTTCATCATCTTCTCAAAAAGCCTCTGACCCAACAACTTCCTGCTGAGATCCATGAGCTGAAAATCAAAACAAGAGGTAATTCAGTTGAGCTGGTTAATTATTCACTACCACGATTGTTGCTTTTTCCCTTATAAATAATTTGGTTACCAGTATTACACAGTTATGCCTTCCAATATGACCTGTTTGGAGGTAAAGTTCATCTCAGTGGAGGTGATAAGTCACTAATGGGCTCCTTGCACCCATATTATACTTTATGTCAACTCTTTGTTGGGCCATTTTAAAAACTGATACCAAATATCACTGGGTCTTAATCAAATATGGGCAATCTGATTACCAAGGGGGGCACACAAAACCTTTTCAAGTGCTTGAGGGCCACACTGTTGCACATCACTGGTCACTTTGCGGAAACATATAAATACACCAAAAGAGCAAAAACAAAGCTTTTACAAAAAAATGATCATACCAATATTCAACATTTAATTTGAATTGAATTTGATTTTTCTGCAAACACCTTATATTCAATAAAACAATGAGTGTTTACCAGTTTTAAAAGCACTAATATTTTCATTTTACAGTGTTTTCCCAGACTAAGTATGTACTTATACTTTACATCAAATTCAAAAGCTTCATAAAAGATATCTGGAGACACAATGATGAGAAGTTAAGTCTTTTAATGACTTGCAAAAACCAAACAAATAAGAGCAATCTAAGGTTGGTAGAAATAATTCTGATATCCTCATTTTTAATATCGGTATCTCAGGCTGAATCCAGATTGTCAGTCTTTGTTGTATGTTTTCATGTTTACAATTTGTTGATCTTTGGAAATGACTGGTGGGCTGCATTGCTTGAAATGGAGGGCCACTTGTGCTCCCCGGACTGCCAGCTGCCCAAACCATTGTCTAAATATTCTTTTAATAGAGAAGACCTTCTCTTGCACTTTTATTTCTTCTTAAAATATTAAATATTGCATGTCCCTTTCCCAACATTTAGTGCTATTTATTTTTAGTTTTAAAAAGCCTAAATTGATCATGTGGCATCAATATATTCTGCATTATTAACTTCTGGGTTACTCTACTATTTATTTAATAAGGGATATATTTTTCTCTGTACTTTGAATGATCAATTTGTACTAAATCTAAACATGGATAAAATATTGAATCAGGATATATGATAGACTAGGGGTAGTGAGGGAAAGCTTGGGAGTCCCTCAGAGGTCTACTACCATAGTTTGAACAGAAGCTAACTTCAGGGCGACCACAGTGAACTCACCTCTTTGTTCTTCTCAACAAGGAAGTCAAATGTACAAAGTTTAAACACCAGCAAACTTCTGAGCAGCTCAATGTTCCCCTTGCTTCTGTAAGCCTCCTGTGTGTTGTCGAAGTCAATGTGTATTTTGTTCAGCCGAGTATCTTTGAAGCTTTTGGTCTGGCTGATGAGCTCCACCGGCACAGCCTTCACCACTGTGCAGCCCTCCATCTGCTCCTTCTCCTCCTGGCTCTTCGTGGATGCCACCGTCGAGCGACATCTTCCCGGAGAGATGCGCAGGGTCCTCACATTGCCCGAATTTGCCCTCGCAAGAGCTGAGACAAATTTAGTGTACGACATGGTGCACTCTCTCTTCCGTTTCTCCTTCTGTTAGAGATTTAACTGCCTCCACAAACACACCAAGATGGAGCGGCTAACTGAACCTCCTGAGATGTTGCCGATGCCGAGTGAGCGCGCGCTTCGCGCTTCATTTAAAGCCGTCTCGCGCAGGAGGAGGTGCCTTCCATGTCACATCCCCATGGTTACATCAGACAGAGCATCACGCGTTTCCCCGCGTGTACTTCGGAAAATATAAATAGCCAAATAATAATAATAAACAAAATATGTCTCCAAATAAGGCTTCACTTTGAACAAGGTGTTAGGAATACAGGGAATATTTAAGATTAGATTGATTACAAAAAGATTCTGGGCATAGTCGGTCCAGTTCTCTGTGAAAAAATTGTTTAATGCAAAAAAGTAATAAGTAAACTGCCACTTATAATAACACAAATAATAATATTAAGTATCATCATTATTATTATTATTATTGTTGTTGTTGTTGTTTTTGCTGTTATAATAATAATTCTAATAATAATTATTATTATTATTACTATTATTATTGTTGTTGTTGTTGTGGTTATAATCATTTTCATTTTCATTATAATAACAAAAATGATAATAATGATAATAATTACTCGAAATGTTCTCAGAGCACAAACCTTTACCATTTCCACCACTTTTTCCATTAATGTCAATCGAGCTATTGTCAAAGATGTTGAAAACTGCCCTATCTCGCACTGTTCACAAATTATTTTTAAAAAAATCCTTGATCCACATCCACATTTAATAAATGAACTCCGTCTTTGAGTCATGACCAACTTCCCTGAAATTTTCTTCAAAATCTGCTCATTACTTTTTGAGTTTTCACGTCAACAATTTATCAAACTAACAAATGCTGGCAAAAACAACATTTACAATATAAATAAATAAATGAATAAAGTTGTGACCCCTACTTTTTCTCAGCCCAGCTAAACCAGGTAGACTACGGCACTATGAAAGGACAAAATTTAATAAAGCATCTGCATAGAAGTGATGAGTCAAGGCTGTTTTTTCCATATTCTTGCCTGGCACAAAAAACAGCCCAACACACCATGTTGAATTGTTTCATATACCTTTTGAATATATTACAAGTTCACCTGGGCAACATTTCCCAGAAGTGAGATTAGGAAAGTCCTTTGAGGAAAACTGGAGGGTGACTGAAGAAAATGAAGATCTTAAAATGTGGAGGTAAGAGGTTTCGGCCAAACAGTAACAATTTTTGTGTTGTTTTGTTGACATTCACTTGATAATGTTATATTTCTGTCTCTGAATGTTTTTTGTTTTGCTTTCTTGAGGCTGTTAAATGGACTTAACCCAAAAGAAACAGTGTTGACATGGTTACTAATTTTATTTTCTGAACTCAAGACCTTTTTTCAAATCACTACCACCTCTGACTCCAGGGCTCTTTTCCTCCAATAATCCTCACTAATTATATTTTCCCACAACCTAGCTCACTGTTTAGCAATATTCACCTTATTTTAATAATAAGTAGGTAAGGAAGTTAATCTTTATTTCAATAGTAATCCTTTGGTTCCATGACATAATTTTTTGCCTGGATATGCATCAAATCTGGAGGTGTGTGGTGTTGTATTGAGCTCAACATTGCTATCTAAGCTGTTTTCTTTACGAAAATTTTTCAGTTAAGAACATTTTTATGTATGTATTACTCTTCGTTTAATATACACACACACACATACATGTGTGTGTGTGTATATATATACATATATATATATATATATATATACATATATATATATATATATATATATATATATATATATATATATATATATATATATATATATATATATATATATATATATATATATGTATCAAATTCCAAAGCCTATGTGTTTTAAACACAGGAACAGAACAGCATCAGAGATTGTACTTCGATGCCCCCCAGAGCACACACTTTTCATCGTGCCATCTGCCATTGAATTATGCCCGTTACTTCAGCACATATTGCATTTTTGAAAATTAACTGAGTTTCTCAATGAAGAGACATTTCAAAGGGGCAGTTTTTGCCCAAAGATATTCTCTGATGCAGATTTCTTTAAAGTATTCTTCTGTGTTACATAGAATCTTATATCAGTTTGTAATAATAGGCTTATTGCATATGTCTCTTTTTCCATAATGAATTGTATTATTTCAATTAGTAATCCTGTTAAAACTACTTTTGAGTGCACACTGAAACATCACAGAGTAGAACTAGCTTCAAGAAAGGGGTTATGTAATTGATTGTGCAACATCTCAGACACCCCAGCCCCAGTACTTGCATAGAAAACTAACCAGAGGAAGGAGCTAAGGAACAAGTAAAGGTTTGGGGAAATGAAGTCTGCCTTTCCAATAAGAAAGGATAACAGAGCACTGAGCAGTGTCTAACTTAACCAAAGAGCAAATATGTAATTAAATGCTGTTATGGATGCCGAGCTATTGATACTGATGCAGGCAAAGCTATTCTAGACATAATTTTTCTTTTGTTTTTTTACCATTCTGTATAAGTTATGTCTTGGAGTTTCTCAGCTGCTGAATTGTAGATTTAACAGCTTTTCTCTTGGCTAAGAATGGGAGGGAGTGGAAAAATGCTGATTCTCTGGTCTCCTATTCCAAGTGATTCTACTTCTGTTTAGTTCTGGGATTTTGAAACTACTTTACCCCAGGGAAACCGAGAATCAAGACAAAATCTGAAGGCACACCTCATTCATATCCACGCAAAATGTCCAAACACATTTTACAGTATCTTATCGGACCAAAGATGTTTATTTGTATCTTCAAATCCATTACAACATTTAAAAGATAACTATAACACTGATAAAATGTTCTTAAAAAATACTCAAGAGCTCATTTGAAACTGCACTAAATTTCTTAAATCCAGCAACACATACTGTATATGAAACTGACACACCACAGTTTCTAGAGTAAGGTAAACTTATATATGGGAGGAACAAAAAAAAGTAATAATAATCTCCAATATAAATTCTAGTAACTGTAAAAGATAGACGTTTTTAAAATTACAGAACTTGCAGCTATACATGGAAATGTATGCATCTTAGGTATAAATTCGTTGTTGTATAGTTATAAGGCTAACTTTTGGTTAAAAGTCTCAGTGCAACTCTAGAATTGTTTTAAGGCCCACCAGTGTGCTCCACCATACAAGGGGGGATAAAGGGAAAAGCTTTCAGCCTCATAGGGAGTCATAGGTTAAGGACAAAGGTTCATCCTAAATTTTAATTCTTGTATGGACATTAATTAACTTGAGTAAAATGTTTGTTTCAAAACCATAACTCATGTTCTTACCATGATACAGCTTTTGTCATTACATTATTTTTTTGCAAAGGTCAGTTTAGCTTAACTGTGTGGACAATGTTACACTGTGGACTGTCATTCAAGGACCATAAGATAAGTTGGGATGGCAACAAATTTCAGAGGAGGAAAAGTTTGAGATTTTACTTAAAGAATAACATGGTTAATGCAAGGATAGGAAGTAAAGGAGGTTCATTTTTTTTTTTTTACATATTTTCAAAATGTTAAAATCTCGTGCGTTTCTGTTGAAAACCTACGAATAAAGACACTTATTCTGTTATGAAAAGGTTAACTTATCCTTATCTGCAGGGTTCCCTGATGACTGAGAATCCAGCGCTGGGAGGGTCTTTATTTTCTTCCCGACAGGGGGCAACAATGCGTCACCCCCAGTTTTGTCTGCCGGAAACGGAAACCAGAAGAAGACAGAAAGCTACGTGCTAATGCAGCTAACTAAAACGGAAGCATCTCAGTCCGCGTCGTAGTTTTATCATAAAAATTAAAGAACTGCATTCAGTCGCTCCAAAGGGTAATATCTTTTTTATATAATTCTTGCGCTGTTAACTATGGAAATTCACTGAAAACTACATTGTTATGGAAGAACGAATCGTGATCAATATTGTTGCAGTTTAGCGGAAACATAGCTCGTTAGCCAGACCAGCCGACCTTACAATATCAACAAAGAAACAGAGGCTTTTCTCTGTCATTTTTTCAAGTTCTTACAGTAGTATGCAAGATTAGCCATTTGTATTGAGCCATGTTTCATTCTGCAGCTTCAAATACCTCCTATCTGTGTCCTGGCATGCTAATAACACATTCGGTAGCTACGCTTGGCCTGGTTGTGCATGAAGCTGCTGTTGAATGCTTACGTGTGGTTCATAATCAACACTTTTTATTTGTTTCCGCTTGGCTTGCAAACGATGCCAAGGTTTTGTTTGTCCAATTATTATTTAGAGGTTGACATTTAAGTCAACAAGAAGTGTTGTTTTACGTTTCATGTAGTGAAAGTCGTTTATCGTCTAATGTCGGCGAGTGTGACACATCTTTGCCTTTGTCAATGATTAGCCAAGAGAGTCGTCTCCGTTCTTTTAGAGAGTGGAGGAAAGATGACCACCGGCTCTTTGTATATATTTACCCTGTATTTGAAGCAAGTGTGTTATATATACTAACATGGCAAGTTTTAGTAGTTGCTGATAGTAGAATTGCTTTGCACAGTTTTTTTGTTGATGACATGTTTGGTATAAATGACTGATTCAACAGCTGAAAGCAAGTGGTTGCGCTCCTCTTTGTCTAATTTACAAGTATGCCGGCAGATATTTAACTTAAACAGTTAAAGTTTGAAGTAAAACTGATTGATATACTACAGCTAATAGCAAATGCCTATATTTAGAAGCAGATTGTATGAATGTATCATATTGAATTTTTGCTGATATTTGACGTGAACATCATGAAAAACCCTGTTCTTGTACAGGTTGGTATTAACCAGATTCTCTCTGCAGGATCCTCACAATGTCACATAGTGAAGCTTGTGGAAGTTGCAGATTTAATACCCTATGTTTCTAAGCTTTCAGCCTTGGATGCTTGGCCTTGAACCATTTCTCTCGATTGACCTTTACCACAGTTGTGCCCACCTTCCTTTGACAGCTACGTTTTTGTCTGTGCTCAGAAAATTGGACCAAATTTTGGACTGGGACTATGAAAAGGATAAGCTCCCCGTCCACAGCAATTTTAAAAACAAGAAATCATCTTAAGGTCTGCAGTTTTCCTCCCACTCTGTGTCAGCAGTTCCACTCACTGAACCACCATGTCGGACGGCAGGATCTATGTGGGTAATCTTCCCATGGATGTCCAGGAGAGGGATATTGAGGATCTCTTCTACAAATATGGAAAAATCCGTGATATTGAATTGAAGAACAATAGAGGCACTATCCCTTTTGCTTTTGTCCGGTTTGAAGACCCACGGTGAGTTGTCAGGATAACAAGTCATTCCCTATTTTGGACTGCTAAAGTTGACTGCAGGGAATGGATGGAGATGGCCTCTTCTGGTCTATTTCCACCACTGAAAGAGGCGTACATTGGTAAGGAGTTCTTTGCTCTCTTCTCTTAGGGATGCGGATGACGCCGTTTATGGAAGGAATGGATATGGATACGGAGACTCAAAGCTCCGTGTCGAATATCCTCGATCCTCTGGCACTAAGTTTGGTGGTATGGGAGGTGGTGGTGGTGGTGGTGGTGGAGGAGGAGGAGGAGGAGGAGGAGGACCCAGAGGAAGATTTGGACCCCCAACCCGGAGATCGGAATTCCGGGTCATAGTGACTGGTAGGTGGACGCCATGACATATGGGCATTCAGTACTTTCCTTCCTCAAATGGTGTCCTGAGGACTGGAGGATTTTAGGAGAGTGGATGTAAGAGTCAGATACACAGACAGGCAGTGACACATCTCTCTCTCCCTTTCTCATGGCGGATCAGGGGAAAATGGGACTAATAAAATACCTCAGAAGTACTAGGCAGATGTCTTTCTGATGCTCTTCTCATGGCGGACTGGAGGACAAGTGGACTGATAGGACACTTGACAAAGGGAGCATGTCTAGACCTTACCAAGAAACAAAACATTAACCCACTGTTTCCAGTTCGCAAAGTAAAACTGCATTTTAACAGGTCCAGACTCATGTTGAACAGCCATTTGCTGCACCTGTGTTGAATTTTGGGAGATATCTTACACTTACTAATGGCGGCTTGAAGGACAAGTAAAAGGACTTGGTAGAAGACCAAATGAATCAAAGCAGATTAACAGACAAGGTTAGAGAGCAAAGGAAATCGCAACCTCAAGTCAGGCTGACGTGTAGATCCATGGCAAGTTGATCAGAACGGGAAAAAAAACCAACACCAGAGATGTCAGAGTAAAAGACAGAACTGTTTCTGTCTTTCATGGTGGACACAGGGACAAGAGGACTGGTGGATGATGGTGAAAGTTGTAGTACCATTCATGTTGTTCTCCCTGAGGGACTGAAGTCAAGAGGACTAATTAAAGATGTCAGAAGTCAGATAGCTTTGTGTCTTTCTCAAGCCAGATTGGAGGACTAAAGCACAAGAAGTAAACACCAAAAGTTGTGGGCATAAATATTTTATGTCTTCCATGGTGGACCTCAGGACAAGAGGAAGTCATTGGATGTTTAATTATGTTCTACCATGGCAGACTGGAGGTCAAGAGGACTATTGTCATGAGTCATAGGCAGATACGTTTTTCCTTAAGCCAGACCAGGTCTCAAAATAGTAAAGCATATCAGAGATCTTAAATTTGTTTCTCTCATTTGGGACAAGAGGACTGGTGGATGATGATAAAAGTCTTAGGACTCTCAATATCAGTCTCTACTGAGGTACAGGATGTCATGAGATATAGGGAGATGTATCTCTCTCCAAGCCAGACTGGAACACCAAAACAAAGCATACAAGGAAACATAGACAGATCTGTTGCTGTCTTTGATTATGGACAGGAGAACTAGTGGATGATGTCAAAATTTGTAAGACATTAAATGTCACTCTCCTCAGAGGGACTAGAGTTCAGAAGAACTGATTAATAATGTTATACATCAGTGGCAGATTTTTGTAAAGCTAGACCGCATCGCTAATCAACAATAGAGCATGCCAGGAGTCTCAGATCTGTTTCTCTTTTTCATGGTGGACAAGAGGACTGATGAATAAATTCAAAAGTAGCTGGACAATTAACTGTGCTCTCTCGTGGAGGACTGGAGGTCAAGAGGACTAATTAAGGATGTCATGGGTCGAAGGTAGCTATATTTCTCTCTCAAACCAGAGTGAAGGACAAAAACACAAATAGGAGATTTGGAGTGTTTTTAATAGCAGACGAGGACTGGAAGATGAAGTCAGAAGTAAAAGGTCAAACAGGTTTCTCTCTAATGGAGGACTGGAGGATAAAGGGACTGACAGAAGATTTTTTCTTAAGTCTGACACCAAAAGATTTTTCTTTCTGTCGGCAGATCTCAGTGAATTTCATGTGTTGTTGGCAGGTATCAGTTTTTCTCTAAATTCAAAATGGAGGACAAAAACACAAGTAGAGCCTGATAGTTGTAGATATATATCTTTGTCTCTTGGCTGACTGGAGGACAAGAGGACCTGTAAAAGACATCATGGATCATTGACTGGAGGATTAAAGGCCTGGAAAATACATCTTGAGTCATGGGAAGAAACAGTTAGATAGGTACGCATATATCTATCATGGTGGACTGAAGCACAAGAAGACTAGTAAAAGGCAGATTATATCTCGTGGACTGGAGGACAAGGGGACAAACAAAAGGCAGATTGTAATTCATTGTGGGCTGGAGGACAAGAGGACTAGTAAAGGATGTCATGTTTTAGGCAAAGAAAATCATTGTGACTGAGTGGAGGACAAGTGGATGAGGTCAAATCAGGACTGTGCGCAAATCAAAACTAAAACCACTCATCTACTCTTGTGACCGGTAGGTGCAATTTTGTGCTATATATCACTGCGTGTTTGCTCTGTGCCACATTTATCTCATGGTTTCCAGCTTGTACTCTGAGAAATGCGAGCTTATCTAATCTGAACCTTTCAGTGTTCATTTTATGTTCCAACAGCAGCCTTACTTGACCTGTTTCTGTTGCCAGTTAATGACTAACTGCAAGTAAGAAGTCAATGATTACAGATGGTAGGAAACTACATATCCTGTGTTTACAGCCATAAGATAAAGTCAATAACAAAACATGTTGTAAAGGTTAAAAATAATTTTATCCGTAATTTCTCGATTATAACAGGCACCCCATATTTTCACAATTTTTGCCTGGAAAAACACTGTACTCAAATTTAGGATTTAGGATTTTAAAAAAACAAAACAAAATGGGACAGTATGCATTAATGAACAATTACATGTAAATGCATTGGATTATAGCCAAGCTGCTAATTTCCATCCCCAGTCCCATTAGCAGGTTGGTGTCGGCACATTATATATAGCATGCACCCAAATTTGTCCAGACCTTACTCTGTCTGACAACTCAAATTACATGTATTCAAAGTTTTAATCAATGAAATTTTTTTTCCCTCTCAAATGGATGAGGAAACTACGGAGCCCCTAAGGTGCCACAGAGAAAAAAAAATATAAATCATGCGCACAAGATAGTAAAACGTGCGCACGATATATATAAACGTGCGCAGGTTTTAAGATAAACGTGCGCTCGATATAATTATATGGGCAAGCGGCAACAGACAACCGGGCTCATCAGTAGATGGCGGTAATGCCCCATAATATTGTGGTCACCTGCTGGTAAAAACCAAGAAGAAGAAGACAGCCGGGCTCGGTTGAAGCTTCCCAGTAACCAGCCAACGTTAGCTGTGTCTGTGAATGTAGGAGTGCAGGGTATGTACAATCCCTTAGGCTATTTATCAGTACCTTAAATAAAAGCTGCACAACTTTCAAGACTCAAGCAAAGCTCGTGACTTGCTGCCACCTGCTGAATAAGGTGGAGGGAGTTAGCCCCGCAGTTAGCCACAACTTCGCCTCTGTAGCAGCAAACAAGTCCCCCCTGTGCATCCCAGATCAGGACACTGACTGAATCTGAGTACTCCTTCCGCCGGCTGAGCCTGTTGTCTTTTAGTATGCGCAGCAAAGTTCTCCAACTTAGGATTATTCCATCTCTCATGGCAAGAGCAGCAAGAATGTCATTATATGACATTCTGAGGTGGAAGTAAAAGGTAACTAGCTCACTTCTTCTCTCCATTGTGTGTGTCTGTAAACATCTGACGTCACTACGGGAAGCTGTAGTGGACAAGGACAAGGACAAGTCAAAACGTGGTAAATAACTTTATTTCGAGCACACGTTTTACCTAAAACGTGCTCATGAATAAGTATTTCGTGCGCAAGTTTTCATATATATCATGCACACGTTTTAGTATCTCGTGCGCACATTTTGTTATATTATGCGCACAATTTATTTATATTTTTCTCCGTGGCACCTTAGGGGCTCTGTAGGAAACACCTTTTGCTTCACGCATGTGCAATTTCTCTTTCTGCCCAAGCATGCTCAGTCGTAGTTTACCGACCAATAAGAGAGCAGCTATCAACATGCCAATGTCCTCAACTAATCACAGCACGTCCCCTTGCTCACAAGGTGGCAGCGCCCTGTGTTTGCATGTGCTTTCGCAGAGAAAGAGAATATTTCAGCTTTTTATATCAGATGAGTTGCAATCACGATGTTGGTGAGACAAAATATGGTAAGTATTTTGCTTGTACCCATGTATTTTCACAAAATTGGTTGATTTAAAAGCAAAACGTGTGTTATAATCGAGAAATTACGGAAATGGCTCCAAGGGAAAATATTGTAAGCAGAGTGCAGACTGTGTGGTTTGAGATCAGTCAGCAGTTTACTTCTCAGACAGCATGTAGTTATATGCAGCCTGAGCTCGCTGTTTGCCTTCAAGTGGTTTCCTCCAGTAACAGACATCAAGTACAAGCAAGTTTGCTTTAAAAAGCCTTCATGCCACAGGTGAATGTAAATACAAATGCAATGACAAACAGCATGTATATCTTTGGCCATGCTTGTGCCACGTGACTTTACCACGTGTTCATTCCTGTTCATTTGCAATTGAGTAACCACATTTGTAAAAAAAAAAAAAGAAAAAAAAAGATGTCAGATGTACTACAGCCACTGTCTGGGGATTGTGCTGCAATTCAACCAGGCCCCCGTAAATGTTGTCGAAAAATCAAATGAAATTGAGATACAGTGACATCATAGTAACTGATCTTTTGCTAATAAATGACTGATTTGAATAGAGGAGAGGTTGTACATTTTAAATGAAATGTTGATTAAGACCATCTCTATGATATTTTCGTTTTGCTTTTGAAAAGTTTTCTCACGTCTGTGTCACTTTCCCTTGCTTGTGACAGTAATGCGCTCAGATATTCAATCATGAAATTATTATTTAATAGCCTAGTTAGTAACATTTTTGTAAAATAATTTCACTCAAAGGTCCCATGTCCTGCAGAATCAATATTCTTTGTTTTTTATGTTGTCCGGGGCCTGGGGAGCAGAAGAACAAGACACCTTTTACTAAAGTCTTTATGGAGGAATGAGCTATGCATCTTTAAGGAAAATGTTGCATAAAATGTAAAGTTTTTTACTTCCTAGGGTTTATGATGTAAAAGCTATACAGCCACCTCCACCTACATCTGCTGACGAGACACCATGACTGATTTAAAAGTCTACAATGTAGTCTGTTACCCCTCCTCCCCCCTACCATCAGACATTGTTTGGGCAATCAGTCGGCGCAAAGCTCTTTATCATAGCCTCCCCGGCCCCTCAGATCAATCCCAATAAAGATAAAGGTGCAGTGTTAATAATCTAAGTTTATTAGATATCAAAATACAAACAGCGTAATGACACATGATTCATGTTTTTTTTGTCTCTTATTCTGTCACCAACTGTCGATTGCCCCAGCCCTCTCTCACTCTCTTATCAGTTTCACTGTCTTCTAAATACACTATTTAATGCTTTCAGAGGCAAAATCAGTCAAAAATCTTTAGGAGAAAACATGAGTATCTTTTTTAGTCATCATCTCTATATGTTAACCTCTGATTTTGTTCTGGCCCGCCATAAAGTGACTATGAAAAATTTGGCTGATGCCAAACTTAATTGCTAGCCCCTGCTCTATAATGACTAAGTTTCTCATTTTTAATTAAACTTTAATCAAATCTTTTGTCAATAGACACTTAAGACATGATGTAAATGGTCAAACAGGACACAGGACCCAAGTCAGCATTTTCTAGGTTTTAGAAGAGTCTATTTCACCACAGCCATGGTCCAAAATTTTGTGTTCAAGTTATAGGAAGAGCATAGAAAGTCTTGAAAACACCAACCAACTAACAACATCAATATTTGTAGCTGATGTACAGATTTGTTTTTGATTGAAAATGCGTTTGAAACGATCATGTTTGCTCTCAGGGTTACCACCCACTGGCAGCTGGCAGGATCTGAAGGATCACATGCGTGAGGCAGGAGACGTTTGCTTTGCAGATGTGCAGCGCGATGGAGAGGGAGTGGTGGAGTTTCTCCGAAGGGAGGACATGGACTATGCATTACGCAGACTGGATCGCACTGAGTTCCATTCACATCAAGTGAGAGCTGAATTTCATTAAAAAAAATTATCGTCTCTGTTTCTATTGGCAGCAAATGTCTAACTTATCGTTTCTTAGGGTGAGACTTCTTACATCCGTGTCTTTGAGGAGAGGGGTGGCGGCGGCGGTGGCGGCGGCAACAACTGGGACCGTTCACGCTCCCGCTCCAGATCAAGAGGTCGCTACTCACCTCCCTACCACAACAGAGGATCTCCCCCTCCTCGCTACCAGTCACCTCCTCGTCATACTATGTCACGCCATAGCCCACCTCCCAGGAGGCATGCTCCACAGCACAGCCCACCTCCTCGCCATTACCGGTAGGAAGGCCAATCATTTATCGAGGAATTGAAGTTTTGTAATTCACCTTTTTATTTGATTTTTTTAATCCCAGGCCTCGTCCTTCATGTGTGTAATTATATTGTGACAAACATTCCATGGTCAGGAACGCCTGAACACCCCACTCCTCCCCACAGCCTTAAAGCATTTCTTCTTTTTGTTCTTAAAACACCCAAATACTTCATTTGAGGGTGTCGTTCATCTTTAGCAGATTCAAGAGTGCTGTCATTGTGCAACATATTGGAGTGTTTTTTATTAAGAAGTCCTGGCTTATGCCATCCCTAAGAAACAAACGTGATAGGAAACTGTAAAGCTGACAACACCTTTGTGCAGCGATCACGCTGCAGGTCTGCATCATTTTTTTATGTGTCAAGTCTCTGTAGCTTAATGTGTGAAGTTTTTGCCAATCTGAAATCCTGTGAAGATTATCAATATCCTGCTCTGATCCAAAATGCTTAGATGTCGTCAGCCTTTTAGAGTAGTGACACTTTATGACTGGCCTGCCAGATGACTTTCTTTCTCACTGTGTAACTTTGAACAAGGTGGCCTGTTGGTGGATTATAATTTGTATGCAGCTGTGATGTTTTGTTGATTCTTTATCAATAAAATTCAAACATTTTATCTTGACTTGTTCTTTCTTTTGAACTTAAACTTCTTAAGAGTCATAACCAAGTTATTGACGTGAACCTCTACAAAAGTAAAGTGAGTTTTAACCTGAGGTGTAAACACTGAACTGAAGGGAAGATCAAATAAGAATCCCAGTCCAGCCATTTTCGAGCCAAACCAGCGTTTTTAAATATTGATATTGCAAAAAGAAAAAAACTCTGTCATTACTGACTTTTTGGGCACTTATTTTGTTTCTGTAAGCCTAGTATGCCAGGATGTTTTTTTTTAATTCTATTTAGTTATGAACTTTAAGCTTGTATTGTTTTTTGGAGTATTTGGTAAAGAGCGCTTTGAACTGGTTCAGCGAAATTCATAACAAGCTTGAGCTATCAGTTTGTCCTGTGTTTAAAAAAAGCTTCCTGAATATGATGGCAATATACCAACTCCAGTTCCAACAAAGTTAGGATGTACATGAATAAAAAAACAAAATACAATCATTTTGCAAATCATTTTTAACCTTTATTTAGTTTAAAATAAGATATTTAACATTCAAATAAATAAAATGTTTGTTTTTCAAAAAAGCTAGGATGGGCATGCCTAACACTTTTACATCACCTGTCCTTTCAACAACACTTAATGAGCATTTGGGGATTCGGTCACTAATTGTTAAAGTTTTGTGCTCCATAATGTACCACAGGCAGGCCAGTCTATTACCTGCACTCTTACCACGAAGCCACGCTGTTGGAACACGTGCAGAATGTGTCTTGGCATTTTCTTGCTGTAATAAGCAGGGACATCCCTAAAAAAGACGTCACTTGGATGGCAGCATGTTGCTCAAAATCCTGCATGGGCCTTTTAGCATTAATGGTGCCTTCACAGATGTGCAAGTTATCCATGCCATGGGTACAAATACCCCCATACCATCACAGACGATGGCTTATTAACTTTGCCCTGATAACAATTTGGACAGTACTTTTCCCCTTTAGCCTGGAGGACACGACATCCATAATTTCCAAGAACAGTGTGTGTGTTGTTGATGAATGGGTTTGGCTTTGCATGTGTTTTAACTCACACTTGAGAACTGTGTTGACTGACGTGGTGACATCCTTTACAGAATGCTGTCATTTTTAATGCAGTGCCGCCTGAGGGATCGAGGGTCACAGGCATTCAATGTTGGCTTTCGGCCTCCACATTCTCTGAAACTTCCTTCGATACTATGGACTGTTGATTAAATCCCTAAATTCCTTGCAATCATAAATTGACAAATGTTTCTAAACAGTTGGACTATTTGCTCACGTAGTTGTTCACAATCTAGTGCGCCTCAACCCATCCTTCATTTTGAATGACTGAGCCTTTCAGGGATGCTCCCTTTATACCCAATCATAGCACATACCTGTTTCCAACTGACATGTTCACCTGCTGAATGTTCCAAACAGGTGTTTTTTAGCATTCCTCAACTTTCCCAGTCTTTGTTGCCTCTGTACCAGCTTCTTTGGAAAACATTGCAGGCATCAAATTACAAAGAGTGAATATTTGCAAAAAAAAAAAACTTGCATTTTTCAGTTTGAACATTAAATATCTCGTCTTTTTAGCATATTCAATTGAATATGGGTTGAAAAGGATTAGCAAATCATTGTTCATGGCAAAATTTTAACTTCCATTGTTATAGATAACCAACTTTTTAGGCAATAATCTGCTGATACTGATATTCTCTGATAATATTGTACATCCTTAGTTGTCAGTATCTAACTCCTTATTTGTAGTCTGAAGTCAAGAAGCACACACGAGGCACATAAGATGCAAAATATAATATTTTAATACACAATAAATTAATTATACCAGGTGACAATTTAAATAGACACAGAAAAAAATAAAAATATATTTATTTCCAGTGGCATATATTCTTTTTTAGACTCTGTTCATTATAATCAGATTAAGCCCATATACAGACATTGTATTGCATGTCATCATAAATATGTACCAGCTCAGATACACAATAAGTCCATTTCTTTTGAAAACATATACAGAAAGTCTTCTGACAACAAACACATCAATACACAAACAGCAATACTCTGGCGTGTTTTTGGAGGTCAGATGGAGACACGTTAGCGGTGATTTTCAAAACACTTGAACTGAAGCCACAGTGAACCACACACAGGGTGTTGATAGATACTTTCTGATGTACTTGTGCTGGTCTGTATCCACATTGATAGTTTTTTCTGTCTAACACAAAATTTTAGTTCAATGTTCATTTCAGCTTACTCGTGTACTGTTTCTTTCCACTGTTCAAAACCTTAATTTTAATGAAATTGGGACATTGTGTAAAACAGAAATAAAATAAAAATACAGTGGTGGCAAATCCTTTTCGACCTATAATCAGTTGAATACAAAGACAAGATATTTAATGTTTCAATTGATAACCATTGTTTTATTGCAAATATACACTCATTTCAAATTTGAAGTCTGCAACATTAAAAAAACAGAGACAGGAGCAACAAAGGCCTGGGAAACCTTAGGAATGCTTAAATACACTCGTTTGGACCATTCAACATTCACATGACAATCTGCTAAAGAGGAAAACGACCATCCAAATTGTTATCAAGCCAGCATCTGTGATGATATGGGGGTATGTTAGTGCCCATAACATGGGTAACTTGCACATCTGTGCATCTGTGAAGGCACCATTAATGGTGCTATGAAGGTACATACTAGTTTTAGAGCAACGTATGCTGCCAAAGCAAAACAAAGCAACATCTGTTAGAGGGATATCACTGCTTATCTTAGCAAGACAATGCCAAGCCACGTTCTGTTACTACGGTGTGGCTTTATTCTTAATAAGTGGGGTACTAGATTGGCCTGTCTATAGTCCAGACCTGTCTCCCATTCAAAATGCGTGGAAAATTATAAAGTGCAAAATACGGCAACAGAGACCCTGAAGTCATACATCAAGCAAAGAATTCCATCAGCAAAGCTTCAACAATTATTGTCCTCGTTTCCCAAACGCTTATTGAGTGTCGTTGAAAGGAAGGGGGATGTCACACAGTGGTAAACATGCCCCTGCCCCCGCTTTTTTGGATAATATTGCTGGCATCGAATTCAAAATGAGCGAATAACTGAAATAAAACAGTGAAGTTTACCAGTGTGAAGATTAAATATTTTGTCTTTTAGTGTTTTCAACTGAACAGAGGTTGAAAAGGACTTGCAAATTATTATTTTACATTTTTTTAATGTTTTACACACTGTCTCAACCTCATTGGAAATTGGGGTTTGTAATTAGTTTAGCAGCTAGGGGTTTAGTGTTTAATTTGTCCAAATCTGTGCACAGAAATACTTAAATATCTGCATTACACTAGTGAAAGGCTATCATCAAATCAAACCCTTTAAATGTAGGATTATCTGGAACTAAACAGGCTTTGAAATCTCAATGACTCTGAAAGACCTGCTTAACAAGACTTTATCAATAAGATTTGAGCTTTAGCCACAAATGAGGGGTTTAATTGTTTGCACGTAGTGCCTTTTTAACAGGTATAAACACAGGGATCTTGAGGTAAAAAATGCACTGACGCCACCTAATTTTGCACAGTTGAGGCATACAAAAAATACATCACTAGAGGGTGCTAAAAACAAGGCGGTCAAAATGGCATTAACTATTCTCTCCTCAACAGAACAGTAGGAAAATAGGAAAAATAAAGCCATTACAGGGGTCATGGGGGATATTACCAGGCTGAATTACATCTCAAACAATGCATAGTGGAGGTCAGAGATAGAGGGGGCCTGCAGTAGGAGAACAAGAGGAAATACACGTGCAATCTGACATATTTTGTGCCCAGAGTTCACAGGATGAGACTAGATTTCCTCCGAGCTTGTGTGCATTAGAGGCAGAGAGATGGACCATAAGACTTGAAGAAGCCTGTGAGTGGTCCTAAAATGGCTGTAAATAAGAAAATCAAACGTGCTACTTTCACTCGAGAGGGCTTGGCCGATTATCTGATGTACCTTCAACATGTACAGGTCCAAATATACCAGATATCATGACTGAAAATGTGTATCCATGTGCATCACAAGATGTTTTATCATCAGAGCTACAATTTCAGCAAAATAACAATACTGTAAATATATTCAAGTGTTTCACAATAATGTAACTCAACAAAGTCAAACATGATTAATGGCTTAAAACAGAGACTGATTTGGTTCCTATATCCCTGAAAAATAGCAAATTTTAAGGCAAAATAAAACCACATCCTGAAGCAGTTTCAACAACGGTACATTCACTGGGTGAACAACAACACTTTGAAATCGACTGGTAAAAGTTGCATCTCCTGCACACAGACAGGTGCAACTGGAAAAGGTTGTTATACAACTATCATGGAATAATAAGCAGCTTTAATCACCATTTGTCTTTTCAGCACTCACCATTTACTGCACCTTACTGATATTCATTTTTTTTCCCTTGACAGTATGAGTGTGTGTCTGTTTTTTCAAAACAATTTAGCACAGAAAAATGTTGGAGCAGCAGAGAAGCGTCCTGCATCACTTGTTTTCTATGAGCGTCTGCACTTTGTGGACCAGCTCCCGAGCCATCAGCAGGACCTGGGGGACATTGTGTCGCTCTGCCATCTCTGAGGAGAAAAGTTCAATATTATTGGAACTCTTAGGCATTTCTTTTCTGTTATCAGTCCTTCTGGATATTTTGTTTTATTTCTTGTTATAATGCATTTAGAACATCAATCATTGATTAGGGAAAATAACTTACATTCAAACAAACTTACAACAAAAACTATTAACACATCAACACTTAACCTCCACACGATTTTGGCCCTATATGATTTTTATCGTTTTTCCTGGCATTTGTTTTTAATTTGTGAATACCATTACTCAAAAAGCTATGGAAGGATTTTGATGACACTTGCAGGGAATGTTAGTTATGACACAAGGAAAAAGTGATTAAATTTGGTGGTGATCCAAATCCAGATAAGGGTCCAAAACTTGTTTTTTAGAATTGAATAAAATTTCGAGATTGGGCCCTTTCAACATTATCACTAATAACTCAGCAAGTTCTCAACAGATTTTCATGTTATTTTGGGTAATGTTGTTCATGGCACAAGGCAGAACTCATTTGATTTTGGTGATAATCCAAATCCAGACGTGGATCCAGGATTTTTTAAGGATTTCTTAACAGTTTGAGATAGGGCAGTTTTTTTTTTTTTACCCTTTTTTGACAGTAACTCACTCAACAGCATTGGAAATTCCTTGGCAGAGAGTTTGTGTTTCTATGTAAAAAAAAAAAAAAAAAGTGTCTATTTAAAGCTAGTAATGGGCTCACCTGATTGGTCAACATACTGCCCTGGAGTTGTCATCACTTGTCTTAATAGTTAAAATGGAAATCCTGTAACAGCCCTGCTGGTGATTTCATCACAAAAATCTAAAAAATAATCGCTTAATCACGGGTTTATTATTGAGGATTTCACACAGAAAAAACACAGTACTTCACAGCAAGATTAAACACCTTCTGTAAGGGATCCATAAGACTTGGAGCTCCCATAGATTACTATAAAAGTGAGCCTCCTAACTCAGTTGTCTGCCTAAAGATCTATTGCAAAGTTCCAGAGAAACATTCAACAGTGTCACTGTTACTGCTGAGGAGCTCAAAGTGCTGTTTTTTTTTGCTTGACAGTTCTAGGGAGGAATTTTTAACAGATTATGAAACCGACTTTAATAAATACTG
This sequence comes from Cetoscarus ocellatus, assembly GCA_037902135.1. NCBI lineage: Eukaryota > Metazoa > Chordata > Actinopteri > Labriformes > Labridae > Cetoscarus > Cetoscarus ocellatus. Next base: position 297,259 of record JBAMNC010001396.1, on the reverse strand, counting down.
ATGCCACTTCAGAACATAGTGTTAACATTGTAGGGTGTTAATTGCTTGTGTCAGACAACAATTAACACCCTACTGGCAGAGCAGCATTTTGTATCAAATTAGCAGAGCAAAGCCTCTCAACAAGAGGAATACTTGGCTGACACATGGAAGCTAAGATAAGGACAGATTAGATGATTTGACAATAATACTTGCACAGGCACAGGACAAGATAAAAGAGGATAACTGCTTAGTGCTACAGGGGACTCCAAGAACTACAGACCAATAATACTCCAGAAACTCCTCACAAGAGCTGAACAAACTTCTTAAATTTTCTTCAGTTTAATATGAGAACTTCTCTGCTATAACCCTGAAAACTCTGAGGTAATTTGCAATTACTCCAACATCTCTAAACCTGATGTCTTCACTTACCATTGAAGAACTTAATAATATCTGTGAAGTCCATGTTGTTTTCCAGGATGATGTCTCGATACATCTCCACAAGTGCCAGAGCGATGAAGAGGACAAAGTGCTCAGAGGACGTGTACTTGGCTGCCCAGATTGTTTCCCACACAGAGAACACGTCATCGTATACCATTTCTAAAAGGAGAATAACAAGAAATAAGATTTAATGAATTGTCAGTTCTGTTTTTAAGGGGTATTGCTGTGATCTTGCTCTTACTATCACCTCTTTTGAAGTCAAGAAGAAACCAGCGATAGCAGAAGTAGAAGTGAGTGTAGTCTCCATTTTGTTGCATCAGTTCAAACAGCTCAGAGTCCAGGATCTTAGAAAATATCAAAGCAAATTTCCACATTGCACTTAGAATGTTGACACATATTTGTGTAAGTAATGAGAATGTACAAACCTGGATAAGGGAGCGCATATTGGCAAAATGAGAGTCCATGGCGCCGCCATGAGGAAAGTTCTGGTTCATCCTCTTCATTAGTTCAGTGAAGCAGCTGAAAGCCATCACCTCTGCAAAAACACTCATGCAAATGAAGTTCAAACAGTACTCTTTCAATCACTTCTGTTATTTACAGAATCCAGTTTTTGCTCTGAACTAACCATCATCCAGAATGACCAGCAGAGGGGCAAGCAGATCACACATGCCCTGGACGTATCCTGTATCCAAATGCTGCCACACATAGCTGAAAAATAAGATACCTCAGACCTTTGTTTGTTGTATAATATTTAATTAGACATAAGAAGAAAGGCAAAGCATCATTTTGTAAAATAAAATTATTTAGGGGGTTAAAACAATAATTTGGAACATTAGAAGTACTAAAAGAGATCTGACTTTAAGTTAATATGAATGCATCAAAACATCCAAGCGAAAACCACTTGGTCAAATGCCTGCAGGACGTGCAGTTTTTGAAGTGACCAGCAAGGGGCAACTACACCGGTCAACATCATTCAAGAACATTGCTATCAACGGAAACTCATCAATTTTCTTTCACAAATTTACTGAACCCTGGAAATATTGCTGCTTGATGGGCTGCATGTGTGACTAAAACATGACATACTTTTCATCCCCTAATCAGACTCATTCCCGACATGCCCCCTGTTAATTAATAAAGTGAGCAAATGAGTGAATGCAGCTGATAGTATTCAAGAATATTGTCACTCTTTTGTTAATACTATCATGTAAATGTTCAATCGCAATGTGACGGTGGGAAGAACTGTCACAGACTCCGACTCTGAAGTTATCAAGGACAGGTTGTGCAGAAATTATCTTAAAAATTGGCAGGAGTGTATGTCAAAAATCCAATTTATTTTGTTGACATTCTGTATCGGTAAATCCATACTGTGGATGTTTTTACACACAAATCCCCCAGAAAATATGGTGAAGTGGAAGTAGCTAGATTATAAGCACGAGGGGAGGATTTAGGTTTTATAAACTGAGCGCAACCAGAGAGATATGATTTACACCAATCTAAAAACCCTATTGCCAGGTAAGAATGGAGCTGAGATGCAGCTACACTGATAAAGAAACAAAACAGCCCTAACTAAGATGCAAAGTTGCAACTTCAAAAATGCCCTTGAACTCTGGTGGTTTTTTACACCTAAAGCTCAGTTGCTTTGTTCTAACTCAGTTGAAAACGAATGCTGCAAATGTGCAGATTTCCTGTGGACTGTTTCATGTTCACACAGCAGTATTTTGAAAAGGCTAAGTCCAGGCCGAGTCACACCAGCGTTTTTCTGAGTCACACAAAAGGCCATAGCCTAGGCCATAGCCAGCAGGCTAATATTATAGCAATAATAGCAGAGGTTATTGGTTAAGCATCTCGTCTCATCTGAGATTATACAGATGAGCATATTTATCAATGTGGGTCACACCTTACAATTTAAGTGTAAACAAACTCTGTGCACAAGGAAGAGGGGCTTTAAACACTCACCGGTGTCTACAGTGAAACATAGGGAACACCAAATAGCATGGAAACTTGTTACATCATGACACCTGTAGAAATGTCCGTAGAGTAACTGTCAGCAGTGCAGAAAAGTAGAAAGAAGCTTAAAAAAATGATAAGATGCTCCTGCTTGAATAGGCTGGATGAAATTCTGGGATTTAAAAGACTTTTTGAATTATTCAGTGTTGTTGAGTCCTGTAATGATCAGCTGAGATGGTGAGTAATTTTAACCTGTTGCTATCTTAAAGGTATGTTGTGCCTGTGCACAGAGAGTGAGTCTAAGGGAATCCAAAACATTTTTATTAAGTGGTACTTGATAATCAGCCTAGTGGCCTGGAAGCTGTATTGATTGTGCTCTTACTGCAAACAAATTGCTCCAGGTGCTGACTGAAAATGCCTGAAAGCGATGAACTTGGTTGCTTGTGCCAAAAAAAGGATTAATTGCTGTGTTTATATCCATTCAAAAAAACCGTGCCGAACACGGAACGCTCACTTGTATCGGAACAGCTCCACCAAACAATCTAGGTGTGCAAGCAACATAAAAAATTAGCATGCTGGCTTATTTACCTGCACATGATGTTACGCAACTTTTCCAGGTTTTCAGGAGTGAAGTACCAGTACGCTCTGTCACAACGTCTGACGTCTTTGTCAATGCGATGCAGATTGATCAGGTACATGTCCAGTGTTTCTTGCTATAAAACCAACAGTGACTTTAGTTAGCAATAGCTTAAGAGTAAAGCAAAACGAACAAAGGAATTTTATGCACAATGCTTACAGAATAGGTTTGTTCCTCAGAAGATTCTTCCTGTTTAGTGTCTCCTCCGGCCTCTGCAGATTCTGCTTCAGCGAGTACATTCTCCATCTCTGGCTCCTCCTCAGACAGACCAAGATCAGTGCCCTCAGGACTCGTGTCCAGTTGGTGATCCAGAACAAAATCTGCTGAAGCCATTTTCTCTCTTTGTGCCAGGCAGACAGGGGGTGCAGCGAGTCCTGCCAAAGGCCTGACTTTAATATCCTCAGAGTTCACACATGTGATCCCGGCAGGAATGTCCTCCATTTCCAGGGCAGAAGGTGAGTCATCTGAGTCTGCTGTGTCCGGAGAGTGCCGGGACGATAATGAAAGGCTCCCCCGTGATGCTGACTGGAGGGCATTCAGGACTTGTCTGACAGGAGAATTTGAACCTGGTTTCTCAAATGAGATTTCTGCTGCTTTCTTGACTTCAGCTAAATCACAAACCGCTGCCTCAGTGTCCTGTCTTTCTGACTCTGAGGTATCAGCCTTTGACATTTGTGATTTTTCAGCAGATCCTTCAGCGATTTCTGAATTCTCTGGCTCTGTTTTACTTCCTAGTTCTTCTTTTTCTGTTTTAGTTTGACATAATGGCTCCACTTCCTGATCCTTACTATTGTGTGCTTGTAAAGTCAAAGTCTGCCCAAGTGGAGGTGCTTGGAAGTACTCGTTATGGATCTCTTTTTCTAATTTTAGGATGTTAGTGTTCTCTGGGGCACATCTTAAGTTCACATTCATGTCAGCTGCCTTTTCCTCTGATTGAAGATTTGTTGTTGTCTCATTTTCCTCATCTACAGGGCCCTTCTCAGATTCAGCCACCTCTGCTGAGTCATTCCTTTGGTCACTTTCTGGAACTGTCTCCACTTTTGTCTCTGAAGCACCTTCATTTATCACTATGTCCATCACATGCTCTACAGGAGGTTCTGATGCAGCTCCAGTTTTCTCATTTAGGTCCTCAGATGTTTCCTCTAATGGCAGAGAGGTTTCAGATTGAACGGCTGACTCCAGTTTTTCATCTGGATGCTGATCTGATGGTTCTGTAGAGGAAGGGTCAAAGGTGGGAACTTTTGGGGCTTCTGCAGTTGCACTTGTGCTTTCTTTCAGTGGACTGCTGTGCTGATCTTCTCCTTCTTCAGACTTTGGTTCGGTCTCAATTTGATCAACTGTCTCCACTGATCCAAAGACCTGTTCACACAAGGAGAGTGGTAAAAATGCAAAACATTTTGTATCGGTCTATGACAAAATTGGCAGATGCAGTCAGATAAGTGGTGGTTTAACATATTACTAGCCATCATCTCCTTATTATACCAACTAATCAAACCTCCATTTTTTAGAATCGATCACTGGGCTTTTCATGTCTTGCTCATTGAGGCCAGTGGACAGTTCTTTCCAAATTTATGAAATATAAGCCTCTCAACAATAAGATCTTTTCCAATCACCTGTACTGTATTAGTCACCATTAAGTCACACATCCATTCATGTCAACATTTTTGTGAGGCTGTCATGTTGCCCATCATTGACACTGACATTAATGTTCTGTGTTGTGACTGGTTTAAAAAATGTGCAGAAAATAGATGCTTTGTTTTGATTGGCACTCACAAAGAGCCTGAGGTGGAAAGTTGATGCAAAAACTGCGGTCTTAATCAAGAGCAACTATCAAATGTGTCTTTTTCATACAACTGGGGGCCTGAAGGCCGCATCAGGCCCCTCGTAGCTTCTTATCTGGCTTTCAGAATATGATCAAATTCAGAAAGTGTGAGAGGGTAAACATTTTTGTGGTTGGAAGGGCAACTGATTGTCTTTGAATCCTTATAAATGCACTATATGCAACCCCAAAAACAATTTAACAGCTATGACTTCATGTTTCATCTGTTTTACAGATATCAACTCATCATTTTCAGCCAACTTTTAACCAGAGAGATGAGTATACTGGAGTTAAACCCAAGTGGCAACCTCTGGGGCTGAAAAAGGAGGCCCATGAGGAAGTGCAATAAGATGTAGTTCCTTGAGTGTCCATTTGAGGCTGGCTGCAGGAACCCTCAGGGTTACATGGTTGTCTTTAAAGCCTATATAAACATATTTACAGCCTGGTTCAAAAATGACTTTAATCTATAACTACAATACATCTAAATGCCCACAATATATGTGCTGTGGATTTTTTTTTTATTTTAGACAGGATTTCTGCTTTTGGAATTTATGGACATGTTTGACATGGCTACAAGTTTTGGGATGCATCAATAATCAAAGGCTCCTTTGACAATCAGATAACTGATGTCACATGGCTGTGTCCAGTACATGTATATATATGTATATATATATATATATATATATATATATATATATATATATATATATATATATATATATATATATAGATATATATATATATATAGATAGATATATATATAGATAGATATATATATATATATATATTTGTGTGTGTGTATATATATATATATATACATATATATATATTTGTGTGTGTGTATATATATATATACATATATATATATTTGTGTGTGTGTATATATATATATATACATATATATGAGTAAAAATATATGAATGATATGAAAATATGAATATATGTAATTTTTGTTTTCAAATATGCCCCCCTTAATGTATGTCAAGAAAAAAATGCCCCTTGTACAAATATTGTCGACGACCCCTGCTCTAAGCATTATTCATAAAAATCTGCCCAAAATTATATGACGTACTTTTGAGAACTATAGTCAGCATTAAGGATGATGTAGTTGTGACGCTCATATTATGAAAAGGTAAATCTTTTACCTGTGCACTGCTGCTGGAATCACTCTGTGAGTTTGCATTTTGTGGATCTGAGCTGCTACTTAAAGATGACTGCAGAGGATAAAGCAAAGCAAACCTATCAGAGAATCTGCATATAAAAGTCTTGATAATACAAGAAACAGTTAACATTCTCTCACATGTCTGGTCTGTTGTGATAATAGTTACATAATGCATCAAAGTCAAACAGTCTTACATCTGTGCTGATGGTGGAGTCCCGCTGCACTGGGCCTATCTCCACACTAGCTCCAGATGAACACCTGGCAAGAGCCTCAGCATGCTTCTCTCTCTCCCTCTGACGGACGATGGCCTCGCAGCCCTGCCACTCCTTCATCGTCTGCTCATACGTGCTCCGCATCCTCTCATCGATCTGAAATATAAACCCTGTGTAAACAAAAGCTGCATCGTGTGTATGCATGCATCACAGTCTTCATAAAATGCAGTCAGGTGGGATGGAGAAATACCTCCAGCCTGCATTTTTCAGTCATGGTGAACTGGTAATGTCCTAACAGGAAGGGCCAGACCTCTTTACGCAGTGAAGGAGCCACACCGCCAAAATACACAAGCCGGTGGATCTCCTTTTCCTGATAGGCCTGTATGAAAACAAGTAAAGCCAGTCATTTTTATCATGAACCACTCCAAACTGTTATCAGTGAAAGTTAATATATGTCATTTTTGGATCTTACAGAGGTGTCTTGAAGGAACCTGCTCCACACGTCCACTGAGAGACCTTCTTGGGCAGCAGAGGGCACATCCGGGTCAACTATAGTGGTGTTAACTAACGCAGAAAGATGAGTACGAACTGTGGACAGATGACGGCAGTATGCAAGCCCTGGAGGAAAGATACAGGCTTGTAAAATAACCAGGAACAAGAAATATGCCAATCCTCAAAATAATCCAAGTTAATTCAAGGTCCTGGGTACTCACATCCATAGAAAGCACGTGAGATAATCTGGTACTTCATGGTGTCACAGAGCAGCTTTAACGGAGCCCTGGAAGGAAGATTAACTGAATTTACTCAACTGTATTTACCATTTGACCTTTTGCTGGCTCTCTGATTGGTCTGCTAACACACAAATTTACCTGTCCAGGAAAATTGTGCCTCCAACATGGTTCAAAGATTAGCTTAATTTAACAAAAAAAGACTCCTAGGCTAAGATGTTTTAGGTAAGCCATTCTCAGTTGGTAGGTTGGGACCCAAAAGTAGGTCCAGGAGCAACATTTGGGAAATTAAATGTGTCTAAAAAACATGATGTATGGCAGCCCAAAGCACATGCACTTCAATATATATTATATATATATATATTTCAGTTTACCCGGTTTTCCTGTAATAGCATGCACGTTTTGAGACCTTGGGGGGGGGGGGATGGTGTGTCCATTACATTATATCTGAAAAAAAAAACTTAATAAAATGTACATATCCCTATCATAAACAAAAAATGAAAACATAGACATGCATGTCCTCACAAGAAATTATGGACAAGGGGTCAGTTAAATATGTACCTCAGGCATACATACCTTTCCTGGTTGCAGCCATTGGGCAAGGATCCATCAGAGGAGCCGTTCTGTGAGCAGGAGGAGCATGACGACTTTCTGGGTGTTGGTTGCCACATGTTCACACCCTGGTCCATCAGCTCCAGAGCCACTGCATAAAATTTGCTTAGTGTTTACCCAAAAGCCTAACATTAATTGCAGTGATTCCATATAATTTATAAATTGTTGACTACAGGACAGTAAAGTGAAAATAAATGCATTGCTACTGTCAGTGTTGGAATAAAGATAAAACAAATTGGGCATAGGTTTAGTTCTGGCAGGACGGAGTCAAGATTACAGTCGTGCAAATATTCTATTGTTAAACAGCTGATCCAAAGCTGGCCCGCCACTGCTGACAGCCAGCTGATTGCTTCCAAGCTGCCATTGGTTAAATGCACTCAGACCACTTTATGTAAGCTGCTCTAGCCTGACAACTCTGTACTGCTCCCTCCAGAAGCCACTTCATAACCCTCCTTCACCAAAGCTCCTCCTTTGTGCCATTTTCTGATGCTGAAATTGATGCTTGCTTTTGGAAGATTTCGATACTTCTCTCCCTGTCTTATGCTTTCTTTGTCAGCACAAAGAGGGCAGGAATCTGTGCTGTTCCTGCTTAAGGTTTCCACATTGACACTTGGAAGGGCAGGGAAAGTCCCCATCAGAGCCATACCACCGAATTCAAATATCAGCAAGTGCAAATATAAACTGCTAATAAAGCTTCATGTAGATGATTGAAAAATAATCTAAATTTAAATACTACAAATAAAGCTAAATTTAAGGAACTGCTCTGGTCTCTTCCCTTGACAAAGTGGTCTTGACTGACTCGCAGTTAAACAGAAGACAGAATTTTAATTTAAAAGCATTCATAATAAAAATGCCAAAGAAAACACATGTATCAGCTGTAACTTTAAATCAGTACTACGACAATAATAAAGTGAAAGATGTAATCTATAATGATGCTTTATCAGATTAACTCATTCAGCAAAATCAAAGACACTTACTGAACTCCATCTGATTGCCCGGAAAGAGGATCCGAAACACATAATCTGTCGCTTCATCATCCTCCTTATCTGATACAGAATCACAGGAGCCATGTGGACTCCTTTTCCGTAGCTTGGGGAAAACCTTTCCCTATAAACAGAGATATTATATACTTTTTCAAGTGGAATAACTAAAAGTAAGACATATCAAAGGTATTTCTTGCCTTTTACTTATTTACCTTTCCTCTCTGGTTCCACAGTGGAGGGTCCAGCTGTCCGTGAGGGAGCAGGCCGGTCTCAAGGCAGGTGAGAAACTGTAAGAGGTGTCCTCCTTTAGGGAAATGCAGAGGGGGTCTCTGGATCCCATCCTGGCTTACCAAAACAACAGTCCCCCCACTGTTCACTGGACAAATTAAATTATAAAAGACAAGTTAATAAGGCTTAAAATGCCTTCTTGGGTGATGTATAAAGGGATAATTATACCTTGCTGATGACAGTGCAGATAAACTATCTCCTCCAAACGAATTGTCATTGCATAGTCCCAATACACACTGAAGGAAAGATTAAAGAGTAAGAGCTCTTCAGTCAACAGTTCACAAATCTGAGTCTGAGGATTATATGAATAAGAGCTTGATCTGACCTCTTCTCAGAATCCAGCTCTCCTACATTGCCGTTCATCAGCTGATTGGGCGTCCATTTCAGGGTCATGAGGTCAGCAGTTTGGTGAAGAGAAAGGTATCCTGGGATGGCCTCCATGTCATCTCTCTGTAACAGAAGTAGAAGATTGACAAAATAATCTGCATTTGAGTGCTGCTTTATAAAATCCTGTAGGCCAAAGATGAAGTAGCATTTAAGAACTTATGGTCCCAATGTCTCAAAGTTTATTGCATTCTTAGGTAAATTATGTAACATAAACACAGAGCAGCAACTTGTTTTTATAAATATAAAAAACAGACATTAAAGATATTGATAAAATGACACTTTGTACACTCTGGGTCACTGCTTCGCATTCAAACTCTCTTATAGACTGATTAAATGTAGAATACAAAATATGAATACAGTTTAACAATAAGGTCTAATAGATATCTAATCACTAAAAATTAAATATGCATGTGTCACATCAAAAACTTGATTCTTGTGGATATCCTGTTTCTGATCCATTATGTATCGGCTGTTGAACCGGTATCCTTTCAGAATAATGTGTTAATTTAGTATTAAGTAACATAATACTTGGGCTGAACAATATTATGAACAATATAAAAACTCAAAAATCATAAGTTTATGTCAAATCAACTAACTTACCATAACTTAAGTAAATGTGGTTAGTTACTTTCCACCCCTGTTGAGATTACAGTTATCCTCACCGAGCACTTATCCTTTCGTTTGTGATTATTTAAAACTTGAATATTTGAAAAATGAAGGAAAGCTTCTCTCAGTTGTGTAAATGATCTTGATGAAAAAACATCATTTTTTGCCACAGAGCTTCTGCTCAGCAATAATCAAATAACTCTAAAAGCTAAAAAGCTTTTTGTCCATGGAAACCACTCAGTGCCAACTGCCCGACTGGCCAACAAGAATACAGCATCATAACATTTGAGGAAATACAATATCACAACTAACAAATTTTCCCCAGATAGCAGGCTTCCCATTTTCATATTTCTTCTTCAAAGCTCCTCTGTCAACCTGTAATTTGTAGGGATGTGTTGTCCCCTGTGAACAAAGCTGCCAAATGTATCACTTATTGTAAATATTTGCAATAAAAACGACAAAAGTGTTCTCAGCAGCTTGCAATCAATAGCCTCTGACAACCTGTCAGCATTTTCAGATATTAAAAAACAACATTGTGAAAACTGGCAGAGTTTATAATGATAGCCTTGTTCACCTTTGTGATTCATAACATGGCATCTGTTCATATTTCAGTCTGTTCCACAACCAGCTCCAACCTCTTCACAGAGGCTTTAAACGAGGTATTTTGTTTATGTTGTAATAGTTCAAAACATTAAAGATACACTGAAAAAAGAAAACTACATACTGGCTGCACCAGGACGTTGTTTTTCCCAAACAGAAGTGTGGCTCTGGAGTTTTGGTGAAGTGATTCCACATAATCCCTGACCCACATGAGAGGGCGATCATCCATGCTGCCACTAGACTGTCTCTTTTGGATCTGATGAAGATTACAAATCACAAATATCAGATCTCTTTCATACAAAAGTCCACACTGCCTTTAAAATCAGTTAGAAAATCAGAGGTCACCAGTGCAGGTCGTCTGGAGGGTGAATCTTGCCGACAGTGGCCGCTGTGGATTCGATGCCTCTGCACAAGCTCGTCAGCAGACGGATCAGTCCAGAAATGGTCTGCAGTCTTTACTTTGGTGTACTCCAAAGCACATGGGCCAACTGCAACAACAACAATGTTAACCATTTCAAGATTATTTGGCGATATCCATGTTCCTTAAAATGATTATAAAAATGAAGGAGGCATTGAAAGTTCATAAATACCCAATAGAGATGCAAGAATTGGTCCATCCACAGGATCCATCAGCATGGCTTCTTTCTCATAGAAGGCACTGCAGCAATGAATATAATGGAAGTCATATCCAACAACTTTTTTTTTTTCACTGTAGAAGTGAGATTTTTAAAAATAATCACAATATTTGATTGGCGTCCAGTTATTTTTTAGTACAACAGAGGTACAGGTATGTGTAATTAAAAACATCTGAAGTTTCAGTTAGAATACATACATTTTAAGCAAAATAAGTACATAAACTCAAGTTTAAAGATCAAGCAGTAATCTCTGCTCCAAGATTCTGTGGGCAAGCCTTGTTAATGTGATGTCCACTGAAAAGTGAGGACACTGACCCTTTCAACTTTAAGAAGTTTGAATAAAAAAACTGATACATTATTCAAACTCCAGCGTCCAGAGAGGATGCACTTTTTTTTACAACAGACACCCACATCCAGGTGACCTAACCAGGGCGGATTGGACCCTGGCCTGTGTCCAAGAGGGTTTTTGCCCCTACTGCTCCCCCTTCTTAGCCAGAGCTATCTGTAAGCCTTCTCTGCTGCTGCAACGTTGTTACTGATGGCTCTTGTTAAACTGGCCAGCACTTCCCCGAACACTACTACACACAGCCCCAATTTTTGTCCCTCTTCCTTTTTTGGGCATCCCCAATCCTCTGTCAGTTCAGTTAGGATTGGCAGTTAAGCAGTCTCTGAGACAACAAGGATGCCCCATGTCAAAGTGGACTGGGTAATATTAGGTGGACTCCTCAGTGGTCATCAAGGTCAAGCATCTATCTCCAATCTCAAGCTGAGGAGAGCAAACCCGCAGAGCAGCTCCTCTCTCATTCCTCGACAAAGCAAACAGTCTTTGCTGTGACATGGATGCTACTACTGTCTTCCCCTTGCTGATTGCCTCAACTATGGTCCTGAGGACCTGCTTATGCCTCAAGTGACACCAGCCATCACCCAGTGCTTTGGAGCAGCTGCTCATGATGAAAAATAAGGCATAGAAACTTCGCTGTTATGCTGAAATTTCATCTGACATGGTGGTACCCAAGTGAAGGAACAGAAGATGCTTGCAAGAAGGGGAAAGAATTCCACCAACAACGCTTCAACAACTAGTGTCCTCAGTTTCCAAACAGTTATTTAAAGTTGTTACAATGAAAGGTGATGTAAAACAGTGTCCCAGCTTTGTAAGCATCAAAATCAAAATGAGAGAACATTTGCACAGAACAATAAGTTTGTCAGCATGAACATTAAATAACTTGTCTTTGTAGTGTATTAAATTGTATACAGTTGGAGAAAAGGATATGTGAATCATTGCATTCAACTTTTTTTTTTTTTTTTTTTTTTTTTACATTTTAAACAGTGTCCCAACTTCACCAGTATTTGGGTTTGTATTAAAGCATCGATGAGGATTTTTTTGTCCTTGTTAAATTTAGCATCTTAGGGACAGTGTTAATTTTGTCTCCTAATTATTTTTGTCATAGTTTTCGTCAGCAACCTTTTTTCCCCTGATGAAAACTAGACTATAGCTAAAAAGACCAAGTGTACATTGACAAAAACTAAAACTAAATTAACTGACATTTTTGTCAACAAATTAAAAACTAGACTAAAATGTCTGTCAGAGACTAAATCCAATCAGACCTAATTTCGTCATGTAGAAAGTAGGGGTAAGTTAGGGAAATATCCAATCACAACTACTTTGGCAGTGTGGAAAGGTTGGATGAGTTAAGAGGGGCATCCAATCACAACTGCCTTAGCTTCATGCTGGTGGGATCCAAGTGAAAAACATGACTTCAGAAATTCAAGGAAAAATAAAAAATGCCTTACACTTTACACTTCATGTTTTAGTTGACTAAATTTACAGTAGATTTCGTCAACTAAAATGTTGTGAAATTTCATCAACTAAGACTAGACTAAAATTAAAACATTTTAGATGACTAAATTATGACTAAAACTAAAAGATACTTTAGGCAAAGACTAAAACTAAAACTAAATTAAAAAGTGCTGTCAAAATTAACACTGCTTGGGGACAACTCTAATCTCTTATCTAAATTCAATGTATTTACCATTTCAGTAGAAAAGTGCTATGTGGTGCTTTCTCTGATGCCTAACCTGCTACAGTGGTTTCAGATATTATGCATTACATGGTAGAAAAAAAAAGTTTAAATTCAACCAATGTGACTAGTGTTTGTCAGTCATAAAGAAGCACTGAGTTTAATATCAGTCCATTTCATGAGGACCATCTAAAAACTCCAAAGGAGCTTAAATGATGCAAAATACCTGCTGTTCTCCACCAAGTATAAGACGATTTTATCAAGCAGCTTCTCCATCAGTGCCGTTCTGATCCACAGGTGTTTGAGCGCCTGAGGAGGAAGGTTGGCCAGCTTGGATTGCCTGCTGCGGTCATTACTCAAAGAGGAGTTGTTCTGCTTGCTAAAACAACATGAGACCGTAGGGACAAGAAGTCAGCACAGGTTGTTTACGAGCGTTTAGGACACAACAAGGCATCAGGATGGGTTATAGCACTGGGGAAGAAAGATAGCATGTAATGATTTTCTGTCACTGGCCTCTTACGGCGACAAGTTAACATTTCACCTGTTTTCAATCAGCTGCTCCAGCTCCTGGACTTTGTGGCAGAGCTCCTCAGCGGGGGAAAAGCTCTTTGCCGCCTTCATAAAGAGCGCTGCAACCTTGTTACTGCACAGCAGGCCTGCTATACGGCGCTTTAGTCCATGAAGCATGCAGGCCTCCACAACAGCTATACAAACACAAGAATTTAAGTCAATACAATACTGAGAAATTAAGATTAATTCAAGTCTTTACATACATTTGCTTTTATGTTATAATTTCTTCTTTTGTGAAAGCATAATGCCTTTATTCTCCCAATAAGGACAAGAAAACACAGGTGGTCGAAGTAGAAATAGACTCCAATCTGCTCTACACAGTCTACAGTTGCTAGGATATGAGGGATGTGAATCACACACTCCTCACCCCTGGTTAGCATCAACACCTTCGAAGGGTGTTAGTTTACTTTGATACACATCCAGTGAGCACCTTATTTTCATAGAAACAGACATGACTAATCACATTATGAGTATGAATCATTATGATTTACATCGCTCGAGCAGACTGCACATGACAGTTTTGAACCTAGTGGATGAACTTGTAGGAGGTGAAACTGATGTCAACCACCGGCGTGTGCAGATTATGTAAATGTTGATGTATACTGTGACTTACACTAGCATAGCACAACATGTCCTTTGCTAGAGTCTATGGTATTCAATATGAAATGTTTGACTCTATCAAGCAAATTCTTTTAGATTCATAATTAAAACATGCAACAAAACTGCACTTTTTTTAAAAATCCGACTACAAAGTACAGAGAGTTTTTGCACTGGTATGTCTAAAACAGGGGGGAAGAAATGGAAGCCCGGGGACCAGTTGCAGCCCCCCACTTGCTACAAGGGCCTACAGTTCAGCTTAGACTTGTGGTTCTCTTTCTGTAGAGCTTTCTGTTATTAGCCCCTATCTTCCCTTATAAGAAAAAAACTACAAAGATGCCTTGTGGTGGGAATTGATATGATATTATTGATACCAATGGCACTAACAATCCTGCCTATAAATCTGATTCTTAGTCAATTCCCGTATGATTCCTGACTTATTCTGTGCAGGCAAAATTGGCCTGGATAGGTGTTTATTGGCAACAATGTCAAACACATGACACTCCTGATATTCAATGTTGTGCTGAATAGATACAGTGCTCAGCATAAATGAGTACATCCCTTCAGATTTGTCAGAAAAGCTTTAGTTTCCTTTCAAAATCAACATTTTCTATGGCATACTATATCACAAAATACTCCCCCAAATGTGGGCCATTGATTGCAAACAAGATTTTTTGAGTTGCACACAAAATTTTTTTTTTTCTCAATCTAAGACCAGGATGCAAAATGAGTACACCCCAATCAAAGGGGTGGGAGCAAGGCTAAAGTTAAGTTATCATATTACCCTTATTTTCATCTTATGGTTAAAAAAATGTTATGTTAAACTCAGCTTTGTCAAAACTTTGGAAATTGTTCTTTTGTTCATTCAGATATTGATTAATACATTACTTTTAATAGGGGGTGAACTCATATATGCTGGGCACTGTAAATGCTCCTGTAAGTTGCTGGTGCTGCCACTTACTATAGATGTGCAGTACCAGTAAAAATTCCACATTGATAACTTTAACCCCAAAAGCCAAAAAACAAAGAAACAACAAAAAAAAGCAACACAAACCTGTTTCTATAAAGGCCACATTGAGTTTAAGCCAGCATTTTTGATTAGTATTGGTGTCTTTCTTGTGTAAAATCAATCCATGACACAAAATCTGTGGTTTACTATTATACACTATTAAACTTATGAACCTAGGGTCCTCTATTCAGAACAAGACAGTAACAGAAATGGGCAGAGCTGACAGCATGTCTCAACACACCATATTTCATTATTTAATCTTTAGCAGCAGAATAATTGCTTTGAACAGAGGAATTTTTTCAACAATACCTCTCCTTTATGAGGAACATTTCCAAAAACAGAACCCCACTTTTTGTTTCATGGATGAATTTGATTTTAAAGGGGAGAGAAGCTGTTAATGTTGGCCAATTGATTAGCTCTGTAAACCACTCGCAAATCATTCTGGGATCAGCTTTAACACAAACTGGGAAGTCAGCTTTCAAGAACTCTTCTCCCTTATCTAGTGAAACACAACAGTGAAACAAAAACAATGGTTTACCCTTACACCTTATGAAGTTCAGTGTTTAAAGCATTAGGTTATCAGTTAAAGAAAAAACAAGTGTGCAGCTGAGGTAGGTGAAGCTGACAGCTTGTCTCTAAAAACATCATCTGATGGTTCTATTTTGTTTGACATGCCCCTGGCAGAGGGATTTAGGATCTGAGTGTATCAAGCTCTATACAGCCCTGAACACAAGTCTTAAGTTTATGAATACTGTCAGATCTCATCAAAAGGCCTTGAATAGCCATATTGAGAACACAAAAAAAAGTTACCACAGAAGGAGATGATGTGGCTGCTGTCAGCATGCACAAATTTCCTTGTTACAGCCTCCTCCATAATTTGTTTCACCTACAAGACAAAGGTAAATGTATTACAAGGTTAAATCTGACAGGTTTAAAAAAACTAGAGACTAAACATGGATCACTGGAGGTAGAAAATAACAGTATACAGGAGGTGATGATGAGCAACAAAAGAGCCTCACATGGTCCCGAGTCATGCAGAAGAATTACCCAACAGCACAGTGTTGAACTCTAAGTGTGCGACACAGTAATAAACATTTACACTCTGATTCTTTTTTGTTTATAATTAACTTTATAGTTTTAAGATGTGCATAGGGAGGTGAGCACAGAAAAATGGAGAACGTTATGTCCTGAAAAGTATTGTGTTTGTTTGATTAAAAAAACAAAGAGACTACGTTTACAGATGTG
The DNA here is from genome assembly GCA_037902135.1 of Cetoscarus ocellatus. NCBI lineage: Eukaryota > Metazoa > Chordata > Actinopteri > Labriformes > Labridae > Cetoscarus > Cetoscarus ocellatus. Next base: position 280,787 of record JBAMNC010001396.1, on the reverse strand, counting down.
GATCCAGGAATTTTTTTAAAGAATTTGTTAACATTGCTAGATAGGGCAGTTTTCCACATTTTCACTAATAACTTTTCAATAGACTTTTTAATGACATTTTCAGGGAATGTTTGTCATGGCACAAGGGAGAAGTGATACAATTTTATTGTTGGTCCAAATCCGGATGCAGATCCAGGATTTTTTTTTCAAGGATTTCTTAGCAGTGGCAGTTTGAGTTAAACAAAATCCTTCCTTTTTCCTTAGCAATATAAGTTAGTCTTTCCAAACAACTGCATTCTGGAGCATCCATACTCTTCCAGCACAGAACACTAGGTCTCTTAGACTGAAGAAGTACAAAGTCCAGTAATTTAGTCTGGTTTTGTGTTTGTATGAAGTCTTCCATATATATTCCCAATGCTTATTCTAAATTGCACAACTATCAAACTTTTTGCAATTTACGTTGACTTTTTGATGGATTTATTTCTCTTTTATGCATTTGTCTCATGAAATAGACGTAGCTTTACTTGAGGATCTGGAATTTTTTTGAATGATGAAGATTGGTACTGAAAAGTGTTGAGACGTCAAAAAACTAGATATCCTTGGCGTTCGTGTTCTCCTTACCGAATTCAAGAAAAAAACTAACCTGCAAAAAGTCTATTTATGTGAAGAACAGAGAGGTTTGAATGGATGTTTAAAATGAGAAGAGATCATGTTTTGCCAGTGTTTGTTAGCTTAACAGGATAACTTAAAAAGTTAAAAATGAATTTTGATGATTTTTTTCGGGAATGTTGATTAGATTTTGGTGGTGATCTGTATGCAGATCAGTTAATTCTTTAAAAGGATTTAATAGCACTGTGAGATAGTAATGCATTTTTGACAATATCTCGCTATACAATGTTGGAAATGCCTTAGTGGAGGATTGGGCTTTCAGAGTACTTCTTGTAAGTAAGTTAGTTAAGTATTCTATTTTTTTCTTGTTAACAGGATAACTCAAAATTGCAGACAATGTTGGAAATGCCTTGGCAGAGGTTTGTGCTCTGTGAGTATTACAGCTTTAACATTTTGTTATGTATTTATTTCTCTTTTACGCATTTATCTCATGATATATAAATACTGATCTGGATTTTTTAATGTACTTTCTATTTGAAATAAAAACAATTAAGCTCAGAAGTGTTGAGATGTAAAAAAATAAATAAATAAACTAGACATCCTTGGTGTTTGTGTTCTCTGATCTGGATTCAGGAGTAAACTTTCCAGCAAACAGTCTGTTTCATATTGAGCGACACTATGAATGCAGATGTTACAAACCTATCATGCTGTATTACAAATTAATACACTTCGCAGCTAAGCCCCTCCTCACACTGCAGAATCCAGCCTCACAGTCATGGGTGTTTGAGAGGCAGTGAGTCACTCAGGTGAGGGGGAGCACGGAGGATTTGAGCCTGGAAGTACCACCAGCTTTCTCAGCAATGAATAAAACATCCTGTCTCCTCCATCCCTGGGGGCAGCAGTTTGGAAAAGGGTCTGTGGTGTGTCTGATCATATTTCTACTGAAGGAAAATTGATTTTAGACATCATAGATAAATCATCAGGGTGGCTTGTATTTCTTTTTTATTAAATTCTTGTTGGAGCTGGTGCCAAGGTCACAGTTTTAAGTTTTGGATGATGTGTTATAAGAAGGGTGAGTTTGATTATGATTTATAAAGGAAAAATAGGATAGAACAATAAAGGTCTTTTGCAATTGGGGGTAATAGCAGAGTTATGTATTGTGTGTAATTTTCCTCTCCCTATAGCCCATAAATTGACCATTCCCAGGCAGCATCCTTTACATTATCGTCATCAGCAACATCACCACCATCGTCATCATCTTATAACGCTAGTGTAAAAACAGCATTACCACCAGGCTGTACGTTTAAGCCAAACCTTATCTCATTGAGCCTTATTTTGATAATAAATGCTCAATTTCATGATTTTAACAGGCCTGAAGTGTAGTCGTGGCTGTGACAGGAGAAACCACGTCCACACACATACACACACATACACACAAGCCCAAAGCGACAGTAAACACAAACAGTGAAATACGGGAGACGCAAACAAAAAATGCAACGCACCTCTTTCTTCACGTTGCGCAGTAATTTCTGGCGGGTCTCGGCCTCTGCAATGGTAGAAAACATAGCGAATAAATGCAGATTAGATGCACCAGCTATCGGAGATAAATGATGCTGAGGCTCACGACAGGAAAAATAAGACAAGCGGCTGTACCTCCCATCGCTCCGTCTGTGGGGTGATGCCTCCTGCTGCTGTTGCTTGATGGAGGAAATGTGTTGGAAGGCAAAGTGAACAAGACACGAGTGGAGGAGAAAAGGCGAGGGAGAAGATGCTCCGAGATACACAGTGTGTCCTTATCGACTAAATTAAACCTATCTGTTACCTCTCAGCCAACCAACACCCCTTTAAAGCCACAGTAGCCTTTACATTGAGCCATACGACGACACCTACACACTTCTTACACTCGATAAAACAAGTGCGCAAAAAACTCAAAAGGTATTTTAATTGTTGCCTGCACCGAGCTTTCCCTGTGTTTGTGTCACATTTAAGCTTAGGAGCTGAGTTGTCTATTTTTTCCACTTCACTAAAAGCTCCTAAAATTTATTACCGTACGGAAATATAGGGGAGACCGGGTATGGTTGTAACACTATTTGCTTCACCCTCTGTAACCCCACAGTTTGGGGGCTCAATAGGTCTCAGGCTTTGATGTGATGTGTTCATATATGTTTTCTACAAATGGGACCAATTGAGACCACTGCAAGAGTATCATTGACCTTGTATATTAATGTTGTTACAACCTATCCCACCAATACAGTGCTTAACAAATTTGTAAGACCACCATCCAATGTAAGATTTATGCCACAGCTGCTCTAAAATAAAAGCACTGGTAATTAAAAAATATATAATTTTATGTTTCTGTAATGGTTAATACACCAGTGGGTAGAGGCTCTTTAACCGAAATGATATTTTCTAAGATATAAAAACTATTGTTATCCATGAGCTTTAAAATTAACTTTTACAAAAAGCAGAAAAATCAGTAAAGCACATTATTATTTATTGATTTAGATGTCAAATTATGATTACTTACTTGCATTCCTGAACATAAAAATATAGTTCCACTGGTTTAATGTAATGCTTGACTAAGTTCAAACTTATCAGAGAAGCCCAGAGAGCCGGCTCAAAAAGGTGAAATTAATTTGAAATCTCTCATTTCTGTTCAAATTGTTTATTAAAACTGATAGAGGATTTATTATTATAATATTTTGTTGTTTTGAGAAAACACAAATTAAATCAAACCTGGAGTTGACATTGTTGTTCACTTAAGTCAAGTCAAGTCAGGTTCAATACTGATAACAAATGACCCGTAAAAGATTTTAAAAGGAATGTTATCTACTATAACTGATGATTCACATACAAAAAAAAACCTGACTAGAGATACATATTCAGCCTTTTATTACTTGGTAAGATCATAAATAAAAAAAATGAAAAAAAAAAAATGTTCAAAAGCTTCTGTAATTGGACTTGTTGAAAGTTTAATGTTAGCACATGAAAACTGCAAACCTGAACCAAAGACAACACTAGAAAAGCAATCAGAGAGCGCAGACCTCCGCCAAGCAGCTTCGGTCCCCTTTGGCGAAAATGGTCTGGCAATGTTAAATAATCCTTTAAAAAATTCCTGGATCCAGACAGTGATCCGGATCACCCCCAAAATTTAATCAGTTCTTCCATATTCCATTTCTGACAATCCCTGAAAATTCATCTAAATCCGTTCAGAACTTTTCAGGTTATTTTGAACACAAACAAACAGACAGACAGACAGACAGACAGACAGACAGATAAAACATAACCTCCTTGGCGGAGGTAATAACAGGAGTGAACTAGAAATAGAGCAACATTAAAAAATAAATAAACTTGTGATCTAACTCTGGCATAGTGGCATATAACTATCATTTCATCAGGGTTACAGTGTGTCACCAGTACTGAACAAATGAATGCCTGGTACTGAATGGAGCAACGTTAATGGGCTAAAGAATAACAAGCTCATTTCCGTATTCCACTCATATAAACTCCAACTTCATTGGAACCACCAGCAACACTATCTAAATCCCTCATCAGAGGGGAAATGATAAGCCCTGTGAAAGTTTTACAGCTTGACTGGATACTCTCTGGCAGAGATCCAGTGACACAGTGAAGAAAGAACAATATCTGATTCATCTCTGTTTCCACAGGCTTGATAGACCGCCATGATTTAGGGATTCAATATTGGTTCATGATGCAGGGATCTCTGCCTGAAGAGATGAATTACATGCTTTTTGACTTGTTTTAAGGAGACAGTGTATTTCGTAACCAATATGTAGATGTACCTAAAGTACAAACAGAGAGCAGGAGCAAAAAGGAAGCAATGTAACCCTGATGAACTGGAATGTGATAAGATTTAAATGGTTTATGCAAGGCATGTGACTTTGGATGCTTTAGCAGCCAACCTCTTGTGGACTTTTGAGGAACTCCAGCTTTCATGATTTATTTTTCAATACCAGCGTTTGCTTCTTGAGACAAAGACATAATGATTAAGATTATGTTTCTCAAGTGTAAAGTCTTGTTTACTGTGGTCTAAGTGGTTGGCTGCACCTTTTATGTTGGCTGATGTTGTAATATTCATGTGTAATAATGCCCTAATAATGCCCCACGTCAGTCAAGTTTTTCTGAAAGCTTTAAGCCCAGTTGTTGTGATGAGTTTGATGATCCCAGAAGTGTGGGAGCCTGAGACTTGACCTACTTTTTCTTCTCTTCAATCTAAATTATATATTCTTAAGTTTTGTTTGTCCTCTGATGTGTTTTGTACATTTCCTTCACATTTCCAAGTGGTGCCAGTAGTTGCCTAAAAGCCTAAAATGGCTCACCCCACCTACCATTTCGTCTGCAGTTCCAGCCCATTGGTTTGGGGTAGCAAGCCCAGTGTAGAGATGGTACAATGAATGCAGAGTCATGGCACCAAGCAACATTGAACTGACAGCTACAGATTAGATCAGGCCACCAATCAGTGCAGACTGGGCCCATGTAGGGAGAGGGTTCAAGTGACAGGGGCTCTAACAGAACTGCTCAGACAGACTGGGAATGCAGGTGGAGCAGGGGTATTATGTGTAAACAAGAAGGTTTGTTGAACATTATTGACAGTGAACATACTCTAGCTGTCATCAAAATCAAATATACTCCTGAAAAAACATAAGTAAATGTTATTTCAGTCAGTTACTTCTCCCCTTTAATGATACCAACTGGTATTGTGATTTATATCGTTGGAAAGCCTGATTGGTCACCTGTTCATTGAGGTACAACTAGTTGGGATCGTGCATTCGTGAAATGAGCAACACAGCTAAACATGTTGGTAGTGCCCCCCAAAAATTTGCCAAAATCCCCTACAACTGGAAGCTGGTGTTCGGGTATCGAGAGTGGCAGCATTATTTGGTGTCAGCCATGGTTTCAGTTCCAAACTTATGGCCAAGTCCCGTGAGACTGGTGAAGTCAAAGACAAGACCACAAAGAGGGTGTCCCAGGAAAACAGCACCCCAAGAAGATTGGTTCCACACCCAAGCCTCGCTGAGGAACCGTAGGCTTTTTTCCAGGGGGAGAGGGGATTTAGGCACATTTTGCTGTAGGTATTTTAAAGACTTTTTCTTTTAAAACTGTACTTCCAAAAAATCTATTTTGCTTACTTTTCATTGCAAAAAAGTAATAATCAGGCATATTTTGCATTGCTAAACTACCACAGAATGACAAAAAGAAGCCCTTAAAATCACTTCCAAGAGGGTGTAAGTTTAGTTTATGCTTTTTGATATACATCTGAACGGCATGTTGAAATATCTGGATCTTGAGAATAACAGGTTATGGAGTGAGTCAAATGTATCTGCAAAAGTTCAAAATCTTTGATAGTGTTAAAAGATCGGACAGGTCCGATTACACCTCACCCTGTGATTGGCTGGCATCTGTACACCGCCTTATACCCGTTGTCAGCTGAGATAGGCTCCCAACTGTTGCAAATCCCGAAAGGGATTAGCAGGGTAGATGATGAATGGATCGATAATATCTTAAATCTGCATAAGTAAAATCATGCTGAGTGCTTAGTAAAATGATCCAGATGCCAGAAAGTCACTTATACTGCTCTGTGAAGTGTACCATTTATTGCATAATTTAGCTTAAGAGTGTACATTTCAAGCTTTTTTTTTGCGTCATTAAATAGAAGAATTTGGCCATAATAATTCAAGCAGTCCATTTAAAAAAAAATCTTAGTACATCGTATTCTTTTTGTACTCGACAGATGCTTGGTTTGAGAAACTATACAGAGCTGATTGGGATAGGGCCCTTTGTGATGTCTTTTCATGGGGCCCAAAATCGCTGGCAGCACCCCTGCTGAATGTACAATCTTTACAAGTTGTACCTTGTTGTAGGGGTGACCAATAAGTCTTATAGTAAGTAAAAAAAAAAAAAAAAATACCTACTGCAATTATTAAAGAGGAGTAATAATCAGCCAAAATAATTTCCAAACTTTTAAAGGTGCATGTGAATCCCAGTTAAGCCAAAATATGGGCTCTATAATGCATATCTAAAGACAACAACACTGGCTATTACCGACTTACCCTGTCCAGCAGAGTGTTGGAAAAGAAGTAGTCGCATAGGCTACATACAAAGGAAACAAGGAAGCAAGCAGACGAGGAGGCACAGAGTGGCTATACAAGTATTGGAACAGGACCCGCTTTGTTCAACAGTAGGGGAGGGCAGACGACCACAGTTGCCCTGCCTGCTACTCGTATCGCTAGATACCATCTTCAGAGCGGACTATCCTGTCTCATCTGTGTCTATTTGTACTGTAACGAGTCTTCTAAATCTTCGTCTTTGCTGGACTCTGTGGAGGGATGTCAAAGCGAGTGCGAAGCAGAGAGGTCTGCGCTGATTGCAGTGCTCCTGGTATGATGTCAAACAAGCTAGCTTTAGCCGCGAAGCTAACAGCTAGCCTCAACTACAACTAACAATCAGTGTATTTGTCTACCTTATTAACATTCATGTGTGCTGATAACTCTTTAGCAGCTGCTTTGGTGACTATTTATTCTGGTTCTAACATTTCTCATGAGGAAACAGTTGTGTAAGTGTGTCGTATCTGTGTTTTTCTGTCATGACTGACGTTAGTTTGTCTATTATTGAAACGCTTCGGTGAATAGTCATGTATATTGTTCATAGTTTCTGTGCTTATTCGCTATAAATCGTCCTGTTTGAGAAAATTTGCAGCTGGGTAATGAATCGAGTTGTTAAGATATGTGAGAATGTTTTTAAATCTGTTATTTGATCAATATGATTTTGTTTAGATTGACAATCTGATGATGATGATGGCTAATAAAATAGATAGAAATCACTCCATTGTCAGATAGTTTTAGTTTTAAGTGCTTCATGACTTTAGGATAAACTGTTTGAAACGTGTTATTTAATTGTGAGATGGCCATTTTATTGATTTTTGATGAACGTTCTCATAATCAGTTAAATCTGAAGGTATTATTATACTTTTACAGCCAAGACAACAAAAGTGCAAGTCCAAAACACCCTCCCAGTCTTTGATCATTTCTTGTTTTGACTTATCAAATAAGTAGACAAACTCCTGCACACTGCCTGAATTACAGAAACACTTTGGCAACATGTAGAAGAGTGGGTGTTTTTCAAATGTTGCCAAAATGTTTGTGGCAATTAGTAAGGCTGCTCAATTATGGCAAAAATCATAATCTTGGTTGTTTAGATAGATAATGAATTCCCGGTTGTTTAACACATTTGCTCACTGATATTACAACACACACCACATGCAATAATAGTATTTCATGTTTCTTACAACTTTCATTCTGAATATTGAAGTGGGAGCAATAAATTTAAAATATGTGTGAAAAAATACTCCTTAAATAAACTATTGATGGTAAAACAGACAAGTGCAACGTGTTGCGTGGCACTGTACTCTTTTAATCTTGATAATTCACTTTTCATAATTGCAGGAGGCTGGAATTGAAAATAAAACTGTGAGTAATTGCCCAGCTGTACCAATCTAGTGAGGTTGCTCAGTAGTATCAGTGCCATATCAGTGTTGATAGATAATAGATCTGAAAATATCTGCAGATATTCAGCAGGTATATTGGTATAAATCAGCCATATACTGTCCCTAATATTGGCTAAAATATGAATGTCCCATAACGCATCACCTCATTGTCACTGAGTATCTACAGGTTAAAATCAGCAGTACTAATTTTAGAAAATGAAATGTTTCTCTTGTTTAACACAAAAATAATGTTATTGTGTAGAGATCTGTTCATTTTGAGATCAGTGGAGACTGCATACTTTTTGCATACTTTTTGCCAAAAAATATCAGTATCAGTGATAATGAATTCAGAAACACTGGCATATTGGATATCTGCAAAATTCCAATATAATCCACTCCAGCTATTTAGACTGCTTTTGCTCCCTTTTGGCTAAACGCATAACTGAAAATGATGGATTTTCTCTGTTTCTTGATACCCTCCATCATCAAAATAATGAAATTTCTCATTTTTAAATGTAGGATTTTTACACATTTAGAAAATTTCTTAATAATAAATAATAATAATAATAATAATAATAATAATAATACATTTTATTTGAGGGCACCTTTCATGACACTCAAAGTCACCTTACAAAAGTATGAATAAACTCAACATGCATATTTTATTTATTTATTATTTGTTTGTTTATGGCCTTGGAATATTTAAGACACTGTGCAGCAGGGTTGGAAATCAACTTTTTTGCCTAACAACCACTGTGGCAGGTGGATCACAATATCTGCCGACCCCTTTTTTTTTTGTACCAAGCTTTTATTATTGGCAGGCTCTGTTATGCTATATGATAGAAATGATGAAAGTATTCATTTTGTATTTGTGTCTCTCATGTGTTTGTCAAACAATTAAGTTGTGTTACGGTGCTTTTGTTGAAAACACCCCATTTTCAGATATGATTCCAAAAAGTTAAAGCACTTCAACAACATATGAGCTTTTATTGGTGCTTTTATTGTGTGTAAAGTCTTGTTTCTGTTTCTTAAACACAATGTTTTTATCATTAAATGAACTGGATATTAGTGGAGCAACAATCTGCATGACTCTCAGTAATTCTGTATCAAGAAACAGTATTCACAGCCGCTACCTTAACTATGAGCTTCTTTTTAATAACTAACTTTAGCTCAATACTTGTGGGTTATCAGTATAAACATGACTAAAACCATTCCAGCACACATCCTGTTGTAAATACTGACACTCGCTCTGACACAAAGAGGAGGCACAGCCCTGTAGTCAGTAAATGTGTAACCTAAATCAAAAGCAAGACAAGCAGAGTTCAGGGTTTTCATTTAAGTTCTTTCTGTCTTGTTTGCTCTGGTCCTATTCATTTATCAATCTTCTGTTGTGTGCTGCTAGGTTTACCAAATTCATCTGACACTGAGCAAAAACACTAGGATTTGGTTGGGGGCAGGTTATTTCAGACAGTGCCTACAAGGTGTCTAAGCATTCTTTTTGTTGCTCTTGCATCAAGCAAGTAGTAAAGATGTGGGAATTTTATCAGTGCTAAGCTAAAAATATTGTGATGTGATTTAAGCTTAACATTACCTCTATTATCATTGATACAAGATTGTTGCTGCATGAGAGACCCATCCCTTGTTGCAAATGTGATCAATAAAAGTTAAAGGGATGGTCTATCTAAAATTGAATAACCACCACAAATGCACAAGTTTAATGATGTAATTATGTCTTGTTGGCTATTAAGCTTAACTACAATTTGCATCTTACTCCAGAGCCACGCTGGGCCTCTGTCAACAGGGGTGTTTTGATCTGCGATGAGTGCTGCAGCATCCACAGAGGTTTGGGACGACACAGCTCTCAAGTCAGACATCTGACTCATTCTTCATGGCCATCCTCTCAGCTACAGGTGAGGAGAAAGGAACACAAAGTGCAGCAAAAACCCCTGAATAATCACCGGAGAGAAGACCATTTTTTTGTGCAAATTAAGTAATTAGATCGACTGCTATTTCTTTGGTCATCCCAATTTACAATTTGATGGATTTTATCAAGGCTCCATCTTCTCTTTCCACATTTGGCAAGTTCCTTTTTTTCTTGTTTAAAGGCACAATATGTTGTTCGTTTGCACTGAAATCTGTACATAATTTAACAAATTACTTAACCTATGCTGTGTATGTATAACATGCATTTTTAGCCAAGCTCTGACATCAAATCAAATGTAAACGTTAATCTAAATGGCATGACAAGACGGCATCTGTATTGTTTTTATGAAAATGCTGGTCTTGTTTAGCCTGCCAGAATTTCATAAAAGAGGGATGGAGAAAGAAACATCTTACGTCTTGTCAAAGACTATCACATAAGGAAGCAGACTCCACAACTGGAGACTGCCGCTCTTTTTAGTATCTCAGTCATATAACTTGTAATAGACCACACTTACAGTCTGCCATTTGCTCGTTGGTTCTGTCACCCAAGTTCTACCCACTGGTTTTGTTCATTATCCATGCGGTGTTTGCTTTTATCAGGGGCTAAGGGTATGGAGTAGAGGGTAGTCTCATGATACCACTCTCCCCTAAATGTCATCCTTTTTATTGTTTGATAGAGAGCCCTTTGACTATGGAATCTACATAATGTGCTTAAAAAGAATCTTAATAGGCAGCAAAATTACAATTTTAGAAAGCTGTTTAAGTTCAAATGGAAATTTAATTCAATTTAATGTTTATAATGAAGTAAAGATGATTAATTCACTGTTTGTAAAACTCATAAACAACATTTGGTTACAAGTCCAACTGATTTGGTGCGTTGCTCATTTTGCTACAGTCAAGTCTTGCATTCAGTCTTCTTTCTGTGGGATAGCCATAGACGAGGTACAAGAAAGATTAAAGATGCTGGGACTGTCTTTGAGGAATATTTGCTCAATTTGCGTTTTAATTTTAAATAAATCTTCTCAGGCTGATATAAAAATTAGACATTGTGGTGCTTTGATAAAATCTGTATTTGAGATGCTGTACTCTGGCATGTTTTAACACAAGCCCTTTTTACGGTGCCTTTATGGTACAAAGCGCTGGAATGAAGCTCCATCATCTTTACAGACTTTAATTTCTGTGTCAGTTTACGCTGCAATATGGTTTGGATGTATATTACACTGCATGTGCCCCCACATACTCAGCATCGCTCACTCCCAGCACTCCTGCCTCACACTAAGTCCACGTGCCTCCCTCTCACCAATACTATGCCTCTGACTACCTCTGGATACAGAGCAAATGGGGGCTCAACTTGTTTCCCCCATTCTGTCTCCATGACATGCACAGTGGAAGCTCAGTGTCACAAGGGCGTAAATAATATGGCTTGAGACGGTAGCCTGAAAGGGGCAATGGAAGCAAAACATATTCTGCTCTCTGCTTTCAGAGATTAGTCAATAGAAAGCACCATGCTTCTGTTTCTGTAGGTGTCATACACCAGAGTGTTGAAAATTACTGCATGATATGACATCTTAAGCTAGCATGCTGTTATAATAGTAAGAGAGTAAGTTGAGATTTCATTTGCTTTTGTCCAGGATCTGTTTCAGAGCAGCTGAGTTGCATGAGGAAGGAACTAGAAGCTTATAAAAACCATTAAACCCAGTTTGGTAGAAATGTTCCCCACATTACATTAAATAAACTTACTTCCTTAAAACGACAAAGTATGACGGTTAACAAGTCTGAAAGAGAGTAGTGCATTTACAGGAGGGATGTTAAAAGAGTTCTTGTTATCACTGTGTGTTCAACTGTCACAGAAAACTGCAGCAGGAGGGGCAGAGCGAGGGGACACTGTCCACTTTGTGCGAGTGTGGCTGTTGCAGTAGTGTTCTTGTTGCTATGTGCATTGCACTGAACTGCAGGCCTGTGTGTGTGTGTGTGTGTGGGGTGTGTGTGTGTGTGTGTGTGTGTGTGTGTGAATATGAGATTGTCCAGAATCAGATGTGTCACCACCCACAGCAGAAAAGGCTGAAAATTTGCCAATTCTGGTCACCAGCCAGTCAGTGCATGCACTGCTATTTGCTGTATAATTGGTTTAATGTAAAATGTTTTGTGATGTCATGTTTCAGATGGTCCAGACGCTGTATGGCAATGGAGCTAATTCCATATGGGAGCACAGTCTTCTGGATCCGTCTTCCTCAGCTACTGGGAAGCGCAAAGCAAACCCTCAGGATAGAGTCCAGTAAGTGCTCTTAAAGATTTCCATGTGTCAGTGCTGATTCTGATATGCTTGTTTGCACTTTGTTATACAGCTCTATTGGCAAAATTGATTTTCATAGTGAAGGTCAGTGAACATGCATAATCAGGCCTGTGAACCATGGTCATGACTCATGGCTTACTGGTCTTTTGTAACCTTTAGAAACTAGATGGTTACATCATGCAGATGGCAAAAACACAAGAAATTCCCTTTCAGTACAGACTGCAAAATTACAGGGAAGCTAACTATATCAGATCGTGTTTTTATACGAACTGCCTCGGTAAACAACAAGCATTATCAACTTTATCTTAGTAATAATAAGAATATAAGTAATGGCTTTGATGGAGTCACCAACATCCATAGCCAGGTACAAACTCCGTGTTAGTCCCATGTCTTACCGACAGAGCAAGAATAAACAGCCAGCCATGGATAAACACAAGCATGCACACACTTAAAGCGATTGCAATCAGTCACTAGACAGCAACAGAAACAGGCACAGAGAACAGACATGAAACCAGACAGATGTGAGCTCTCTTGATCATTAGATGTAACATAAATGTTTCCTTGTAAGGTGTTTGCACCTGTTAAGTTCCTGGAAGAACCATGGCTAAATTTAGTCAATGTTATACAATCACTGGAATAATAAAAGCTCCATCTCAGGGTGGGTTGGGGAGTAGGGGGAAAGCGTTTTTCAGGCTGTGCTGCTGTTGACTGCAGCTGTGTCAACTTCCTCCGTTCACAAAACAAGGAAGTATGTGTGCATTGACAGAAGGACACAGGGACAAAATTAGCTTTAGTTGCTGTATCCCCTCTAATGTAGGTTACTGTTTCATACTTGCCATAGGGCTGGGCAGTATGGACTAAAAATCATGTCTTGATATTTTTCAGACAGATGGCAAACACATTACATATCTCAATATACTTTTTTCAGTAAGGATGTTACAATGTTCAGTCATTTCTAAGTCAAATCTGCATGGGACAAATGACAAATGTTACTTTTATTACTTCAAGCTGCACCGTGTCTGCATTTCCATTAGAAGTAGCATAAAAATGAACAAAAACAGGGACAATTTGTTTATAATTCACAATTTTGACAATAAAAGGAAAATGGATTATTACCAGGCCATTAGATATATTTATGCTGTTGAGTCTCATTATAAACAATCATTTCACTTAGCTCCAGACTTAGCACCTCTTATTAAAACTAAAGTAATCACAATCTTTATATAAACCAAAAATAAACAATATTTTCTGACCTTGTGTCCCATTTGAAAACATAGATGTGTCTAGATATTGGTAAGTAAATAAATTTAAACAGATAATATCTTAAAACTTTGGTTCTCACTCTTAGCAGACATGAAGCTTGCGACTAATTTTTACAGAAAATGTTTCTGTCATACATATAGCTCTCATTTTCCATATTTTGGCAGTAAAAGCTGGCAAAATATACAAATTTATCATAGTGAGGAAGAGGACTTGAGAACTGGTTCTAGTTAAGTTTTGCTCCATTGGTAGTGTGAGGTATCGTATCACATGCCTTTTATACTTCACAAATTCTCCTACCAAGTCTTCCCACAGAGTTTTGTGTTCCCTGCAAAACAATAACATCTCACTCTTTTGAGGCAGTCAGTAAGAACAACAATAAAGTAATAGAGGAAGTAATCATGCCAGACCAGAGACAGAAGTGATCTACAGTTTGGCTTAATTATACACAAAATGACATCCACAGCATAACATACATGTATGTGTCTGAATGATATTGAAGCAAGGGTGGAACCACAACAAAACCTTTGCAAGCCCTTTTCTCTAGACAGAGAAACCACAGGAACCAATGTTGCATAGATGAAGAGCTTGATTGATAAGCAGATACAATGAAAGTATTGGTATCAATAAAATCTAGTAAGTTCCCATCCCAAACCATAATGCTCCACCTGACACGATAATTCATAAAGCATATATTTTTCCTGAAATGAACATATCATCCAAAGAAATAATGTCTTTATTCTTCACAAACAAAAATCTGAAGTGAATAATCACTACAATATCATTAATCGTTGATATAAGTGTTTACGTCTGCTCATAAAACAGCCTGGCACAGGAACAGGTACTGCTCAAATGTGTAGACTTTGGTGTTCTTAACAAAACATGTATATATTTTGGTTTTGGCTGGAAAGAGTTTGGAAATATTGACAGATTGGATATTGGCAAAAATCCAATATGGTGTATCTCTACTTCATATCCCCAAATTACTGCTTTATTTGACAGTGAGAGGGAAGTATAAAGATGTTGTTTTAATGTCCCTCCAGCAGCAATCTGCAGATATAGTCTTTATTCCAGTGCATTAAAGTTGAGAAAGATTTTAAATGTGTATTACTGACCACATTATGAAGTTATCCTAAAATAACGGTGGTGGTCGAGGGAGTCGTTGGTTTTAACTGTAAGCATCTTTTGTTTTTGTAAAGTCCCAACAAGACAGAATTCATCAAGGCCAAATACCAGATGTTGGCATATGTTCACCGGATGCCTTGTCGAGAGGACGACAGTGTAACCGCAAAAGACCTCAGTAAGGTGAGAAATTGATTAATTGATCAATAAAAGGAAACATGCATTGGTGATATGAGTTCAAATACTTGTCTTTCTATCCAAACAGGTAGCACTTACTTAAATTGCAAAAGCATAGCTAAATGTGTTTTTATTTAGATTTGGAATGTGTCCATTTCTTATAGACTGCAGAAGTGGTTTGAACTATTTATAGGCTTAAATTTAGTATTCAGTGCTGCTGCGACATCCCTCCAGTCACATTTCCTGTACTGGTCACGCTAGGACTGTGAATATTAAACAGCAGCAGCTGTCTGACACAAGCTCTTTGAGCTGCTGTAGCTGTTTCAGACTCCTCGTAGATTTAAGCTTTAAATTCTGTCATATTATTTTGTTTGGGATATTATGAATTATTATTATGTAATGATAATGACATTAATTGTAGTGATGTTTCTCATAATGGAGCAAACTGCAAGCTTGACTAGATACAGATTGTTTAATGGCATTGGAATAACAATTTAGATTTGACAAACAGCAGAGGAATTCAACAGTGAGGGGCTTTAAGGGAATGCTCAAAAAGTGTGAAGATGATGTTGATGTGTTCTAGGTAGGTTTATGCAGTGCACCTCACAGAGAAACTTAGATTTGATGTTAATAGAAGAGAGAGCAGGCGCGCTTCTGGTGTCCCTCAAACCAATGGTGCTCATGAAGGGTAAAATACTTTTTTTTAAAAAAAGTATTAAAAGTTGATAAATCAATTGTGGGAAAATTAAGGCCCTTAAAGTATTAAAAGTCTTAATTGCGATTTTATGAGGTATTCAATTTTATTGGTATTCAAGCTTTTACTCTAAAAAGTATCCATGAATATTTATTTTCCTCCTGGCGACCATTACAAACAATGATGTGTCAGTAGCGTACTCCCAGCTAGATCGCCTCGGTGTCGCGCGTAAGGGTGCGATGTCACGCGACAGCAAATGTTCTCTTAAATTGCAAACTACAACTGTTAAAAATGTGTTGCTAACAACAGCTTAAAATGGCGATGAGGTCTTAAAAAAAATTTTTTTTGAAAGGTGTTTAAAAAAGTCTTACAAAGGTATTGAAATTAACCTCAGGATTCCTGCATATACCCTGTATCAGGAAGGTGGTGGTGTGTCCTAAGGCTACCCCACCTGAGAGCTGTTGATCTTCTGTATTCTGAGTGTTTGCACTTCCAAACCAAATAAAACAAACTTCATGATGATTTCCTTTCAGCAACTCCACTCCAGTGTTCGGACTGGAAACCTGGAGACCTGCCTCCGACTCTTATCCTTGGGAGCTCAGGCCAACTTCTTCCATCCAGTATGTACAGTCAGATAATTAAGCTTTGTTTAAATTGATTTAATACTTGTGCTTCATGATTGTGCTGTTATATGAAAAAGGAAAAGGGAAACACCCCACTGCACATAGCAGCAAAAGCCGGACAGATGTTACAGGCGGAACTGTTGGCCGTTTATGGAGCTGACCCCGGTGCTCTGGACTCCAGCGGGAAGACTCCCATTGATTATGCAAGGTAATACAGGGTCAGCGGTTTTGATTTAACACTGACTTTCATTCTTTTCCTTGACACTTAATCAAGTGGAAGTGACAACTTACTCCACCTCAGTCAGACATGATTTCTGGGTCCCTTTATAATTGAATGTCAAACTTTTAGACTTATAAAACACAAACTCAACATCCAGCAGCTTCTTCTATTACTGTGGTTTTAAATGACTAACCTGCAGCCAGCCCAGCCCACTCTCGGGTGCGCTACAGGAAATTATTCACATCCTTTAGTGATCTACGCCTGTTCTCAGGAACAACCCGCGTGTGCATTAAGTGTGCTACTGTTGAAATGAGGTTTGTTTGAGAAAACGCTGTTAGAGAGAAATAAGAGTAATGACAGAAAGTAAACATATATCTGTTGATGTAAAAAACACAGTTGTAATCTTGGGGAAAAAGCAATTTCTGGCTGAAATATTTAGCATGCCTTTCACTACAATGAACATTAGAAACAGACCCTGTGGCATTATATCAGCCTGACTAATGTAATAAGTGTGTGACAAACTATGAAAGAGGGGTTGGAGTAACTTGGACACAGAACATAGGAAAAGAAGAGAAAGAGTGTTCATGTTTCATTTTAGTGTCAAGTGTAAATTCTTGGAGAAAAGAAGAAACAAAGAAGCCACACATTGATTCACTGTAACTAGGGTTGAGATCAAAACCCGATACCATAAATGCCTGTGAAGTATTTTGAAACCCAAAATCCATAAGCAATTTAGCTTATTCATACTGCCATTAAGTCTCGTTGGTTTTAGAACCTAATATTTTCTCTCAAGTTGAGTTGCTTCATTTTCTCATACGTTGTTTCAATGACACTTTGATCATTACAAGAGGCAAACGCAGCTCAGCACATCAGGAGTTTATACTAATCCACAATCTGTACCTCATGTCTGTCTTAAAGAGGTAATTTCCTGCTTTTTTTCGTTTTATATGTCTTTTTAAGTTTAGAGTACCTCTGTGAACAGAACAATAAGTTGTAGGCATAAAGACCTCTCCCTCTTCCCCTTGCTGTAGTACCAGCAGCTGCCAAAAGACTCACTGTACTCTTTATGATAGTGTTGGCTGGCCCTATTTGGCCTGTCAAAGACTGAAACATTGGTATGTCCATATTTGTAAGACTTTACCTAATGCGCTTCTCTCATACTTCAGTCTTTGTATTCAAATGAAAAGTGCTGGAAGCTGCAGTCTTGGCTCTGTGACTGTGTCACAAGACTTTTTTATACTATCTCCCCCCAAAGCTTGCCTCGATATGGCTAAAAGAAGTTTCAGATCTGCTGCTGCAGAAAAATTAGGGTCTGAGGCAGCTGCACTCTTTAAATCTTTTAAAAGCAGACCAAAGGAATTAGGGGATGATGCCTCAGGTTGCAGATACTTTGACTCTTGATTATCTTCTCTGTGACTCTGGATTGATTGATGCAGTGTGTTTATCTGTGTTTATTGTTTTTTTTCTGTAACTGGTTCTGCTTGCTCATATTGGCTAGGACGCTCCCTTAAATTAGATTCTTACTCTCACAGAGGTTTTCCTGGTTAAATTAAGTTTAGATGATTTGAATGATTAAATAAATCAACTCGTAGGAAAGTTCAAGAAACTGGCTCATTGCTTAGAAGTATTTTAACCATACCCTCTTTTTAAACTGATTAATAAGTGCATTGCTTTTGTACATTTAATCCTCATTAAGGTTGCTGTCTTGATAATCAATATTTGATAACATCTCACCTGGCTTATTTTGGGTCTCGTTCATTGTCTTTATTTATTCATTTTTTGAAACATTACCTTTTATTGTGTGTTTGTGCAGACAAGCTGGGCATCAGGAGCTGGCAGAAAGGCTGGTGGAGATCCAATATGAACTCACTGACCGGTTAACATTTTACCTCTGTGGAAGGAGACCAGGTAAGCAGCAAGCACATCAGGCATCACTTTTCCCTTAAATCACATTTGAGAGCTGATGTTTCTCTGGTTAAATACGAAATTTTCTCTAAAAAATATCCACCTTGTGTCATAGATCACAGAAACGGGCAACACTTCATTATTCCACAGATGGCAGACAGGTAAAAAAAAATATTTTAAGCCATGAAAGAAACTTTGTGAAAAGACATTCAATGACCACAAAACACCAGTTGATTATATGTGCTACAAAATGCTATGCTTTACATTTGCAATGCTATTTTTTCCATACTGCTTTCTTTTTTGGATAAGAAATAAGTAAGTATTTCTAGTTTTTGTTATCGTTTCTGTGAACTTTCCTCTGTATAAAATGTACTGTTGTCTATTTTTTTTTGTCCTAAGCAGCCTGGATTTGTCCGAGTTTGCAAAAGCTGCAAAGAAGAAGCTCCAGTCGGTGAGACATTTCTTTACATGTATTTAAGATCTTAAATAATGTTCTCAGTTGTTTTTTGACGGCTTTTGATATAAAGCTAGAAATTCTGTTTTCTCAGCTAAGTAACCATCAGTTTGAAGAGCTTGCAATGGATGTTTATGACGAGGTGGACAGAAGAGAAACAGATGCAGGTAACATTTTAAAACATGTAAAAAAAAAAAAATCCACAAACTATGATGCCTTTTATCTCTTGATATGAACACCCACATTCTCCATTACCACTATCAATGTTGTGATTTTATTTTTACAGTGTGGTTGGCCACACAGAACCACAGCACACTCGTCACAGACACCACAGTTGTGCCTTTTTTGCCCGTCAATCCAGAGTACTCGTCCACCAGAAACCAGGTGAGTGACTGCATCTGTGTTTCTCTCGTTCAAACTTCCATCATTTTGGTGAAATCAGATCCAGCAGTGCTGACATGTTTTAATTTGTCTTTTTATTTCAATAGGGTCGTCAGAAATTGGCAAGGTTCAGTGCTCATGAATTTGCCACCCTGGTTATTGACATTCTAACCGATGCAAAACGGCGGCAGTGGGGTAACTCCTGTGAAAGTCCCAAAGGTCGGATATTTTTGATATGATATATGTTTTTTTTTTTTTCCTTCATGGATCTCGATTCTCTGAAATAATATAATGTTTGAGATTGTGTGATATTTATACTGCAGCAAATCAGTGTTAATTTTGTTGACTAATTATTTTCGTCCTAGTTTTTGTCAACAACCTTTTTTGCCCTGACAAAAACTATGACTATAACTAAAAAAAAGAAGTGTTCAGTAACAAAAACTAAAATTAAATTAACTGACATTTTCTTCAACAAATAAAAACTAGACTAAAATGTTTGACAGTAACTAAATCCAATCAGACCTAATTTTGTCATGTAGAGCAGTGGTTCCCAACCTTATTTGTCTTGTGTACCCCCTGAGTCTTTTTGTCATACCATGAGTACCCCTTCACTCGTACGTGGTGATGATTCTTCAAAAGTAGAACGTAATTAACCTGGTTTATATGGATTCACTTCTATGTCTGCGGACCCACCACAGCCTCAGTGCTTCTTTTGCAGTGAAGTCCTGGCAAATAATTCAATGAAGCCAGCCCACATACAGCGACGCCAGAGCACAAAACACTCGGGAAGTGTCTGTAAAAGACAATAATCTGTTATTATTGTATATGTTATCGTCTCCCCGGGGAAACTAGTAGTAGCGCACACTTACCATTTTATTGACAGGCTTATCTCAGTACTTCCAAGTTGGAAATAAGTTATTAAATGTTTCCACGTACTCCCTGCAATGTGCTCCCGTACCCCTAGGGGTACACATACCCCTGGTTGGGAATCACTGATGTAGAAAGTAGAGACAAGTTAGGAATATATTCAGTCACAGCTACTTTGGTTGTGGAAAAGTTGAATGAGTTGAGAGGGACATCCAATCACAGCTGCCTTAGCTTCATGGTGGCGGGATCCAAGTGTAAAACATGTCTTCAGAAATTCAAGGAAACATTAAAAAATGCCTTACACTTTACACTTCATATTTTAGTCGACTAAAATGTTGTGTCCTTTCATCAACTAAAACTAGAGTAAAATTAAAACAATTTAGATGAATAAATTATGACTAAAACTAAAAGATATTTTAGGCAATAAACTAAAACTAAATTAAAAAGTGCTGTCAAAATTAACACTGCAGCAAATGTGATTATACGTTAATGCATTAATGGCAGGGAATAAGAAGTGAAGAAATCTGTCATTTGCACATGAATTAATACCATATGGGCTCAGCTATAAAGACCATGACTGGAAACACATCAGACCATGTGTACTGTGTAGCTGCTTGCCAAGCATGAATATGGGCTTTTGGGAAATCACTCTTATAAATCTTTGCAAAGCACATCAAAGCCTGTTTTCTCTCATAAGCAAACCCAAGAAAGATTGTAAAGGAAAGAGTCCAGACGCTTGGATTCAGTAAATGAAAATGTAACACCTTGTTAGGTATTAGAGTCGCTTATTTGCAGGGCAGCTTGTTTAAGCTCTGATTCTTGATCTGTTGGTCTCTCCTCAGATAACGTCGAGCTGATTCTTCAGGGAATTAACAGTCGCCATAATAGTGAGAGCCAGGACAACGACCAGCCCGACTATGACAGTGTGGCATCAGATGAGGACCCAGTCCAAGAGGCCACATGCAGGGACAGCTGCAATGACAGAAGAACCAAGGTGGGTGTTGATTAACTTGCTTTACTTTCTATGAACTGAAAAAATACATGCAGACTTCTAACTATTATACATGTTTGTCTGCAGAGTTCAGAGTCATCGGACCTTTCTGATGGACCAATCACAGTGCAGGAATTCATGGAGGTTAAGAGCGCCCTCACTGCATCAGAGGCCAAAATACAACAGCTTCTGAAAGTCAACTGTCACCTCAGTGA
This sequence comes from Cetoscarus ocellatus, assembly GCA_037902135.1. NCBI lineage: Eukaryota > Metazoa > Chordata > Actinopteri > Labriformes > Labridae > Cetoscarus > Cetoscarus ocellatus. Next base: position 259,570 of record JBAMNC010001396.1, on the reverse strand, counting down.
GGAGCTGCGGATGATGCAAAGCAAGGTCAGTTAGGATTCATAGGATTGATAAGTCGAGTGAGATTTGTGCCACAGATTTTTACGCCTCTTAATTTGTAGTAAAATATTGATTTTTTAAAAAAAAAATTATTATGGATTTAAAGTTGATGACTCGACATCCTGGTAATGTAATTTACATCCTCCCCAAGACTTCAAACTTTTTTCTCATGACTCTCTCTTTCACGGCCAGAGTAAAAATGTTACTTATGTGAGCAATCTTCTGTCCTTTTCTAGAATAATTTGATTTTTTTTATGTCACGACCCAGCTCATGGGCTATGACAGAAGATGGACGGAGTCAGGAACATTAGTTATTTATTACAAAATCAACAACAATCAATATGCTGACATGAGCTAATCTGTAGTATCAGTCTTATGAGTGTATGTGGATGTGTGGAAGCATTATGTTGTGCGTGTGTGTGCAGAAAGCATTTTAACCCAAAAATAGCTAAACGAAATGGTGCAGGCTGAGAGAAAGAAAGTATGTCAGGAAGCTTAAATATCTGAGGAGGGGCAATGGGCACAGTCGCTCCAGACTGAACAGGATCTGATGAACGTCATGGTTCCTCAGAATAAAGAACACATTTCTACACGAGTCAACACAGACACTTCAGCAGGGGCCGTCAGACATCAGTCATAAACTACAAAAGACACCTAGGGCTTCTGCACAGCTTCAAGTGTAGAGGAAGCTTGTGTGTAAATGACAGTGTCATCAGCATAAAGTATGTTTATGTTGATGTCCTTACCCAAGTATATGATAAAAGTAAGAACAGAATGGGTCCCAAAGTGGTACCTTGTGGAACCCCTTTAGTAAACACCAGAAATAAGTTTTATGAATGTCTGCATGTACTTAATGATTTTGATATAAAGATTGTTTTTAGTCAAGTTACATATTTAAAAGTGACACATCACTTCTGAGTTTTTATCAGCATTAGTTAATGTTTCACTTTGATCAAACACCTTTAACAGCTTCACAAGCGAGGCAGAATAAAGTAGTTTTCTGTCATCAGTCACAGTCACAGCTGCAGTAATGTGCCTGTAACCAAATCTAAACCAGATTGGGAATCACTTTGAAAGTTTTTATTGTATAAAGCTGTGAAGTCACCAGGCTTGGAAAAAATCATAGCCTGGTTTGGGAATATGAAATCAGGAATAATGTAGTTGTCAGTAAGACTAGATTTTAGAGTTTTTGTATGAATAATGAATTGATGTCATAAGTCAGTCATCATAATTCACTCCACTTCTCATTCTTGGTCTACCAGAGAGGATGGTTGCTCTGCCTCTGGATAGAGTGAAATTCCTGTGGTGAAAAATTAACGGTCACCAGACTTCCTCTGGTATGCTGTTTAGTGGAAAACAGATCGGATGTTGTGCTGATTTGATATGAGACCCTGAATCCCCCACTGTTGAAAGAACAATGCAAATGTTGAAAGAACGAAGTATTATTATTTAGCAAAAAGTGACAGTGATTAAGTTTTACTGTGAATGATCACCTTCATACTTCAACTTAAAGTAAAAAAGAGATCACTAACACCATTAAAGGAAATGAAGCAATCGTAAAGAGTTCACCACTGGGCTATAAATATTCTATTGACAGACATGCAACGCTCTTCACTTCCATATTTCTGAGAAGTGTTAACATAGATATTGTTCCACTTTGCCTCAATGGCACATGCAGGTATTTTTTTAGATTTACATGATGTGAGGAAGTTTTCCATTTTATTTAACTCTTCTTGTCCCTCGTTATGTAAATGAACAACAGTTTCAAGAAATAACATCCCCGTTTTAACATGCATATTGACAGTCTGGGAAGTACTGTTTTTACTGCAAAATAATTTTACAACAAGCTTCTATGACCTGTTGTATCTTGCTGTGCTAATAATTATGCATCAAGCAGTCCTCAATTTTCTTTAATTGCCACATTTATCACAGCAGAGACCCTTTTTGGAGACAAAGCATTTTATTTTGTTTCCTCATTCCCCTTCATACTCTCTGCACTCCCTTGTCTGTTATATGGCTTGGAGAAAGTGTGTACATTTTGTTGTTCTGTCTCCTCCTACTGGTAACAAGAATGTCTACAAAGCTGTTAGACACTTTTGCGGATGATAACATGAAATATACCGTCACAGGTGGACAAACTCACCAAGGAAAAAGATGTCACCACACTGTTTTTGTGTTAGTTGCAAAGTAGCATAGACCTTTTAATGTTGTTAAAGGTTTTGGTGTTTTGTTTACTTTATGCAAGAGATGGTGAATGTGATCAAAATGAGAGATTCTCTACTGGTCCATCCTCAGGAGCCACCACCTCCTCTATTATGAAGAATTGCACCTCTTTTTTTTACTCCAATTCTGTGGTAATGTGCCCATTTAAGTTTTTACACAGAGAATGAGAAAATATAAATTTAACAATAAGACAAACAGTGTTACCACCAGGGAGACATGGAGATGGATAAATGGATGAAAATCAGGAACAAAGAAAAGATGTTTGGATGTATGTCTGCTTAAAGCTTCAGTGAATTATTGTTTTTGTAGGACAACATCTACCTTCACACATTTGCAGCCCACTGACAACAGCCCCACAACCCACTTTTGGGGCCTGTTGGGAACCACCAATCAAAATGTAACCACATAAAGTATAGAGGCCTAGTTTCCCATGCAGAGTTTCAGATTCTTTCTATTTTTCATGTAAATAAGGAAACTATTGTGGCAGCAGTTTCTCAGGGGGTCATCAGGAGTTGCTGTCAGCACTCAGTGTCAGCATTCTGTTTGTTAAAGAAACAAACCCTTTGTTGTGAGAAAAACTTTGGAGAGAAACCAAACACGACAGTGAGAACACCTTTAGCGTTCCTCCTGCAGGCTGAGCTGTTCTCCACTCCATTATTGATACCTGGCAGAGCCTTTGTAAACAGAGATCATACCCCAGCTCCAGTTGAACTGAAAGATGTTTTGTTCTCCACAGCTGAGCTCCCTGCAGACTGAAAACACAACACTGCGATGGCAGACCCCCGGCGGACAGCAACAGCCCCAGGGGCCCTGCGGTCGACACCCTCCTCGCGGAGGTCGAGCCATGTCTATGTACGAGACAGGCTCCACCCTGAGGCAGTTCCCCCACCGAGCGGACTCGGCCCGGCACGAGGACGGAGTCATTTTACAACCTTTCCCAACTAATGTAAGCACAGAAGCACCAACGTTCCTGCTGGTTTGTTGTCAAAAAAGAAGAATTAATGATGCCTGGCTTGGGGCTGGTGTTGGTTTTTCATTCATTCATTCATTCAATCATCATTCATTGCATCTCAATAGAGTATGCTCAACTTGATCTGACCCCTTTCTAGATTGGGAGGGGTCCTTTGGGGACGGCTGCTTCCTCCCTCCCTACCTTCCCCTCTTCCCTGTCCTGGTCGTGGGATGAGAGATCTCGAAGGGTTAAGTACTGATGTACTGAAGGCGGTGAAAAACCGTCGTGCTGCTTGACCCCACAGTCTTCTCTATCCTGACCTGTGTCTTTAAAACTGCTTTATTTCAGTTATCGCCTGCCCGCCTGCCTGCATGCACCACAGTGCCTCTGCTTTAGTTCAGTCATCTGAACAACTACAGCTTTTTATCTCCTCAGAAACTTAATCAGAGCTCCTGGTCAACAGCAGTAGCAAAGTTCTAGACTAACTTTTTATTTGCCATCATCATCCCTGAGAAAGTGTTCGCTGTAGAAGGTATTTCTTCACTCTGTAGTTTGATTGGAGTATTTGCCTAAATGAAGCCTTAATTATGGTGATACTGTGAATTGTAAGTGTCATGCAGAAAGGTAACACTCAGTTGGTTTACATGCAGTCAGAAAACAAAATTTATATTAGTATGATGAAGATTGACTCATAGAATGGATGCAGACATGCAAGTCTGACTTATTTTTCTCATTTATTGACTTTCTTAAGATCAAACTACATAGCTATATATGTGATTTGGGATCGTTCTATTGCATAATAAGATATAGGACTGAAAAACATTGAAAAATGACAATATAATATTTTGTCTTTTAAGTGACATCTTGTGATACATAAATGCAGTTTTGACTTTTATGCACATGCATACTATACTCTACATACACACTTTTCAACTAAACAAGTACATTTCTTCTTATTTTGGGTTTTTTTTGATATGTTTAAGTGACTTTCTATTTCAAATCTAAGTTCCCTTGTGTCTCACATCGAGTTGCAATGTACTACATTGGAGTAGCTCATGGAGTAGGAGGAGGAGTAGTAGTGGCAAAGGTGGAGGAACATGTTTCTTAAAGGGTAAAACTTAACAAACGTGTTGTTTTTCGTGTTACTTAAACAACATGAATCGTTTTTGTTTGTGATAGAAATGAAATAGATTCTGTATCACAGAAGTGCAGGATATTTCAAGCAACGTACGATTTGATACATATTCTTTTACGTTACTGAAGCCCCAATATGATACACATGGCTTTGGAATGGCTTTTACAGAATTCCCAACTCCTCTTGTTCTTTTTAAAAACCAAAGCAAATAAGGTAGTTGGTTCAAAGAATCCTACAACTACAAAAAATTTTTACATTTTAGGTTTTCGAAGATCTTGTCTTGATCTAAGACTCTGAACATCTGCTAATGTCATCTGGTTTCTACTGCCACCTTTTGAACTACAACTCAGGTGATATGAGTTTTACAGCTACTGTCACAGCATTTGGGGCCATATCGATTCAGTAAAATTTGTATTGATACACATATTGGCAAGAAGTAAATGAAGATATGTTGTGTATGTTTTTTTAGCACAGACTTAAAATACAGCAACTTGAATTGTATCGATATCTTATCTTATTGTTGAGCTGCCTGCAACTCTCACACACAACAGTGTGCACCTACAGCTATAATCACAATGGCGTTTTTGGCATCAGGACAAGGTTTCACTGAGAGCAGTGAGAAGTAAGATCTCTGTTTGTCACCATGTGTTTTGCATGGATCCCTGATCAAGAGTGCAAGGAACAAAGAGAGAAATCACTTAAATAGTGAGACAGACAGAAGCTTCAAAATCCATGAAAGATAGATTAGATACCTAATAAAACTTAGGTTAAAGTTGTTAATCCAGAGTTCACTTAAGAATTTCTCTGCATTTACTAATCGCATCCACTGCAGTGCACACTGTGCTAAATCAAGATTACACAGTTGTATACTTCCTGTCTTTTTCTCTTCATCTGCTTTAAAACCAAATGTCTGATACTGTGAAGTTGGATTTGGATTCAGAAACGCATGATTCTGATTAATTGTGGCTACTGTTGCTTTAAAAGTATGTTCATTAATACTGTAAACATTGTTGTTGATTGATGGTAATTGGGTGGTGTCTCTATAGGGCTGCAGTCTGGAGGGACAGAGCATGATGCTGGAGAACGATTACGACACTACTCCTAACCACTCTGAGCTGGAGGAGGCCAGGTGAGATCAGATGTGTCATGTAGAGCACTATAAAAAAAACTTCCTATCAATGTTTGTTTTCTCTTGGAAATTCCTTTTCAGAGACAATAACTGTATCATACCACAAACATCAGAGTGTAAAGTCATGCAAGACTGTAAGAAGCTGTACTAATATTGGTTTAAGCAGCTTTGTCGAGTAGTTTGTGTGTTTAGTCAAGGATAGAGCTTCACATAGAGTGTCTGATGAAAGCTACCACCTGCAGAAAAATCAACATATGAGCAGGAGTGGGTCGGACATGCTTTTGCTCTAGTTGTTGACATTTATGCAAATATAGGGTAGGCTATAGAGACTGATACTGACAGTTTAGCAGCAGGCTGGACATGCACATGCTGTTTGGAGCAGTGGGTCTTATCTGATGTATGAGTGAGAAATCACACCCCAAATTTAATGTATTACAACTAAAATCTATTGAATGGAAAAATAACTGAGAGGGTTTTAAAAATATGTTTAAAGAGCATCTAAGACTAGTGTTAACTCTTTGACAACGAGTAAAATAAAACCTTACATTAGATCCTAAAGTAGCTGTATTTGGTGTAACACCTATCAGCATCTATCCCTATACCTACTTTGTGTAGTTTGTTTTGTTTTACTTTGGTCAAAATGTAATTTTTGTTTGAGTGTAGACTGTTGTTTTTTTTACTCCTGATACCACAGTGACTCTGTCATATATGAATCTTGTACTTTCAGCTGTATTTGATGATGACATAATAATAAAAACTTAATTAAAAGTATAAAGCAAGTAGCAAACACATTGCCACAGACTACATTTAAAGCCTAAAATAGTTTTCAGCAAAACAAAAACATTAGAAAAAACAGTCAGCAGTGAGCTCAATAACTGAAAGACAGAGCAGCATAAAAAGTGTACACAATCATTCAACAAGACAAAGTTAAACTGGTGGCACAAGATTTGAATCAGAATCAGATTTACTCGCCAAGTATGTCAAACATACAAGGAATTTGACTCGGGTTACTTTGCTCTCTACGTACAAACATCTAAGCATAGTAATAGAATAAAAAAATATACACATACATAATAAAAAGGATACAAAATATGAATTAAAATAGTTCTGAAATGAAAGTGAAAGTCAAATATGTACAAGCTATCATAAGAGCAAGACTTTCGAGCTTATATAAACAAGCTCATGCTTGAAAAAAACATACTGTTGAATATGGTCATATGTGACAGGAGTGGTTTACATGAAGCCGTGACTACAATCCTGACTCCAGTCTGGATCCAGAAAACACACCTGCTGTTTGAAGTTCTCTGACAGTTCTTTTAAAACTAAACAGTAGAGTCCACAAGTAAATGAAAACAACTTTTACTTTTCACTACTTCATTTACGGTCTGCTTGCTTCCATCTACGCAACACCGAATGCCTTTGTTCGTCCCTCACACACAACACTGCAGCCATCCTCGTTCACTGTTTGATCACATCTTGGATTTGTTACTGTAACTCCCTTCTTTTTCGGTTCCCTTACACGTCCCTTCATAAACGTCAGCGGGTTCTAGAGTCTTCAGCCACCCCGCTCCCTGCCTCTGAAACTTAAAAAAAAAAAACTATTTTCAAACTGGTATTTTCAGTCTGATAAAATCTGCTCAAGTTATTTTATCTCTGATCACTGTTTATTTAATGATCCTTTTCTTTTCCTGTTATGTTTTTTTTAGTTTGCCCTGTAAGGTGGCCTTGAGTGCTGAGGAAAGTGCCTATAAATAAAATGTATTATCATAATTATTACTGAAACCTTGATTTAAAGTTAAGTATTTAAAATTGAGTATGTTTCAGTGTTAATTTTGACAGCACTTTTTAATTTTGTTTTAGTATTTTGCCTTAAATATATTTTAGTTTTAGTCATAATTTAGTCATCTAAATTGTTTTAATTTTATTCTAGTTTTAGTTGATGAAATTTCACAACATTTTAGTGGATGAAATCTACTGTAGATTTAGTCGACAAAAATATGAAGCTTCCTTGAATTTCTGAAGTCATGTTTTACACTTGGATAAAATGAAACATCTAATAGCCCTTTATTGAATGCTAGTAAAGTCTGAGTATATAAATTAACAGAAAAAAATTAACTTTTGTGTGAAATGCAATCACCTTTATTTAGGCTACCTGGCAGAGCATCTCAGTTACAATACAGAACTGACAACAAACAGTGAACCTGCTCTACATAATATATCAGTTCATAAAGAGAGTAGCTCTGATTGGATCACTCCCCAACTTACCCACCACCATGAAGCTAAAGCAGTTGTGATTGGATGTCCCTCTTAACTCATCCAACCTTTCCACACAACCATAGTAGCTGTGATTGGATATATTCCTAACTTGTCCCTACTTTCTACATGATGAATTTAGGTCTGGATTTAGTCTCTGTCAAACATTTTAGTCTAGTTTTTAATTTGTTGATGAAAATGTCAGTTAATTTAGTTTTAGTTTTTGTCCATGTGTACTTTCTTTTATTAGTTCCTGGGGAAAAAAGGTTGTTGAAAAAAAACTATGACCAAAATAATTAGTCAACAAAATTAACACCGCCATGTTTGAGTTGCAAATGCTTACTGCAATAAGTTTTACTCTTTCCATGTCTTGCAGCCCTCTGCCAGCCTCTGACACAGGCGAGCTGGGGGAGGAGGCCGAGGAGGATGCCACCCTGCCGTGCACAGAGGACGTCATCTGTAAGACGGAGCAGATCACAAAGAACATACAAGAGCTTCTGAGAGCTGCACAGGAGACCAAACATGAAAGGTAGCTTGGCATTAAGGAACGCCTAATGAATAACAGTATAATGCTGAATTATATAAAACATCATTTTGATGAAGTCAAATTATGGATTTTTCAGCAATTAGTGCTGAAAACTTCTGCTCAGCTCTTAAAGGGCACAGATGAACCGTGTTAGTCTGTCCTTTTAAAATAATAGTGCTTCATCACTGCTGGTTCTAGGTCAGCGATTTCCAATAGTCCTCCTCATGGACCAGGACCCTGCTGGTTTTAATCCTTCCTACCCAGCTAACAATGGCTGATGCAAACTTGAGATGTAGTAATGAAGTAGACTAACAGCTCCCTAAGACTCGCAAACCGGCCTCTGGTTTTGTGTTCCAGAGCTGTTTGTCTGCCCTGCTTGTGAGTGTGGATGTGTGTGTGGGGGTGTTGGGGGACTTGTGTCTTTAAGTGCAGCTGACAGGAAACAAACACCACATGACCACACATTCCCCTGTGAACTTTAAATCCACTGAGAATTAGTATTGTCAGCGAGGTTTCCTGTAGCCAGCCATGCGCTAATTTCCTGCAGTTGTTTTATAATTAAACTGGACTTAATTTTCCAGTCTTTAATGATGTTGGATATCAGACATTTGACCTCATGCAGGCTTTGACATTAATGTAATATCAATGTGATGTTTGATTTATATGGATTTACAGCACACTAAACTTGCAGTGTTTGTTTGCCTGACTGAAGCTTATACCCAGTGTCTCAATGGTCGTTATTGATACCAAAATAGTGGCTTCCCTGGTTAGGATGTTGGTCTTTTGAGCTAAACAAGGCTAATTAATGTGTGATGTCAAAAGTTTGGTCCTGAAATTGAGCCTCAACACATCTGTGAACTATTTTTATTCTTAAATGGTCTTTACAACACATTTTAATTTTGTTTGTATATGTTAGACGTAGAATTGTAAACGTCAGATATTAAGTTTGTATTTACCCTTAAATTGGGAAAGCACGGTATGTTCTTTGTCAAATCAGTATCTGTAGATATTGATTATCAATTTTGCCAGAAATGAAAACATCCTTGTTTTAGGCAGAAACCAGCACATCTACCTCAGTGGCCTTTCTTTCCATTCCCTTATTTCCTCATGCTATAAACTGAGATTTTAGATGGCTTTGATTCGGCTGTTTTTTGCCACTTACAAGTGCTACTTCATCAGGAGGGTCGTCATGCCTCTGTAGTGGGGAGGACATACAGGAATAGACACAGGCTATATTTGAACTCATGGTGACAGTAGGGCTGGCTAACATATCAATTAAATCGATTAATTTAAACTATTTTTACAGTAGATTTAAGAATAAAAAATCCAGATTTTTTTTCTTCAACTTACTCCAATCATAAGTTGTTGAAATGTTTGAAAATATAAATACTGAAAATGTACAGTTTCATGATGGTAGGTCTTGTCAGGATTTGCACAAGCACATGTTTGGGCTTTTATTTGTTTCTAAAATGAGATAAAATACTAATCAGATGGTTCCATGTTGCTGTACTGTGAAAATAACTATAAGAGGGAAAGTCTGTTTACCGGTACTTTTGGGACATATTTTGATAACATAAAGGCAAAATTTGATTCATGTAATTTTTGTGTCACTTGGAGAGGTTTTCCCTTTTTTTTTTTTTTTTTTTTTTTTGAGGGAAAAAAATTTATTAAAATTATAAATAGAGTTTTGTGGAAATAAATCTGGGATTTTATTTTTAGGTTGTATCGCTCAGCCTTAGTTGACAGTGTCAAAGACATCAGCCATAACCGTCAGGCTTTTTGCACCCTCCCCTTCTTAAATGATCCTCATAAGAGAAAAAGGAGCATTTGAGTTGTTTAGCCTGGTCATGGATCATGTACCAATGCCTCTGTTGCCTGTAGTATCCATATCTTTAGCTGGTGGGCAATACCGGGCAGCTCTGTGAGCAGAGGCAAAGAAGGTTCATCATATTTGGCTTTGACATTTGGTGAATGGTGCTTAAGTTAAGCACTAATATCTGTTATGTGATTTGATTTGGTTTGGTAGGTATTGGACGTGTTGGTAACTCCTTAATTGGCACATGATTTTTAGTGCCACACATTCCCTGTTATAAACCACTGGTGGCCCCCTACTGCCTCATCGTGGCCTCTCAGTCAATTTGAAGTATGAAGAGATGAGAGTATGAATTAAGAAAAAAAAGTGATAAAACTGTCTTAAAAAAATAGAAAATAACAATATTTCCAGGAATGTAGGGCTAAAATTAACTGGAATTATTCATGTAAAACTGCTATTTAGGCATTATTTAAGACATTTGTAAAAATAAAATTTAAGTAAAATGTACTTAATTAACTAGGAACTGCTCAGTTACTTGCATTGATAAAGTGGCTGAAACAAGCTTCAATTTGTATTTTACTCTTTATTATTGAGTATGATGACTTCCATTTTAAAAGAAATAAATATTAATATTAAAGTTTCCTACTTTGGCAACACATTTGTTTCTATTGCAACACTGTAGTATTTCCTTTTGAGAATATCCTGCTTATTGTAACAATTTGGCATCAATTCATTATTGTGGCCCTTTTGGTAAACAGAGTTGCCCCTCCCTCTTCTGAAAAAAAATGAAGTTTTAATCAGATTGTTTTGCAATGAAAAAGAGCAGGTTTTCCCTGTTATTCCATGCTCTTTGCCATGTTTGTCACAGGAAAGTATCTCTCCAAACTTGGTGTTCAATTGGAATAATTAGTTTTACTTTACCTCGTTAATTTTAGAAGTGGAAGCTCCTTAAAAATAAGAACATTAGGGTGGAGGGCTGCAACAAGGACCCCATATCCATATAGTGCTGTTTGTGGTTTATAAAAAAGCAGATACAGTTTGGTTTCACTGACTGCCATAAAGCATCTTGCAGGTAACTTCATGCCAAAAAATTACATATTTTTTTTCTTTAATGAATAAATAGTAATATAAAAAAAATGAGTCAGTTTGACATCCGTGTATTAAGGGCAGACAGCCTGCTACATTTTGGCAAAATCAGCATGCACAGGTTTAAAATATGACAATGATGGTTTTTTTTAGAATAAAAGGTGTCTGTTGATATCTGAAGTTAGCAAAAGTCTGCTTTTCTGTATCCCTGATTTTAATAGACTTTGAAAATTCTTGTGATTCAACTGTTGCAATACTGACGGTGGCCAAGGCTTTGAGCATGAAGCACTTTGTGATTGTTGGGTGTTAGATGTTAAAATTTAACTCCAAATTTGAATGAAATAAATTGTGCTGTAATAATACACAGCAGTACCTGTAACAGAAGCGTTGTCTCTTGTTTCTATTCTCATGCTTTAGAAAAAGGAGTGTTTGTAACTATCCCTCAGGAGTGGTTGATCATCCAGTATATCCTTTGTCTCCCTCTCACTCAGCTTCCTGCCTTGTTCAGAAAAAATCTGCGTGGCTGTGACTGAGATGGCCGCCCTGTTTCCCAAGGTAAGATGACTCCCACCAACATCTTGTCCCTCCCCCATGCCATTAGAGGATTTGTTTTTTGTTAGAAAATAGCCAAAGGGAATCTAACCAGACTTGTTTGGATTGGGTCCGCCCTGTAAACGACTTCACTGTGTTATGTTGACTGTGTATCAGATTACTTTGTTTTACGTTGACTCAAACACTCTCGAAGCTTTCTGACCGCAGTGAGGGTCTATTTATGGAAGCTGTCAGTTCAGTTCCTTATCACGTCTCCATCATTCCTCCTCTCCTCTCACAGAGGCCATCCTCAGAGACAGTGCGAGGGTCTCTGTGTCTGCTCACGTCGAGCGCCAGCCGTCTCCACGGAGAGTGCCAGAAGGCCGCTGATCACAGCCCCTGCCCCGCGGACATCCAGCTGGTCACTCAGCAGGTCATCCAGTGCGCCTATGACATTGCCAAAGCTGCCAAGCAACTTGTCACTGTGACAACCAAAGAAAACAACAACTAAAATCCAAAGACATTTCTGATACACTCAAAATACAGTTTATTAATAATGTTGCTGATCACTTCGTCAGTGTTAACACCTTTCCTCTCTGAATTAATCAACGTAGACACTCACATTCTATCCCTAAGTTAAAAAAAATCAAACATTTCAAGGTTTAGTCAAAACATTTATTTATTTTACTGTCATGTAATAAAGTACAAAGCCTAATTCCTTAAAGAGTTGGGACATGGTGTAAATGCGAATCAAAGAGAATACAGTGATTTGAACATCCCTTTAAAACTAATATCTGGTTGAAACAGCACAAAGACAAGTTGTTTAATGTTCAAAAATATATGCTTTTTAAAACGTGCATACATTTTAATATAATGCCTGTAACACTTTCCAAAAAAGCTGGGACAGCTGCATGTTTAGCTCTGTTGTGTTGCCTTTTCTCTTCACAAAACGTTAGCTTTTGGGGATTGAAGGCTCATATAGCTGAAGTATGAAAGAAGCAGGAACCTAATTTATAAAGATATCATCTGGATGGGAATTTATGTTGCTATGAAACCTGTATGTAGCACTCAGTATTTATAATGTCTTTACAAAGGGGCAAGTTACCTATGCCATGGGTTCTAATACATCTCACACCGTCACATATGCTGGCTTTTGAACTTTTCGATGATAACAGTGTAGATGGTCCATTCCTCTTTAGCCCAGAAGAACTCAATTGCCATTATTTTCAGAAACGATCTGAAATAATGACTTATCAGACCACAGCACACGTTTCCACTTTGGGTAAAGTCAAAGGCATTTCAGGATTTTTTGCGTGGTAGAGTCTCACCTTATGTTTGACGATGCAGTAATGTACCATATTTACTTCCAGTTAAGGATGGAAATTAATTAGATTTCATTGATACCAATGCCATTATAGATTCTGCTTATTGATCCAATTCCTGATCTATTCCTGTGGGTTTTCTGTGTGAAAAAAGTCAGCCTACACAGGCTTTCAGGGTCAACAACATCAAACACAAGGCACTCCTTACATTTTTTGCCATTCTGTGTGGAAAAAATGCTTCTGCAAGTGACTGGTGTTTCCACCATTACCATGATATCAATTCTGAACTTGTCCTGGTGTGTTTCCAAGCCCACTTGTAATATCTATTGCAGAATGGTGCTGGTTTGTAATGCAGTGTCACCTGAAGGAGAGGGTCACAGTCATTTAATGCTGAATTCTGCCTTTTAAGGATTGAAGTTGTCAAATAACTGCCCATTGCCATTGGTAAAAGCTAATGTCTAAGCTTTTCAAGGGTGCTCCCATCATGATACCAACACACCAACTGACCTGTTAAATGTTCCAGGGATTTATTTGAGTATTTCACAGCTTCCTCTGTCTTTTCTTACCCCTGCACCAACTTTTTGGAAGGTGTTGCCAGCATCAAATTAACTTGTTTCATCCCTTTTCTGTTTCACTTTCATCCCTGGGACTGGTCGCTAGCCAATCACATGGATGACAGATATTATTTATACTTATACTCACACCTATGGGAAATTTGGAGCCACCAGTTAACCTAACGAGCATTTTTCTCTTCAAATCACTGTACTGTGTTGTTATTCATGTTGTACACAACATCCCAACTCTTAAGAATGAGGTTTGTTGTTGGTAGTAAATGTAACCAAAAGTGTAGGACTTTTCTAATTCTGCACTTAACCTCACAAAGTGTTTATAGTTGAATCCACATAATTTCCACAAGTGCAACCCTGTATCTGTAAATACAAAACCACTAGAACAAACAGTCAAGCCTCCTACATTGTGATTCCCCCAGTTTAGCCCCTCCAGGTTAGATCAGTACACTTTAGACTAACCATACTTCACATGTGACATTAGTTGTTACCTTGACATTTTAAACGTTTTTCAGACAAAACACCAGTATTTTAATCTGAAATCATTGTGATACACTTGCTTAGAGCTCCAGTGTTTGTTTAGTATGCAAACTGTGATTACTGAAAAAAGAAAACACCGTGTAAGGCCAGCAGAACCGAGTGTGTGCAAACTTTCAATCCATCCAGCAGCCGATGTCACAGTTCAGTCCCTCCGCTCTGGTTACAAACGTGTTCATAGGTATCAGTGGCTTTGGAGTTATAATGTTATAGCCATACTTCTGATGTTGTGTGTACGTGTGTGTGCTTGAAAGTGTGAATGTTTGGGCAATACCGTCACAAAGAATGGGCTTGACGGCCCCCCTGTGACGCTCATTTTGAATCAATTTTAATAGCATTATGCAAATATATAAGATGTACGTATGTATCCATGTAATTCTTTATCAGAATAACCCAAATGCTATTCTATTTATAAACTTGTATGTCATACCTCTAAGAAAATATCAATGTTTATTTTCATAAGCTTTTTTGTTAAACTCCTCACAGACTAACTTTGTGCTCTGAGGTTTGGGACGTCTCAGCTGGCAGTACGCTAAAGGCACTTGGTGATTTTTGTTTTTATGGTGTGGTACTGTAACTCCAGTGTTTTCGATGCTACACGTGGTCAAATATGTATAACTATGGTTTACAATCACTGGTAAATATACCTTAGGAGTTAGAGTACCTTTTGTAAAGCCGGGGTCATATGTGTTACTCATTGTTGTGAGTCAGAACTGTTTAAACCAGGGGTGGACGGAGAAGACTGCGCACATGTGGAGAACTTTACATTCAATAAGGAAACTACCAGCGCTGTAATGTATTCAACTGAACATACAAAGCTTGTCTTTTGTTAACATGACATGATGCAACTATAACCATTTCGGTATATATGTCCAATCTCATGTTTCTCTCATTTCAAATTTGTTATAATTTGTAAAGTGGTTCAAGTCTTTTAAATCCTAGAAAGCCCATAACGACCTCCTTCTGTGAGAAAAAAGTCTGAAGTCAGATGTTGGCACAGATTTTTATGGATGAGTGATCAAATGTCCTCAAATTACCCCAATACCATTTAATACAAAGTTTTACTCCTATGTTTAAAAGGTGGATGTTTTTATCCATTGTCAACCGTTTTATTTTTTAAAACTATTTTGCATTAATTAAAACCCATTTGTTGGTTATTTACCATTTATTTTTCTTTTCGGATTTTTTTTGCCGGGGAAAAAAACACTATACCCTGTTTTTTTAGGTCTTGCTTTGTTGATCAAATTTTGTATAAATTATTTGATCTCTGTTTATATAGGAAGAGAATTTTGTTTACTTCAATTAAAAAATAATGAAGACAAAAATGATTCGATAAATTTAAGCCACAGAGTCATAATACTGAGGTAAAAAATAGTAATTAACAGATGACAGGTCAAAAGTATAAGATAAAAAGTCATGGGATGAAAAGTCACACTGATGGATTAAATAAGCAAAATAATCAGATAAAAAAAAAACACCGAGGGATAAAACCACATGAGGACAAAAAAGGTCAAATTTATGAAGTAAAAAGTCATTAACTCTAAAATAAAATTAAAGCTATGTGATAAAAAGGCAAATTCTGAAACTAAAAGTTAGAATTATAAAATAAAAGACAAAATTATAACAAAAGAAACAATGAAAGATAAAAATGTATGAATTATGATATAAAAACTCTATACAAAAATATGAAATACTGTATCTCAAAATTTCAGTTATGTATCTCTATATTATGACTTATGCAATATTTTGTATTTTTATCATGTTTCTGACCTGTTATCTCATTATTACGATACGTATCTCATATCTTTAGATTTTATCACAAAATTATCTATTTTTTTAAAGTTATTATATTTATCAAAACAAGGACTTTATAATAACCTGAATTTCTTTCTCTCATACACTGACTATTTTTTTAATCTACAATTGTGACTTTTATTCAAATTTAGGTTTTTATCTTGTAATTTGTCTCTTTTCTTCTGTAAATGACCTGTTATCTAACTAATTAATTAGACTTTTTCTTACAGTAATGATTTGAATATCGGAATTATTATTATTATTTACCAATGCGCAACTGTTGTTAGTGGTTGATATGAACTTCCATACATTTACAGTTTTTCATGATCTAAAGACAGAATGACTCAAGATGTTGCAAGCCAGTATGACCATATGCAAGGACTAGAAGCTTTTTTTTACTATTAAATGTCATTTTAATTATGATGACCCTTGCTAAAGAGATCAACTTCAAAGCATGAAGGCATACATTGATTTCCCCAAAATTATGTCTTCAATCATTATTT
The DNA here is from genome assembly GCA_037902135.1 of Cetoscarus ocellatus. Taxonomy (NCBI): domain Eukaryota; kingdom Metazoa; phylum Chordata; class Actinopteri; order Labriformes; family Labridae; genus Cetoscarus; species Cetoscarus ocellatus. Next base: position 243,163 of record JBAMNC010001396.1, on the reverse strand, counting down.
TGAACCAAATGTCTTAATGACGCCAATGGAGCATTGACACATACCATGTTTAATAAACAACCTTACATAAAAATAAATAAAAATTTATAAGAAAATGTACTTACTCCTCATGAAACTATCTAAGGCTGCTCAAGTGGAAAATGTTTCAAAGCAAATTTCTGTGGGTATATGAGAGAAAGTTTCCTTAAATTATATTCATTACCCATTGGCACACTGCATCATCCATAAAAAATAAATAAACCATGTCATATTTTTCCTTGTAAACAAGCCCTTTTCATGGTCTGTTTTATCATTTATCTTTATAAGTATTTGTTATTATTTAACTTCCATGTCCTTTAACTATTTTGAACTTTCAGTTTCCTTTTATTGAGAGTACAGAGCACAATATAGCAAGTCCAACAGTAGCAAACAAAAAAATACTGCCATTATTGTCTTTTCCTTTTTTTAAGAGAGACATTGGTTATGAGGTCAACTTGAGAAGTTGCAGAAATGGTTATTTCTTATTTTGATAGGAACTGCAAAAAAAATTCAAAGAAGATGATTTGGACCACTGAAATAATATGAGGTTATTTTTTTTTTTTTTTTAGAAAAAGTCTAAACTCTGAGATTTAAGTCTGATGGAAAAAAGGCTTTGATTCTGTAACTGGTGTCATAATTCTTGAAATAAAGTCTGAGAAAAAAGTGTGAATTCTGAGATTAAGATCAGAATTCTAAGAAAAGCTCTGAATTCTGAGAATTAAGTCACTATTCTAAAATTGTCATAAATCTGAGATTAAAGTTGGAATTCTGGGAACAAAGTCTGATACAGAAGTAAATCTGAATTCTTAGATTTAAGTCTAAAAAAGTCAGAATTCCGAGATTCAAATCAGAGGTAAAAATCTGATTCTGAAAGAAAAGTCAGAATTTTGATGGAATCTAAATTCTAGGAATAAAGTCACAGTCAGTGAGTTCTGGTAGTAAGGTTGGTGGAAAAAATTCAGAATTCTGAGATTAGGTTCTGTGCTGAAAGTCCAGGTTCTCATATTAAATTCTTAATTCTGAGATTAAAGTTAAAATTCTAAGATTAAAGTCTGGGATTTCAAGTCATAATCTTGAGAGAAAAAAAGTCAATTATGGGATTAGGGTCATAATTTGGAGGGAAAAGTCAGAATTCTGGGATTTTAAAGTAAAAATCTTAAAAGTCATAATTCTGGGATTTTCAAATCATAATCATGAGGAAAAAGTCAATTATGAGATTAGGGTCATGATTTTGAGGAAAAAAGTCATAATTCTGGGATTTTAAAGTAATAATCTTGAGGAAAAGGCATGGGATTAGGGTCATAATTTTGAGGGAAAAGTCACAATTCCTGGATTTTGAAGTCATAATTTGCGGGGGAAAGTAAGAATTCTGGGATTTTAAAGTCCTAATTTTGAGGAAAAGGAAATTTGAGAAAAGTCAGAATTCTGTGATTAGGGTCATTATTTTTTAGAAGTTAGAATTCAGAAATTAAAGTTAGAATTCTGAGATTAAAGTCTGAATTGTAACTTTAATCTCATAACTCACACTTTTGTCACAGATTTAAAAAGTTTTCAGCCTCTGCATTATCTTTTGTTTTCAGTGGTCCTTATCCCTTCCGTAATCAATTCCAAAACAAATGTAATAAACCAGGGAGCATCGACAGTGTGGCAGACATAAAACATGATTTTATAAAGTTGTCAAAGTCTATTTTCTGTGCGGGCTTTCTTCTAGTTGTTCAGTAACTGTGAATGGAGTCTCTCCACCCCTGGTTTAACCCTGACATTTAATCCTCTGTAACTTTAAGCCTCCCGCTGCCTCTGTGCTCCGAACAATCCCTACCTTAGATATAATAAAGTATTCTCCATACCTCACTCGCTCTTTGCCGTGTTTTGTGTTTCGTGTGCGGTTTTTCTCCACGCCCAGTCCCTGTCCACATCGTCCCACCTGTTGGAGGAGGACGCCTTTGATAGGGGGCTGGTGTTTCTTCTCCACCCATCAGACAAGAAAAGAGTTCCGGGTTTCTCTTCAGCCGACAGCCGACAGCTGCCTGTTCTGACGGCGGGAAAACATGTCTCTTTTACTGGATAACCAGTTCACAGAGCTGCCCCCGGACAAGTCCATAGACACTAAGATGTTCCTGGAGAATGTCTCTCATTTGCCGTCATTTTTCGGTGAGTACGTCTTCATTTAAAGTCGATAACAGAGTCAGGACAGAGTGCTGAGCTGTGTGTGGTCACGGTTCATACTTGTGTGACTTCTTCCTCATGACATGCAGAGCTGAAGGACTTGTCACTGGTCTGATACCAAGCCATGGTGATTTCACACATAGACCGCAGAAGAGGAGCTCTGTGGGTCGAGTTGGACCAGCTGCATCCAGTATAGAGACACTCTTTGTTTACTGAACAGAGCATACATTGACCTCATTGTGCCTTTATCTTTCTGTGCGTTTCATTGCGTTTTCAACCCCTTTTTTTGTTGACACCCGAAATGCTGCCGTGTCCATCCTCTCCTCTGAGTCTGGGACATTTGTGATGAAGTCATTCATATTTTATCGCCCTGCTCTCAAATGTCTGTTTGTCTTTCAGACTGCCTGGGGTCCACGGTGTTCGCACCCATCAAAGCAGACATCACTGGCAATATAACGGTGAGATACTCTGCAGTCTGTCCACAGAAGTGACACTTTTGCAGTCAGCACACTTTTCGTTCCTCATTTTTGGATAATTTTGGCCTTTTTCATGCATATAGCACTACTTAATGCAAGACTAATTTTTTTTTATCTTACTTCCAGCTCATCTCCTTCAGAAGGATGAACTACTCTGTGTACAAACAAGTGTTACACTCATACTGTAAAGGGCAAAAAATGTGCCATTGAACCCCAGTCAAAGTGCAGTTTTCAACTTCACTTCTATTAAAATGTAAGGCCTGCAATTTATCATATCTGGGTGTCAGTCTGGGCCTTTGCCTTAGAATTGATCATTTTTACTACACCCCACTAGATGGCGTCACTGTGAGTGTGAGTATTTGACACTGCTCAAAAACAATAGTGCATAAAAATCAATGTTGCTGCTAATTAATGCTGTAGTAATTCAACACAAAAATCTACTTTGCATCGAGTATATTGAAAAAAAAAACTTTTTTTTATCTATTTTTTTTATTTCGTCTAAAACATGGTGGCATAATGACAAAACCTGGCATTTAAAGGGCTAAAATTTTTTTTAAAAAATAATGAATTTTGTTATGTATGATACGGATTGATGTAAGTTTGACGCTGTACAGAAAATAATGATAAAATTGAGTAAAATTCAGTGTTGTTGCTAATCATTGAAATACTCCAAGCTGTAGTTATTCAAAACAAAGCAATTACTTTGCATGAAGTATATTGAAAATCATTATTTTTTTATCTGTTTTTGTTTTCATCTAAAAACATGGTTGCATTATGGCAAAAACCTGGTATTTAAAGGGTCAAAATCTTTAAAAGTTTATTAATTTTTCATGTGTATGATGAGGACTGGTGCTAGGTTAAAAATCAAGCCCAACAGTGTTGGAATTAATGTCAATGTACGGTATTTTTACATAGCCACTTTATGAAAGCACATTTTATGTTACTTTGTGGTATGAAAGATAATATGACACTGCTCAGAAAAAAAATCATACGAGACAGTGTTGCTGCTAATAATTGACAAATCCCAGGATCACAGAAGTCACAGTTTAGTTTAGATTATGGATTTATGTTATTTTTTAAAACAGAAAAATTAAAAAGTGAGAGGAAAAAAAATGTACTCACAAACCTTTAGTTTTTCAAACACAAAGAACTTTAAACTGTGGGCTAAATGGAAATGGCACCAATCCATCTGTTAATATTGAAATTAAACTTAAAACCTTCAATTATAACTACTTCAAAATTGCAACAAAAGGCATGATTTTTACTTTCTTTAACACTGGCAAACCCTGAATAAATGACAAAAATATTGCACATCATAAAAAGGAACTAAATTAGACCTGAGGTCAAATTGACCAGTAATTATGTTGAATTTACAGTCATACACACCAGGCGTTTACATATATGATTCTGATTCTGTAGGGAGTGATCCAAACAGCTCACGGATCATCTGTGTCCTGTTTCATCACCTATAAACACAAAACTTTGTTCAGAGAAGCTGTAATTGGCTATAATTCTATGAATGGTGTAATAAACTTTTATGATAGCTTTATTTTTGCAATGTTTATATGTCTACACATATTTTCCCATTGAAACAACCTCAGGCAACCTCTTGGTAATCAAAGTTGCCCGCCCCTGCCTTACATCAAGCCCAAATCTCAAGGTACACCTACTCAAAAAAGCTCCTTCGGCATGTGTTGCAGTATGTTATTGGTCTTTTTAGGTTTATTCATATCCAATGCCTTATAAAATCAGACAGAAACCTCTTACCTCTGGAATGTTTATCATCCCCAAAAATGTGCAAAAACATATTTAAAATGTGGTACATTTTTAAAAATTCAGCAACATACAAACCGAATGAACAGGTTATATTTTATAAAATCTAAACAGGAGGCAGAATTAAGTTATTATTTTCTCAACTTCTCACTCTGTTATCTGCTAAGGCAGTGTTTCATTCATGGTTTAGAGATTGTTGAATGTGACAGAATTTGCAGTTGTATTTGGAAATCAATGCAGAGCAAAACTAAAGAGTTAATTGTATCAATAACTTAGGACTGGACATATTCCCAAGGTGCACCTAGACTTGCCTCAAAGCACACCAGAGTGCCTCGCCACACAGTTTAAGAGCCACTGATGTAGACCATTTGAAGCAGACGCCATCATTACGTCACTGCAGTTGTGCACACATGCTGGTGCCAATATGAAGGAGGAAACATACAGAGATGCATGAAGATGCAGTTCGGATTTCTGGAAAAGTGAAAAATGTGTGATTGTGTGGCAGGATGAAAGTCAAGGGGTGTAAAAAATATTGCCCTGAATTACTATAACAGAGGGTGGAGCTTAAAGCAAAACAGAGAAGGTTAGTAGATTAGATTAGAGTCAACAGAACTTTATTAATCCCTTTTGGAAACCTGTTACTTAAAAAGGAAAATGAAATTTAAATTGAAAATATGGAGAATATCTTGTAATACAGGGGTATTGTCTGCCACCATGTTGTTACAGTGCTGCATATACTGTAGCTCTTTCAGAGGCAGATGCTTTTTTATTGTTAGCGTTAAACATACATTTTGTATTTTACATACTTGTAATTAGGGATGGGAATTTATAACAATTTATTGATACTGATGCTATTAACGATCCTGCTAATCAATCCAATTCTTTAACAATTCCCTTATTAATTCCTGCAGATTATCCGTGTGGGCAGATGTTGGCCTGTAGATTTTCAGTGGCAACAATGTCAAACACACGTCACAGCATAGATAACTGCTTCTGCAAGTTGCTGGTGTTTCCACTCACTTAAGGTTGTGCAGTAGGCGCCTTTTGTAAAAAAAAAAAAAAATCACAATTCTGACCGCTTCTGAACCCTGTCAGTGGAAGGAATTGATAAGGGAATTGATTAGCAAAAAGACTCATGATATTGATACTTTGATGGAGCTGTTAATGATTCTCAACTGGAATTGGTTTTCGATTCCCATCCCTACTTGTAATCCAAAGAATCACATTCAGTATTTTGTTCCCAAATGCTTAAATCCAAGATGGCATCTTTGGCTAGTGGGAAGGCTACATTCATCACATTCTTATTGCCTAAGTGCCAAATCAAATACAAATGGTATTATCTGTTTTAATAAGCCTAACACAGAATTACAGCACATTTAAAGAGCTTTGTCATTGTAATTAACAAAATATCTGTAGATTGTTCAAGTTTCAAGCACTTGCATATCTTTTGTGGAAATGTAATACATTAGAGATTAAAAATAAGCCCATTTATATTTATAATTTCTTGCAGAAATTACATATCACTATCATTGCTATGAATGTACTTTTCTCTTATGGTTCTGAATGAATGCCTATTGTACTGTCCTTATTAGAAATCATATTTTGGTACTTTTAATTTGTTGAAAAAACTATAAACCCACACACCACCATGGAAGGTGACTGAAAGCACTGGTATATGGAAAAAAATATGTCATGACCTGGTTATAACAGGTTTTGGCCTGAAAGCATTGATATCTGAAATCGACTTGCAGGCAGCAGTGAGTAAGAATGGGGCAGCATGTTGTCACCAGTTGCCCAGCCCTAGTCTGTATTTATTTATTTTACAAATAGACAGTCTCAAAAAGAGACTTGGTGCTCTGTACATTAAGAAGATGTGTGTAGAGATCAGTTTCAGCTGAGATGAATATTTAAATAGGTATTACTGTTCATGGTATTTGCTCTAAATGAATCAGCCCCTTCATGTAACTATTATGCTACTTTCAGAAAATTAGAGGAGTATATATGAAGGATCCTGAGAAGTATGTGACCCTGCAGAGCATTCTGGAGGCCGAGCGAGAGGCCCACACTGGTGAATGGCCTAAAGTCGGGGCAACTTTAGCTTTAATGTGGCTGAAACGGTGAGCACTCCCTGGACTTTGTTATCTCACACTGAGGGTTGAACTTTGAATCGCTGAGCTATCAGACTGATATTGTCTTTTTGTTTTGCTGGTTCTCTCCTGCAGGGGTCTTCGTTTCATACAGATTCTGCTGCAGAGTTTGGCAGATGGAGAGAAGGATGAGAACAACCCCAATCACATTAAGGTTAACATCACCAAAGCTTACGAACAGGCACTTAAGCGGTACCACGGGTGGCTGGTTCAGACGATCTTTAGTGTGAGTAAATAGTTTTATTCCCTGTTAGAAATTCATTTTTGTAAGAGTGGTCTTTTGTAAATGAACTGTATAGAAATAAAAAGTGCCTGGTTTTGTATGGGGTTCCTTTAGTGCATGGGTCTCCAATAAAAAATTAATTGGGTCTGGTTCCACACTGCAGGTCTTAATGCTCAATTCCATTCTTTTTGTTGAAATCCATTTTTTTGCATTGTTGTTCACATTAACATTTAAATTTGTCTGCCATCAGACTTCAATATGAACCGTCTATGGCCCTGAAGTGACCCACATCCACAGAAGAAGATGTGACGTCACACGCAGCGCACTGTTTTTAATGGCAGCAAATATGGATGCTTCACATGTCAGCGTGTGTGTGTATCAGTTTTAAATATGTTGTGAAATAGAAGCCTACAAATTATGACAGTGATAAAGAGAAGAATATTGCAAAAAAGAGAGCACACATTTTAACGATTGCCTTTTTTGGAGCAGTGGCTGCTACCTCTGAACAGAGGCATGTGTGGAGACTGAGCCAGGAGTGGTGGGATTGTGACACGAGGGGCTTCATTTTTAAAAAAAATTTGTCCATTGTTTGAATTGGATCTTGCCACACGTCAGATGAAATGTGGCATGACCTTTCAAAGTGAGGTCACTTTAAGAAACATCAGATATCTGTTTTAGGACCACATATGAAAGTGGCCTGGGTCTGATTTGGGAAAAAAAAAAACAGATTTGTACCGTTTAGACTGCCACACAAAGATCAGATATGAGTCACATATGGGCAGAAAAAGTTGCATATGGGCAGTGTGAATGTAGCCATAGAGAGACACACTCACCAGTTAACCTAATGAGCATGTCTATGGTCTGTGAGGAAGCTGGAGTGCTGAGCGAGAACCCACGCATGCACATGGAGAACATGGAAACTCCACACAGCAAGGCCCTGACCGACACAGGGTTCCAACCAGCAGCTTTCTTTCTCTGAGGCACACACACTACCTGCTGTGCCACCATGCCGTTTTTATAGCAGAGTTATTCACTCAGTTTAATTTGTCATGAAACACAAAATAAAATCAGGGGAGACTTTATGGGACTATTATTTCTTAAACTGAGGATCAATTATGATCACACAGGTATTAATCAGTTCAAAAGGGTGTAAGTTTATTTCTTATCATTTTAAGCCATAAGTCTGAATAATTACTGGTACCTACGAAGTTCTAAGTTAATGTTTACATGACGTTGGTGATCTAGCTGAGTTTGGCCCTCCAGTCAGGGCTTATGATGCTTTACAAGGTCTGAAAGTTGACGTTCAGCTGCGTTTTAACCAAGTTATCTGGTTTGGTTCAGTACAGTTTGGTATTATTAACCTGACACACCGGATGGACCATCCATGGGCAGAACCTTTCAAAATCATATCCAGCAGGTGATTGGACAATCTTTCTGTCGATCACATTCATTACGGACCAATCAGATGATGTAGTAGACGGGCGCTACTGCCACGTTGTAAAATACAGAATGTAAGACACTTCATCAAACAGACTCTTAGCAGAACATGTCGAAAGTAGAGACATGGAGTACAGACATTGAATCAGGAGGATCCAGCTGCACTGCAAAGTTATCATTTCCTCTTAGTTTTCTGGTTTGGTTCTGTACAGCTTGGTATGGTTTTGAGCTGTAAGCCCTGATCTTGCTTTTGTTTCTGCTCCCAGCCCTACCCTCACCCGAGGGCAGGGTGTCAGCTGGGAAATTAGGTTCTTACCACCTCCTTTGAACTCCATTTGCACTTCTCCTGTCCAACAATGGCAGGGAGGATGTACACTTCTGAAGTACTCCATGGAGCCTTGTTCCATGTAGACATTCTTCATAGCAAAAGTAGTACAGGAATCAACGCATGATTTAAACATGGTGCCATATGTTGTTTTTGTTTTAACTGCTGTTGCACAAGATGTGACCGTTCTTGCAACCAGTCAACAGACTTAGTAGCCATGGCACCCAAACAGAGCAGTGCCAGAAGAGTGGGACAGCACAGATCAGTTACTTGAGTACCTTTTTCTTTATTTGACTGTGGGAAGTTACCTATCACTGTGCACCATACCATGCCTAACTGAACCGGACTGCTCAGTGGAAACACAGCTTAAGTTGAGCTGTGGTGTGTATGTGATCAAATCGTGAGTAGGATGACTTAATTTGTGAAGGTGAGGTCGGAAAAACTCTTTAAGTTGGAGTTGTGGTTGGATTCTTTCTAACTTGGATTTGACTTTATTACAACGCAAACAGAAACTCATCATTTTGTCTTCAAGAAACACCAGATGCACAATGCTGATTTAGTTTTACATCTTAATCCTGTATCAGTAATATGTGAAGATCATTTTTCCTTCTTTTTACAGGCAGCGTTAAAAGTTGCTCCATACAGATCAAACTTCCTCAAAGCTCTGTCCAGAGGAGAAGAAGTGAAAGAGGAAGAGTGCTTGGCTAAAGTACGTCAGTTCCTGGTGAATTTCACTGCCACTGTAGACGCCATCTATGAGATGTACACAAGTATGAACGCAGAGCTTGACTACACTGTATGATGCCTCTGGACATCACTGGACTGGACATGCAGCTTTGTTTTTATTTTTGGATTACCCTACAAATGAAGGTGATTTGAAAGGATTGTTTTTTTTTGAAGGGTGGTATTTATCTCTTTAATTATGCCTTAATGAGTATTTAATACTATGTGGTCTTAAAATTATGCCTTAATTTAAAACAACAAACTAAAGAAACTTCATTTTTGCTCCTCCATGAGAAGAATTTTACCGTTGTAACAGGAATAATTTAGCCTTATTTAATGCAGTACTGTGAATATGTGCATTGCTGCAGCTGCAAGGGATGATGGTAAAAAAAAATCTTTATTATAGGAAACAACTCCTGTTAATGCCTCACATACAGGCATTCCTCTGCTTCCTGAGCCCTGGAGTCTTTTTTTTTTAAACCTTGGGAGCCCATTTCACTTTTACAGTGTAGCAAAAATCCAAATGTGCCTTAAAGTCAAATGCAGGAAGTTTTTAAATGCATCATAAGAAAAAGCTGTCAACTGTACAAGATTTTTTCCCCTTAGGGCTTGAGGTGTGTGCATCTGTTGAGTAAGAGGGTGTGGTTTAGCGTAGTGTGTGTTTGTATTGTTCTGTTATCTGGTGTTCCTATTTTTAGACCAACTGACCGAACAACTTTGAGACATAACAATGTGAAACAATGCCCCTCACACAATTATTAACTACCTTTCTAACTGATGATGGATTCACACTGCAGGCCATGGACCTGTATCTGAGTTTTTGAGCCAGTGTAAAAACACAATGCTGGTAGAATCTGATCTTTTAAAATCAGATTTTGGCCACATAAAAATAAGATTTAAATCAGATACAGGCCAGACCTCTTTCCATGTGATCTCATTCTGCAAACCAAATCTAACATCAGCACATCATCATATTTTGTAAAGATTTTAAAAGAATATTAAGTAAAACTTGTATGACTAACTTTAAAATCAAAATAGCGGCAGTGACAAATGCAAGAGGAACTGACAAAAATCAAATTAAGACTGTCGATGCACATTTTATTGTTAAAGCTTTAGGGCACAGTGAGTCTGATTAGGAAAAGTGACTAATACATAAAACTATTTGATCATATGCAGCACTTTTGAGACTGCATATTTTAGCTTTATTTTATGTGGACTTAATACAAATAAAATGTAATGCTCTGTAGATTAATTGCTTTCAGACTTTTTTTTGCCCAAGGCACACCAAAGACCAAGCTAAAATCTCAAGGCCCACCATATTCATACCTTGACTAAATAGCATTTTTAACTTGAACTGCAGTATCTGATTATTCTATACATGTTGATTTCTAACCACTTACTCAATAAAAATTTGACAAACCACAGTATCATTTGTGAAAAAGTTAAAATTGGATATATCAAGGATTCTCACCAAAACATATATTTGTTCCTCTTAATGTAGCATTCAGACAAATCATAATGACTGTCTGTTTAAATTCGACTAATGGTTATTTTTCTGAGCTGATCTTGGAACATACCATGTAACCATAAGTCAGGAAATTAACCTTAACTTCAACATAGTGTAAATATTATTGATAAGCAGGACTTATAGTTATCAGAGTTTTTTTCAAGCTGGAAGTCAAAAGGTACGGCATTTTGGTTTATTTGTGGCTCAATACTGATGCATGAAGGGCTTTATACATTTTTAGCATTGTTGAGCATGTTTTTGCATTTCAGATTGGGATGACTTTGTGTTTGTGCTTCTAAACACAGTTTCAATTTAAATTCACAAACTGAGATACTGCACTTTCCTGGCTTCTAGAAACATGGTAGAATCTGACGAATTGTGATAAAAACCTGGATTTCTGGGTCACGTAAACGCTTTATTCTGGTTTCTGCAACATTCTGCAATTCTCCCAGGCACCTGCACAAGTACATAACCAGATTTCTCTGTGTGCATGTAAACACCATCAAACCAGTATACTGCCCTTAATAACTGCACGTGTAAACACAGTCTGCACCTAATCCACATAGAGCCTCACAGGCTACATTTTTAAGAGTGATATGAATGGACAAACCATAAATAATATTCAAGCAAACAAAATCAGATATGAGCAGGAAGCCATGTAACGTGAATGCAGTCTTATTCTACATTTCAGTTTTTGTTTATAGAAATGCTGTTTATTCAAAATTGGACGTTTTAATCATGTTAATGATCATAAGATATGTTTGACTAAATATAATAATAAAAAAGAGTAATGCATCTAAGCTGAACCACTTTTTACATTTGTCACTTTTATACAATCTCCTTGTCCAGAATACTGTATGATGTTGTGTAAAGTGTGAATAAAAACGCAATAGAGTGACTTGTTTATCCTTATTGACCTATAATCAACCAGCAGTGTGAACACAGCCATAGCATTATAATTATACTATAATGTTTCCTTTTTCAATGCACATACATTCAAATTTGATGTCTGCAACACAAATCCATAGGTTGGAACAGAAGTATTGTTACTACTGTGTTTTATCACATTTTATTCTTTCTCTTCCAGTATCTAGAAACTAATGACACTAACATTTAAACCACTGAAAGTGACATTATTAACCATTTCTGGTTATTCACATCCTCAATATACAAACCTTTTCATTGTTGTATTTTTGCCATCCGTAATGGGCCAGATGTTTTCAAAAGGAGACCAACCTGCACTCTATGCAGGCCGCTCTATCACCCACAGTCTTTTATTTTGAAATCAAGTTGTAATACTTGTAGATTGTGTTTATGCATTTCCCTGCTAAAAGAAATCAGGAACATCTCTGAAAGAGACATATTTGATGGATGCAAATGTTGCTCCAAAACCTACATATTCCTCTGTGTTAATAGGGAGTTTTCAGACACGCAAGTGCATGAATACACCCTTGCACAATCACAGAAGCTGACTTTTGAACTTTTTTACAGATGACAATGTAGTGCGTACTATCTCTTTATCTCAGAGGACTGAACAGTTGATCTTTTTAAAAACAATTTTAAATTTTAACTCAACATACCACAGTCTAATTTCCCATTTGAGGTCCATCAATCTGGGCTGAGAGGAGTCTTTGACACCTCTGAATGCTGTTAGTATATGAATTGTGCCTTGCACTGAACTCTTTCCTATATTTGGAGATGCTGCAACACATTCTGTTGACGGGCAGTAGTTTTCTGAAGTGTTGCCAAGCCCACATTGTAATATCCACAACAGAACTGCTAGTTTTAATGCAATGTTCCCTCAGGAAATATACTAATGCTATCAGTATTAGTTTTCAGACCTTCCCATAACATGCCAAGATATTTCCAGATTCTCTGTCATTTTATGAAGTGGGCTATGGATACACATGGAAGGCCAGCTCAACAGATACATTTGGATAACAAAATCATTGTCATCAGATTTACAAGTCAGTTAAGATAGTTATTTTTTTTTTAACAATACAGGCCCAAAATCCCAGTCAAATGCTCTGTCTAAACACTCTCACAACCCCTCGCCACTAGTAACCACTGTGGCTCTATTTATTGGCTGCTGCCTTGCTTTTAAAATTCCCTTAAACCCCATAAGTAAACAAAGGACATTAGATAAAATTGGCACTACAGACATGGCATTGGTTAGTAATATCTTGAAGGAACAGCACAGTTTTGGTGTACAGTATTTTGGTCTGCTAAAATTAGCAGTAGTCGTACTTAACTGTTCAAACTAACTTTGTGTTTACTCTCTGATGCTGTGATAATTAGAGTATGGTCAATTCTACCATTTTCTTAGCATTTCATTAACACTAGACAAGTCTCTTAAGTTCAAATTTAACTGACTGAATCAAATTACCCAGCAGGGAACAAAACTATTGTGAACTGTAGATTTTGTGCTATCTAAATTCCTTGTAACTGCATTTTTAGGAGTATTGTTCATTAACTGTTGGACTACTTGACTCTGTGATCATTCATGGTGTGGAGAATCATGTGTCAATGCTGATTGATGGCTTAATCCTTTAAATAGCCACCTGTTATACATAATCATGGTGCCGTCACCTATTGCCGATTAGCTCAATTGCTATTTTTTGCCCCTGTCCTAGCTGCTTTTGGAACATAATGCACAATGTAAATACAGAATGTGTATAGGTATATATTTCTAAATATGGCAAATTAGTTTGAACATCTCTTCTATGTACAGTATTTTGTTAGATATTGATAGAATTATTCATATCCATCTTTAGTCCTATAAACATTTCACACATTGTCCCATCTTGTGTAGAATTGGGGTTTGTAGTTTATGTTTTTTCCTCTAGGTGGTGATATCTACTTGTTTTTGCTCTATTGTTTTATCACCTCTTTGACTGTGTTTCTAGAAGGAATACTTGTAATCATGCTCAGTTATAATGGTCATTTTTCAAGTATAGACCATTTCCAGCATTTCCCCAACTGAGCTCTAACTTTAAAATACAGCTTTGATTTATACTGCTGCAATTTTGCTGGAGCAGGTTTATGGTGTTGTGGACCAAAATTAGATTTGCTCACAGTAAATATATTTTTTTATGGAGCTTAACCGGAGAAAATGTTAACATGGTGCATTTTAAACACTTATTTTTTTCAGACATCAGCAGTAAATTAGAGGAACCTCCCTCCCTCATCTTTATGCCTCTTAATCCCCCCCCCCCCCCCAGATCAACCAGCCTTTTCCTCTGCCCAGCCTCACTTATCTGAAGTGTGTCCCAGAGGTTGGAGTGGCTCTGGTTCCTCTCCCGGAGGAGACGAGCCTGAGCTAATCGTGTCTGAGCGAGAGCAAGGCGAGCATGTCTGTAATCCTGTAGCTTTATCAGCACACTGGCCTGGCCTGGGTTGACTGATAGATAGGATGGAGAAGCTTCAAGCGAGGCAGGGGCACAATAGGCTAAAGACGGGAAATCATTTACAACAATGCCTCAATGACAAAGCCACTGACCTTTAACTCTGAAATATTTGTTATATGGAATGAGGTAATCAATTGAAAACAGCAGCTCTATTCCCAACAGGGAGTATAATGCCATTACTTACGCCATCTAGGTTATTTGTTTTGTAATAGACTTCATAAAATGGGTGTGCATTATATGTCTACAGCAACCTAAACCACATTACTGCTATAGCATCCAATTTAGGAGGATAAATGAGGCAAAATAAGAAGTGCAGGCAGGCATGCATACTACAAGGCGTCTAGGATTAGCAATTCAATAGCTGGATAATGGCAATCCCATTTCTTCATGTGTGAACAGTAATATTCTTGATTTGTATTTGACAGACCATATTTCTTACGCACTGATGTAATATTAGAAAAGGCTTGTCTGTCATTATTTACATATATGTATCAGTGGCGTTTGCCTTAATCACTGGCTATCAATCTTGTCTAATATAAACCACTATGATAACCAAATTAGCACTTTCAACTTTCATCATTTAGAAACAACTCAGTCCAATATATTCCAGCGAAGAATTGATTTGCATCATTTTATATAGCTCACGATCCTCCAGTGAACAGATACATTTTAATAAAATGAGAAGATGGACTCGCTTGGTGGTGAAGCCTTAAATCCCATTACAATAAACCAGAAAAAAGTCTCATATATTCGTCATTAGTTTACCTTTCCTATATGTAATAAAAGAATCTTCCCTGCTGCATATTTGACAGGCAGTAACAAAAGATGAGTAATGACAATATCAGCTGGGTTTAGAAAATTTCATTTACTTGACAATCGTTATTAAGAAGAGGCCAAAAAAGGGTTGAGGGACTGGGGTCATACATTGCAAAATGTAGTTATCTCAACAACATACTTCATGGAGAGCGCTCACATGTTCATACAGTATATAATAATTGCACTTTATAATTATAGAGACAGTTTGCCATATATCTGAACAGGCCAACATAAATAAATAGTATTACAGAACCAGTGCAGACACAAAGAAATTATCAGTCGTATATCTCCCAATGTCACAGAGTAGCCACACATAAAAACAGTTTAAATGATTCAGGTGGCCTGCTTACCAGTGTGGCACTTTATTATACTTATTAAAATGTCACCACCAACCAGAGAACCAGAAAAAAGCATTGATTCATTCAAGAAAAATGTCCACACAGCCTTTTAAATTTAAAAATGATAACAAAAGTACAACCAAAGGGCACATCTTGCTTGGTCTTACTCGCCACAGTGTTAGTTTGGATATGCAGCAGTCCTTATACAATAGATCATGGGACCACAGCAGCCATGTTCCTGTGACCTCAGATTTCCGTCGCTGTGCTTTCGTGTTAGTTGTGTGTGCACAAACTTATCTGAACATGTTCTTACCAAACGCTTGGCTCAGGACTGTCTCCCATTTAGAGAGGTATCATATGACATAGTAGCTGGCCAGTAATGGTGTTTTTTTACATATGTGGTAGGACCTCTCCTTGGACTTCATTGTTTTTAAAGTAATGTTTCAAATAAGTAAAACAAACAAACAAAAATGTTTGACAACCCAACAGCTACCATCAGTTTAAAGGTAATGTTAGCATTACATCGGCAGGCTAGCCACAATGTACTTATCAGTTGCTTTAAAAATGAACCTTTAATCTATAAGTAAGCAAATTTATCCTGGAAACAGATTAGCATCCGTCATATCAAAGCTAAATCTAAACAATACCTCAGCAGTCTAGCTACTAAAGCAATAATGTTTAATGATAATGTGAACGATAGGCAAGTCCTGTACAACAAGGCTAGCTTACGAACCAAATGCCTATGTTTGCTTTGATCTGGTGGTAGTTACATGATAATCAAACTTATTTTTTCCTATGAAATGTGGCCTAATCTCTCTCTGTACTGCCTTTATCAGTTATCTTTATAGTCATGTCTCATGTGAGGGAAAATGAACATGTTTAATGATTACATGCATGTAGGCAAGGCATATATTCATTACAGGTATTGAATTTAATCTAAAATGTTAATGTTAAATACACCATGGCTAGCATGCTATCTTGATATTTAGCTTGCTTTAATACAATAGTAGCCAGTGGGTTATTGAATGTGGGTTTTATTTGTTTGTTTTTGTCTGTCTACTTTTTTTTTTTTTTTTTAGCATGAAATAAGTTTATTTTCCACTTTCAACTTTTAGTATCATTGTCATGTTTCATAGTCGTCTTTAAAATGAGGGGGGGAAATGATTAATAGCCCATTAGCTACTGTCAGGTCAAAGCTAACATGAGCATTAGCATTAGCTGACTGTCCCATTCTCAGGCCTCATGTCTCATGTCCCCACAAATATCCCTAAATGCCAACATGTCCTGCTTTGGGACAGTCCCCATCCCTATTTTAACCAACTGAAATAAGATACCTAAACATTTCACCATGCTTACAACACTGATTTGTCTATAGATAATTCAGTCAAACTTATACTATAATAATACCTTATTCAAATATAGTTTTTGTTGATTTGATGGTTTACCTGCTGCTTTGTATGGTATTAAATGGTGAACTAATGAGACATGTTATTGCATTCAAACTCACGTTGGTTTGCAGTAAAATAAACTGTCCCAATTTAGAGGTCTTATAATCTGGTCACCCTATGTCAAACTGTTTGATATAAAATGTGGTATAATGTATATTTCAGCACAGCATGATAACATTTGAGCTTGTCACCCTGAGCAGGATGTCAAAGGAAGATGGCTGCCATGCGATTATGGTCCATATGCCAAGCATGACTAAGTGAAGTCAATATGGTTTTAAATAATATATATTTGTCTAAGTCTGGAAAACAAATAAAATATTCTTATTATAATTAAATGATTAAAATATTTCCTTGTACCACGGTCAGGAAATTTGCATCACATTGTATAAGCTTGGGCAATGCATACGTAACTAAAGATGAACAAAAAAAAAACAAAACAGAATCCACATTAAAGCAGCAAACAAAGTTAAGTCTACAGTAAAGGAGTGTTCCCTCTTAAATAAAAAGCTGTTTAATGTCAAAATATACAACATATTCACAGAATCTGTTTCCAGCTATCCTTACAGGCTGAATGTTTTTCAAAAAACATCAAGATTATTTCAGATCTCTCCATGTTTGAAACATAAACAAAGATATCATCTGCAAACAGTACAACTCATTTTAAAACTGAATGGGAAATTCTGATTGGGTGCTTAGCAATCACAGCAGGCATATTTGATGGCCAGTTAAGATACAAAAATAAAACACAAAAAGTCCATAAGATAAACCTGTATCTCAAGTCATGATTATCAATTTCCACTGAAGACTTTTTGACACAAAGCCTCCTACATTTACAGTACATGCACAAACCAAAAAAACGGCATGTCTCATTCTCATAGACGGCTAAGCTGACACAATTCCATTGTCTATAAAAGGTTTGTCTCTTCTCTGTATGCGTCTTATCTGTAGACGGGAAGCTGGATGTGGGTTTGCTGGTGGTGCTCCAGAAGCTGAGGCATCCCCACGGCTTCGTACCCGCGGCCCAGCATGCGCTCTTTGATGCAGGGAGGGTGGATCTCACTGATGAGGCACTCCAGAGACTGCAGGCTGCTGCTGAGCACCGCAGCATGGCACAAGCTCGTGCTCGGCAGCCCACAACAGAGGTTTTGGTCTGTGCTGTAGGCTTGGGAATGAGGAGGAGGTGGAAGAGGGGGGTGGAGCTGTGGCTGGTGGTGGTGGTGGTGGTGGTGGTGGTGTTGATGGCGGTTCTGGTGGAGATGGGGATGGGAAAGCCCCTGGTTTCTCGGTCTGGCTGCACATGTACCCGTTGCCAGCACCTGAGAAGTGTAACAGTCGCTATTAGGAGTAGCCAGAGCACCGTCCCAGAGAGGGGCGAAGAACTGTCCGACGGGGGGCTCCACCTGCATGGTGGAGCAGTTCAGAGAGGAGCTGATGGTGGTGCCCAAACTGCCAGGATGCAGCCTGTATGACGCCAAAGGGAGGCAGGTTTCATGCGGCTGGCAGGCATCTGCCACTCTATGCCCCTGAGCACTATTCCTCACACTGTACATCCTCCCTGCTCCCTGCTGATACTGCTGCTGCTGGAGTTGATGTTTCTGCTGCCATATTGTGTACTCACCCTTCTCCACGTACACCGCTTTGCCCCCGTCTGCACTCTGCGAAGGTATCACTGCCCCTGTGAATGCCAGACTGCTCTGGGGCGGCACTCCTAGAACAAAGTCGGAGTCTGAATTCGCCACAGCAGCCACTGCCTGTAGAGAGGGGCTGGATCGAGCCTCCCCCCCCAGCTGCAGGGCCTGGCTATGGGGCACTCTGCTCATCTGCCTCATCATCAGGCGGCTTTGAACCTCTGCCAGCTCCGACTGGGGGGCCAGGCTCTGATCTCCGGAGGCCATCCCTGTGCTAGAACAAACTGCCTCGACGGGAACATCAGGGGGCTTACATGAGCTTATATGATAGGCCTTGTGCCCATGCCTGACTGTGTAGCTGTTATTCAGGGGATTATTGTACGGTGCCACAGGAGCCTGGCTGTTTGTATGTTTAGTCCTCCTGCCTTCTGAGTTTTTCAGCACACCTTTGACCACCACAGAGGCTTTGACAATGGCTAACAAACCCTGGTATCCTCCTGAGTACGGATGTGAGTAGGGACTGTAGCGCTGTCCCGTGGTGTCCAATCCATTGACTGTCTTATTCAGCTGTTTGTGCTGTGGCACCCGGACGTCAGTGGGGAAAATTTTGATGGACAACGGGCTGTTGGCGGTCTTCTGGGCAAAAGCATCCAACTCTGCAGGAGAAGGGTACCGAGAGATCATGGAGGCTGGCTTGCCTGAGGAGGAAGCAGACAGAAATGAAAAATTAGCCAAGAAGCAGATGAAACCTTGTCTTTTGATTTCTGTTTTGTTCTTTTAATCTCCACCCTGCTTTGGGTCATATTGGCAGGTGGAACAAACCAATTCTAAGGAGGGAAACATCTCAGGTATTGTTTAATCAGCACTGACTGAAATTAATTCAGACTAAACTCAAGCCAAAATGAGTTAAAAATCAAAGGGGAACAAAAGATAAAAGAGGACATTATTCCAACAAAACAACCCTGAAGAGATTTTTTGTTTGACATTTAGCTGTTTAACATCAGCAATTAAAAAGGGGCTGCTGCTAAATATTGAGAAAAAAACTTAATGCAGAACTCCTGATGTGGGCAACACCACTCAACAAATGATAACTTAATTAAATTAATGTCTCATATACAGATGGGAACCAAAAACACATACAAGTGGAGAATCTATATCAAATAGCTTAAGGAACTAATATCATTTGTCTTTATGTTTAACAATTCCCTACCAGTGGCAGCACAGCACCAAGTACCCTACACATCTGACCCTAAAAATCTGTATGGGACGACATTTCTTTACAAAGAAAATCCATATGAATAAACAACAAATCGGACTGCCGCAGAGAGTTGATAGTGGCATTGGTATCAAATCAATCTTATCAAATCCCATCCCCCACCCCATGCGTCGCTGCTTACTGATTCAATCTTTCATCGTCTTTTATCTCATTTTGTTATGCTGACTGATAAGACACTAAAACTCCTGTTAAAGAGTATATTTCTATATTTATGAATATGGTGTGCCTTTGATAAGTGTGCCTTGGGAAAAAAATAACCTGAAAACCACTGCAGTAGACACTGAAAATTATTCTGGCTATTTTTTTTTTTTTTTTTTCAGAAATAAGCCACATTTAGACCGCTACTGTCTAGTGGCCATGACAACTTGCACAACACCTTTGTTACTGTCAGCGTTTGCTTATGAGACCTTGAGAGCATCATGTTGTAAGGCACACATAAATAAGTGAAAGCACTTGAAAAGGGAATCGTTAAGCAGAGAGGCATATGACATCAATTCCTCAAAGTAGTTGGGACAGCTTCTTGATTTCCATCCCAAGTCAGAATTCAAAATGATGAACTCATGATGTATTTTGCCACTATGTCACCATGTGCACAGGCAAAATGCTTTACCAAATGAAAAGAAATTACATTATAGTCTTAATTGACTGTATATTTTATTCTTTGCAAGAAAGTGTTTGATTCAATTTGCTATAATGGTTTCTGTAAAAGTTATTGATGAAGAAATTATTGATACATTTGGGAATAAAATGTAATCAAATGAACATTACTGTCAGTGACCAAGACCTTTTATGACTACTGCCATGGGTAGGTTACTTTTTCAAAAGGTTTTTTTAGCTGTTACTGATAAAACAAATTTAATAAAAATGAATAATAAAAAAACAAAAACATTGTTTGCTAGTTTACTGTACTTAAAACAGACATGTGATTGGCTTTAATTATGTTTATTTCATTAAATTTAGCTTAACTTCTTTATTTTAAGCTTAAATACAGAAATATAAAATCTGATGAGAGCTGGATATTTCTTAAATTTTTAAATCACAGTTTTTTTTATTTTCTTATTGATAGTTTCCTTTACTTTTTAACAATTTAGCCCCCTGAATCAGAGAAAAACATCATTGTGGCCCTCATGGTAAATTAAGTTGCACATTCCTGGTCTATGATTTACAAAAGCCAAATCTGACATATATATTATTTTATCTTTGTTTCTTATGAAAATAAGTGAATTTGGAGGACACATGCATGTCCTCCAAGGGCTTCTGTGATAATGGATTTTTTTTTTTTTACAATTATTATAGTTTTTATTATTTGTGTGATATTGGGTTGTGATTTCTCATTAAGCTGGTGGGTCCCCAGTCTTGACTAGTTGAAAATCACTGATTTACATGCAGCACCGGGTTTCAGCCTGATAACTTAAATGTTTTCAAATAAACTTTGGTGATTCATGTCCATTTCAGAAATGTCTATTTCGTAAGTGTGCAATACTTTTCTTTTGATTGGAGTGAAGTAAAAGTAATACATTTCTAAGAAATCACACAAGTAAGGCACTGATAGTCAGAGAACGGCCTTGAGAAAATCTACTTTGTTATTGTCCACCACTGATGATCTTTTGAAGATTGTTAGTCCTGTGCCACCTTCTTGCCTAAATGTTACCATTCCTCCAATCCATACTTCATTTTGATCCTTTTTCAAAACCTCTGCATTCATTCAAGCATCACCCGCTCCTGCCCATGAAATTCTGTTCCACTTAATGCTCCTATAAACCTGCCTCAATTCTACTGTAAAAGCTCTGAGCCTAAACTGTGAAGGAAAAGTCGAGCCCGATGGAAAGAAAAAGAGCAATCACCAGAAGCACGGCAGATTGAATTGTGTGCTGGGAAAGCTGACGGGACAAACCAAGATTGGATTTAAACACTATTATTCAGGGCAATTTCATGGCTGCTTAACTCCCAGCGACAAAGGAAAGGTGGGAAAAGGCGCCCCATTTAAAAAACAATAAATCACCTTGTAGAAATTACAGCCACCTTTTAGAGCGACACTTTTATAGAACTCCGGACATAAAAAAAGAAGGTGGTGCCGAAATAAACCTGGATCAGGCTTTGAGTTGGGGATCTTGGCAGGCATAAGAACAAGGCAGTAATCTGCAATAAAAGGAGCGCAAAATAAAAACAAAACACTTCATTTCATTTTCAATAACAAAACCAATTCCAGCTATGCAGGGAGTGAGAGAGCTCACTTGTTGTTCCCATTTGAAATTGATTTGGGAGTTCATTTCATTTCGGGAGCCTACAGTGAGCCTCCCGACTGTGAAAATGATTCAATCTACAAGATCCATCTCATGAAAGAAATAAATTGGGTGTTTAAAATGGTGAAAAAAATAGAGGGAAGGTGGAGTGTTCAATCCATCCAGCAGTCTCCCAGCGGAGCAGAGGGAACGGTGCCAGGAGCGTGAATGAATTCTACAGAGAAATACAACAAAGAAAAACACTGCTGATTATGTATCACGGTGTAGGGCCGCTATAGGAAACCATAACATCTGCGACATAACAGAGGTGTTTAAACCGGATACAACATCAAGATGAGAGCTCTTTTTGTCTTTTTACCATGATCCTGCTCCAGAAGAAGAATCAGCTGTGATAATGATTTTAAGCATCTATAAATTGAACATTATTTTAAGTCAAACAGGTATATGTGTACCTTAAAGATACTTTTGATGATGAATATAAACCAAGCGTGTGTTTTAATGCTTTGGCTGGAACTTACAAACCTGCTGATGTTTTTATGGACAGTTTGTCCACATGATGACATTATTAACTTTGACTTGGCAGTGATTTTGGCTGTGTTACTGCATATGACAAGTGTTTTTTGTTGATCTATTTGAAAACTTCAGTCTGTTTTTCCTCATGGGCCCACACCCTTGACACATTTACTACTTTCTGAAGGTCATAGAGCCTTTATCTTCCACACAAAAAATAGCTATGACAATTTTTTGTTTGCAGTTTTTGTGTCCTCACACCAAACACCTAGAAATTCTGACAAATCAACCACTTTAATATTTAAAGTGCATCATCCTAGCAATTTTCCACAGCATTAACATAAAATAATAACAGTGAATGCATTATATTGAGGGCACTGGCAGTTTAGACTTGTTTAGGGATGCACAGTATTATCAGAACTATATTGCAAAATTTTCTACCAATATTTACCGCTGATATTTTAGCCATACGAACTGCCATATTTCATATATGTGACCATTTGTATTCTATCTACTGGCTGTTGTGTTGGCAGAATGCACAGTTTTACCATGATGGTTTACTTCGGCATCATTAAGGTCCACTTTTATAAATCAAAAGTATAATTTATTAAAGAGAAATGTTTTTCATATATCACATCTTGTTTTTAATATAAATACACTGTCACCATGAAAAGGATGGGTCCATTTTAGTTAAATGGAGGCTTTGTGCTTTAGACAGAAAAAACATTGTTATTGATATCAGCAGTAATGTGTTGGAAATATTGGCATATCTGATATCTGCAAAAATCCAATATCATGTTTCCCTATAATTGTAACCATCTTATATCTTTTATTTTCTGTAATTTCATTCACATTAGCTTCATTTTTTTAGGAACAACGGCAAAAGGGTTTGGTAAAGCACATTTATTTCTTATCTTATTTTTATTAAAGGGGTCATATTTTGCTTCTTTTCAATTTATATGATCTTAAGTTTGAGCAAAAACATCTGCAGCATCAGGACTTCCCCCTTTCCTCCTGTGAAATGTTCTAGTAGCTGCTTAACATGGCTTGGTACCCTCCAAATAGATCCCACTGTTGCATTCGTAATTCAAGCCCATTGGCTTTGGGTGGCAAATCCAGCGCAGAGCGTAGACTGTTGAAAAAATGCAGAGCTGTTGAAAATGGAACTGAACTGTGCTCAACAGACCAATTACCACTGATCAGACCAGTCAAACACATTTGTAATCTTGTCATCAATATTTCAAATTTATTTAAAATATCTGGTTGTTTTAGGGTTAAATCTAAGGCAAGCTTTTGCTTTCAGACTTAAATTTTATTTCCCTAATTACAAAAGATGGATGACAAAAACACAAAAGACCTCTTTTATCCATTTCCTGTTCAGTAAAATGTCAGTGTCAGGCTCCCCGCATGCTGTGATTGGCTCTGTGCTCCACAAACACTTCAAACACTTTGGATGCTAACACGTCTTCACAGGGTGTCTGATATTGTTAGTCCAGAGATTACAACCCTGTCAGAGCCATGGAGACACAACACAGCTGCACTTCCCACTGCGGCTGCCTTAATGTGGCACTATGGAAACCTCATTAGGCCATCTCCACTCTGAATTCTTGTATTTATCCTCTGAGGACCATGGCTGGCTGACATGCTTTAAAACAGCTTATTTTGGCTGATTCTGACTTCTGGATAATTTGAAACATCACAACCAGCTTTAAAATGATCTAAGTTACAACTAGAGGCTCTTATTTCAATCTTTGTGGCATTAATACTGACAGCAGGGTTGAATGGCGGTAAACCCAGTCCTGCAAGCCATAATTTTGGCTTTACAAAAATGTGTTGCAGAAGCAGTCATGAAAGTGCATTTTAAAATAGGGCTTAACATTATAGACCAAAAATTGTACCTCAATATAAACAAACCCAGCTCCTTGTCAAATCCAAATGGGTTAAAAGCCAAATATCACACTTGTACGACAGAAAAAAAAATAAAATCCAAAGTACAAAATGGTGACAGCACATTCAAAAGCAGTCACACACAAAAGCAGTATAATTTTATTTCCTTATTCTAAAATTGACCCAAAAGTATACGTCCATGAGGTTTATTTTATATTGGTTGATTGTAATGCTCTGGATTAGATGATAAGATGGCGACAGATTTTCAAATGGTTTAACTAGTTTTATGCCAATACATGCCTGCCTGATATCCCAGTCAAGTACTCTGTCTAAACTGCAACAGAGCCACCCTCCACTAGTGGCCACTGTAGCTCCAGTTAATGGCTAATACCTCAGTAGCAAAATGCTCATTAACCCAACTGTAAACAAAGAACACTAACCAAACACATGGTTAGCATCTTTTAGCAGCAGAGCAGTTTGGCAATATTTCTTGAAGAGCCCACATGATGATTTTTGGAGTTTTAGGATGTTTAACATGCTTCTTCTATCAACAAGATTAAAAAAAAAGTGCACAGTATTATTACCTTTCCCTCTCCCCGTGTTTACAGTGTCAGTAGCTGCTTGGAACGGCTCATTCCCCTAACCCTAGGAACAAACCTACCAGTGGGACATCCTGCCATTGTTTTGTCAGTTACAGCCCACTGGCTTGCAGTATCAAGCCAAGTGCAAAGCAGAGATGGTAAAATGAACGCAGAGATTTTGACAACATGGTGCCAAGCAGCACTGAACTGACTAATTACCACAGTCAACCTGTTAATCAATCAGAGCCTTATGGGTCTACATGGGGAAGGGAGCCTTAAAAAGGCAGGACCTCTAACAGAACACCTCAGACTGATAGGATACAGCTTGGTCAGGGGTACTCTCTATGAAAACTAGGTTTTTTTAACATAAAAAATCATAAACATACTCAGGTAGTAATCAGAAATAAATATCTGAACAGTTGATGCAAAATATGGACTCTTTCATGTTAGACTAATGACTGAAAATGATGAGAATTTGTGTCAAGATGTATTTGAAATTATATGCGTGGAACAACCCTAGTTTATGTACTTACTGAAATTATTGATAAAATTTCAAAACAGATTTTAATATCATAATAATAATTCAATAATTATTAATGACTATTTTTCCAAGCCGACAGTGAAAAGATGTGGCATTTCGGTTTAATCTGATGCGCTTGGAGCTTGACATCAATTGAGTATTGATCTTTTTTCCCCAATTTTTCAGGTTTTGAAAAATGTTCAATAGGGTCTGTTTCAATCACTTTCCTTAAATTTTAATTTGCAAAACGTTAAGGTTTTATATGTATGTTTCAAAGTTACTGAACTTGCCTTTTGATGCAGGGGTTAAAGAATACCAAGTACTGACAGGGTAAATTATAATATCACCAGCTATTGTATTGTTGAAGTATTAACACATGGTTGTACAAATTCCTTAGACACACCTGGACTTGTCTCAAGGCACACAAGCCACAGCATTTGAAAACCACTGTTTTATAGTGTCAGAAGCATACTAACAGCCACACCAAGCAACTGTTGAAAAGTGGTTAAACCATGGCATAAGAGGCTTTATTTTTTACACAAGACATTGAAGAGCAATGGAGGGATGTCTCTGTATCAAATTATGATTATACCCAGATGTTTTTTTTTCAAAGAAAAACTGCAAAAAATGTACTAAGTCAATATAGCTTGTCTATACTATACCTGGGCGGCACACCCTATTATTGTCTGTATGCTGGAAGCCCCGGATAATGTTATCCTTTATCTCGTTCAAAAATATACTGGTATATCTTACAAGGGTGATGTTTTTCCTTCCTTATTTTATAATTGCTTTACAGTATTGCAGGCCTCCTGGGAAAATATGTCAGAGCTTTAAAGTGCCAAATATACTGTATGTGTTTGACTTGAATCAAGCAAAACAAAAGCAGATGTTAAGGCAAGAGGGTGTGTAAACAACCAAAGGACCCATACGTATACATATGAACCAATACATAATAATCTCTGATATTATCAGTAATATTATACATCAGTTTAAATAAGGTAGCTATAGTAATAAATTTTATCCATTTTAAGATCAGCCAAGTACAAAATAGGAGCTTTATTTCCCTACAGCTAAAAAGAAACATACAAGCAAAACGTACAAATGAAGCCAGCTGCCAGCTCAACCCTCTCATTTAGGCCACAATAACGGAACTCTGACAGCCATTTTCTCTTAAATCTGACACATTTTAAATGCAGCGGAAAAATAAATGTAAAGATGATTAAATATTTTCACCAGGCAGATGAAAATGTCTGAATACTGTTAATTCGGACTCCTTTAATCAGCCCATGATGCCTTCAGGAGATAAGATTTTTCATGTTTTTCAAGTAGGTTTGCTTTAATGAAGGCTTAATGTTTAGTTCATAATAAGCACACTGGCAGAAGATACACACGATTCATATACAAGAGACCTACAAATCATATAACTACCCCCCCCCCCCCCCCCCCAAGGTCACAAAATAATTAACAAAAAAGGGAAAGAAGATACACATGCTTTATATACTTCATTGTGGTGTTTCTTTTGTTCTCTTTGTACCTCTTAAGGTCTTTGTAAGACTGCTGTAAGAAGGGAACATATCATTGATTGCCTCTGTAGTAACACAACAGAAGTTCAGCGCTGGAAAATAATGACAAGGAATGAAAACAAATACGAGGCTGTTCACATGACAACGGGGGGAAATGGCAGCCGTGTGCTGTCAGGTAAGGAATGGCAGAGAGATAATTAGCAGCCTGACCTTAAGCACTTAATCACCCTGAACCTGTAGAAGGCACGCTGTTTAACTCTGCAGCCGTGACAGAAAGCGCAGGAGCGAAGAGGGACTGAAATACAGCACAAAAATATAACAAAGGACATCGCCGGGCAGTTTTACGTCTACACACATGATACACAAATGTTGGCATTTAGAGTGTGGTGGTGGGTTAAGTCTGAGTCTTGGTGGCCATTGGAACAAATTCCCTTTAAATTTTCTTGGGACTCATGTTCACAAGCAAGGGATGAACATGAGGCTCCATGATCTTTGACCTATGACCTCAAATGACACCATTCAAGGTTTCTTACTGACATATTGAGTGGTCAGCGAGTGAGAAAAAGTCTGAGAGTCTCAATCAAACATGCCATGTTGATTCATTCTCCATGATAAAACTATTTGATGGATGGAGCCCCATCAATTGTGAAAACTGAGGCTTTCCATATTCAGGGCACAGCCTCATGCATCCCCTGGCCACGGCGCAACATGCCGGTCGGTACTGCCCACCTCCGTCACTAACTTCCTTATTTGACTTGAGGGGTCTCTTCAAACAAAATCTGCACTCTGTAAGAGGTATTTACTTTATAGTAAACTGTTGTTCTAATTTTATGAATAAATTCAAAATATTAAGGACTAAAGCTCTTTGAAAGTGAAAGCCATTTTGGGAGCACTCTCTAGAGTAAGGCAGAGGGGCGTTGCCAATTTCAAACAATGTTTCTCCTTCATGATGAGAAATTGGGTAGCAATAAGCTAAGTAGCAGGTGTAACGAAGGGAGAGGTCGGCTGAGCGGCTGGCAGTTGGTGCTTGTGGAAAGCCCTGCGGTTCATTTTTCAAGAAGCCTGGGCCTTTGTGCAAAGAAAAGTTTTCTTTAAATATAACATTCACTAGCAAGGGACAAACATGGGGTACCAAGACCTCCAAAATGTAGTAGATTCATCCTTGTGTCAGAGTGAGTTGTGTCAAGCTTAAAGTAAAACCTTCTGAGCATTTTTTTGGATATAATGTTCACAAGCAAAGAATTGAGGAAATAAAGCTCATGATGCCCTAAGGCTTTGACCCTTTGACCTCCTAGGTCTAATTAACACGTCCTTTAGTTCGAATAAATAATTTTGCCAAGTTTGAAAAACCTCAAAGCCTTTTTTAAGATATTGTGAACCCTAGTAAAGGATAAACATGAAGCACCTTGTCCTTTGACCTATGATTTTAAAATCTAGAGAAGATATTTTTAAGGGTAGTAAAGGGTTAAGTATTGAACATGAAATACCATGATCTTGACCTTTGTCCTAAGTCCTTAAAAATGTAATCAGATTCAGATAATCAGAGCAGGTATTTATGTGTATTTAGTTCAGAAAAGTTTGCATTCTTGGTATATCAAATAACCTAATCTCTCACCTCAAAAATCTAAATTTTATCCCCTAGTCAAGGTGAAAAACAATGCCAAGTTTAAAGAAAATCCCTGAAAGCATTTTGGAGATATTGTACTCAGAAGCAAGGGATGATTAATAGATACCAGGACCTTTACCTTTGATACATGACCTTTACAAAAAAATTAATTCATTTTGATTCTTGGTGGACATTTTTGCTAAGTTAAAAGAAAATCCTTTTCAGCAATCTTGAGATATCCCAATCACAAGTAAGGGACAAACACAGGGCACCATGAGCTCTACCTTTGGCCTATGCCTTCTATCTAATCAGTTTATCCTTGAGTCTGAGTTGGCATTTAATCAAAGTTTGAAGAGAATTCCCACAGCATTCTCAAGATATCACATTCACAATAATCTGACTGGAGGGCAGGCAACCTGAAAACATAATGCCCGAGGCCTCGACTGTTGCTGGCACAGAGGCAAAAATCAGCTTCCTCTGAGGGAATCATGCAGAGCTTACACATTTTAATACTTTGACCCTTGACATCTTCCCCTCTGAAGGGACTGACTGAAGCAGCTTATATAATAC
Organism: Cetoscarus ocellatus; assembly: GCA_037902135.1. NCBI lineage: Eukaryota > Metazoa > Chordata > Actinopteri > Labriformes > Labridae > Cetoscarus > Cetoscarus ocellatus. The sequence continues at coordinate 214,015 of JBAMNC010001396.1, read as the reverse complement.
TGAAAAGTATTTTTATCTTCTTCCTCAAAAATCAGCATTCTGACACCAATGAGTGATCCGTCTACAGTACTGTAGTGATAGATTTAACGGCCCCACTCATCTGTTTTCCCATGTTTTCTCCGTTGTAGGGGTCTCTGCAGATAAAACATGCTGCTCCACTGTTGTGGCCCCATGCTGAGCGATACTGGCACACTTTCACAGGAAACACCTAATCCTGATTTCCTCTTTCCTGCATGGAGAGGAACAGTAGGGGGTGGGAGGCCAATTATAGACTCTCAATCAGCACTGTAGGCCTAAATTGTTATGTGTGCTTGTTTTGCTGTGGCTGAAAGGGAGAGATTTTATAAATAATAGCATGAAGGGTTTTACCATTCTGTGGTGTGTGTATATACAGTCTTGCACAACCCTTTTTACGCCCCCGTACAGGCCCACTCAATGCTTTCTGCCACTTTAAACTGGCTAATCTTTTCCCCGTGGTCACACTTGCAGCCATTAACCCCCAGATTAGAGCGGAGACCTCATTGTTTTAGAGCAGTTTGAGTTAATCACTAATTTATGGGCAAAATAAGCCCCAGAGGCAGAGCTGAAAATGGCATGATTTCGTTCCAAAACCGCGGCTTCCAACCACTTCATACCCAGCAGGCCAACATAAGGGAGCCATTAGAGTGACCACTATGGATAATTCTCATGAGTTATAACTAAACATTCATAAATAATTCCTTGTTGATAGGCATGAATGTTGGCTCGAAATGATGGCCAAATATCCCGCAGGTCTTTAATATAATGCTGGCAAGTTGTCATGAACACTTTTGTGGGATAACATGTTTACATGCATCAATTCCTCAGCAGGAACACAACGCTCAGAGACCCACAGTTAAAGACAGAGCAGGGCTTCTCTGCAGAAATAAATACTTGTTTGCTGCACCAATAATCCTGATATTTAAAATACTCAGGACCACGTTAATGAGCAGCTCAGCACACTCAACGCATTGCATTTAAAAACCTATGTCTCCGTTGCCATGACTACCCCTACAATGCACCCGGTCGGCCCAATAAGCTCAGTCATTAGAACCATGTAATTAATTGGCCCTGACCTCATTCATCTCTGGGAGACAAGCTGCTGCAATCGACTATCTGCTGGTTAGAGAAGGCAGCGACTCCAAAGCTAGCAGCTGCAGGGTTCTCCCTTCTTTAACACAAAATGAAAACAGAATGCTATTGCTTCATCACCCTGCACCATTTATATGATCATACATTAAATATGTTAAGCTGTGATGGATAAGTTCCATGAATTTCAGATTGTCAATAGCGTTCTAGACATTTGATCGATGCAGGAGAAAGCTGAAGTGATTTATTTTTGTCCACAAGGGAAGCATAAAGAGCAAATGTGTTCACATAAATACAAAAAGTCCTGTTCACAAGCCCCATTCATAGGTGGGAAAAAGTCCTAAAAACCTTACTGATTTTTTTTTTACCCCTCCCATGCCAGACAAACAATGCACAGGGCATTTTCCCTTTTGTGAGGACCAAGTGAGAATACTAAAACTCAGGGAATTTTGAGCTTCAAAGCTGCTGAAACAGACAGAAATACAGGCATTTTTAGGAGTGCAAGTGTGAAAACAGCTGAGTCAACTTGAAGTCTAGGTTCTACTCATACATTTGCAAAAATCCTACAATGTTGAGATTTTGTTCAGAGTGTGCTACATGTGTGAATGTAAACAGCCAAAATTTTACCAAGAAACTTCACCTGTACATTTTTAAGCCACGTCTATGTCATTTCCCCTCCAACACCTCTCAAGTACCTGTCGAGTAAAATGTAGGAAAGTTTCCTGCTGAGTGGGATAAGATTGAAAAAGCACTTCAGAAATTTTCAGGGTCAATGCACCTTAAATGTTAACGATTTTTTTTCCTCCAAGTCATTTTGCATATTTACAGTGCGGTAAAAAAGCATGATATTTACATGGTTGTGATATTTTCTCCTTTAGTATAGATGTCATAGAGGCATAACTTGGTAAGTGATCCCTCCTCTGTGCCAGCAGGAGACAGGAAGTGGGCAGCCAGTTAGGGATGAGCCTTTGAAATGCTGTTAACGCCCAAACTGCATGTGCTGTCTCAACCTAACTTTAATTCTCTCTATTTACAGACAGAGGCCATGTTTAGGCAGGACTTAAGGCTGCCTCACCAATAATGACTGCATTTCCAAAACTGGAAATCTTCCATAAATCCTCAATAAAAGAAAAAACAGGCAAGATATAAAAAAAATCACCACCCTCACATTGAGAAGGCATAGATGTATTATATATTTAGACTGAAGCTGTTTGTTGAACTAGGCTATAAGGTTGTGTATTAAGGCTGTTGCCCTGCATACAATCACTAAGGTGTCAGGCTACTGCAGCAAGCCCCAAGTGGACACTCTGGGTACTACAGCCTTTGGCACTTCTGCATGGGCCTCCATTCACATCCCCTGAGGTTGCCACCTAAAATGAACAGATGATGAAACCAATATCAGGCTGTTGTGAAATAAATACGGTTGCCTGGGGTGTAATGATGGCTAAAGCCCCATTTATGCTGCAGTTTCATATGTACAACCCTGTGATATTCCGCCTCCAGTGTGAACGTTGCAGTGACAGAATGACAGGACAAGTTGAGCCCACATTGGCTCCATCTCCAGAGTGTCAGGGATGTAATATGGTTGAGAGGGGGGGCACGCAGTCTCAGTGGGGGAAAGCAGCACTGTGGATGTGTGTGTCTGCATTGTGCTTATGTGAAGTATGCACTGTATCACACTCTCGCACTCTTTTAAAGCCATATTGCACTGAAAATTTACCCAAATATCACATCCTTTGCAGAATGAATATGAATGCCTTGAGGTGTAAAGATAGCAGAGCTTCACTGCAGTGTTTTTGAATAAATTCACTGTGAAAAGCGCTTGTTTAAGGGATATTGCTGAAATGCACTGGGGGGCTGTGGTGGATCGGTAGGAGATTTGGTGGACTTCCTCGCTGAAAGGTTGGCGGTCAATCCTTTGTTTATGCAGTCACACGTTGATGAGTCATTTGACAAGATACTTAACCTGAAAATGTTTCCACTGCTGCATTAGAGGTGTGTAAATATGCATAAAAGTCTATGAATACGATAAGTTTACACTGCTGGACATTTGACTTGCATGTTTACTCATAATGTTGTATAAGTGGTTAGTGTGACATGTGACAATAAAAGTGCTTTTCAAGCTCAATTCTATACAACATTTACTAGAAGAGTTAATGTCTCAATGCAAATCTAATTACTGATACATAGGAGTGTGCTAAGATATCAATATAAACGTTGCACTTTTTTAAAAATTTCTATTTATTCTGCAGTAACCAGATATTGTGATGTACCGTATCTCTTACTTAATTGTTTTGAGTATTTGAGTACAGAGCAACTTAACAACACAAGGGCCTTGCATCATGTGCTGTATTGGGCTGTGTAGCATGCAATTCCTGCCCCTGCTCATTAATGTAGTTTTAATAACTATTCTCAAAAGTAGCATGCAGTATCAGCAGTATTTTTCAGAGAGAGGCTTTTAAATGGACCATTAGTGGGGTTTATAGCTTGCTTCTCACTCTAGCCTTCTTATTCCAGCCTTTTTTTCCTCAAACACAAAATCCAGACACTCCATTTTCACATGCCTCCCTCTCTCAGTGTCAGTGATCTCTACATGAAGGGTGCTCACAGAACAGAGTAACCTCGGGGCTCAACACTTAGTTATGTGTGCTCGAGGAGGCTCTGGCGAACACTTCTTTGCACCAGTGTCACTCCTCATTTGTTTCTGTGCTGCTTGGCCCAGCTTGGGCAAAGTTTCCCCTCTCTCAAAGCCGACCCAAGCGCAGGCCAGCAGCGTGGGAAAAACCATTTCCAGCCTGGGCTTTGAAGCTTAGATAGCAGGGGGAAAGAGAGCAGCTCTCATTCACTCTCATCACATAAATCCTGACGCTGGTTTCTCAGAAATCTTTCACATGGGTCTGTGCCGCTGAGAGCTTTCATGTCCCCGCGCCTTCCATTTATTGATAGCTCAAAATGGAAATGGCTTTCAAAAGCGCAGCAAAGACTGTCCCTATTTAACTCAGTCCAACAGCACATCATTTAATGAAGAAGCCGGGGCCACACAGACTGAGCTCCCCATCAGCTATTCCCCGTGGGTGCTGGAAATGTCAGACCAGAGCTGGAGGGTGCTGCACTACGCACAGTCGCAGTACACAAAACTGAAGGGGGTGGGGGAGTCTGCAGGTAAACAGGATGAGAAGCGCAGCTCTGGTTCTGCCTCAGGCAAAGTAGGTCCTCCTGTTCCAGCGTTTAGCAGATAAGTGCTCCATTGATTCCCAATTAATATTTAATGACAAAAAAAGACAAAAGAGGGCATTAAGCTGGAGAGAAAAATGAAGGATGGGAAAGAAGTTTTTAACATTGGAAGTATAATTAGAATCTATTTTTTTGCTGGGAGTGCATGTGTGAAAAACAGTAAAACATAACAAGCAATTAAATCTGTCACACTAATGCTCTTACGTTATTTGTATGGGCTTATAAGATCTCAGTTTGTTCAAAATAACTGACAACCTTCTCTTGTGTCAACTATAAAATGAACCTGCCATTTTCTAGTGTTTTTCAAATGTTTTTTGAAAATTTTTACATGCGAAATATGTCAACAGTGTGTAAAAGAGCTAGCACAGCTCTACTGGTGTGTTCTATGTACCTCAGAACCCGATCATGGCAAATGGGAATTACGTCACATCCCAATTAAACATTCCAGTTACAAGGTTACAAGGGCACCTGTGGGTCATCCAACTTCTAGGTGATACTGTATATCTAATTTGCAACACGGACAATATGTCTTCCAAGATCAAAAGGAATGCACCATAAAGTAGGGCTGAAAGATTCATCGTTTTCGAATCGCAATTTCAGACAATGCAATCATGTGATCACCAAAGCTGCAATTTTTTGCAGAGCTCCTGAGTGACACAGGATCTTTTGTGTCAACTATTTTACACATACTATTTTGCAAATGTGCAGGCACTTTGCATTTACTGAAATGCTGGCAAGCAGGTCAACAATACAAAGCCTCTGTTTAGAAGTAGAAGTTGGAGTATACCTTAAATAATGATAACAGATAATTTATCATCAATATTAGATGATGAATAATCTGTTATGTGCTTTTGATCATTCATTTCCTTACTGTTGTCTATCCTGTAAACATAGTGAATATTGCACTGAAGTTTGATTCAAAAAAAGTCGTGAATCGAATTGAAATCGCAATATCTGCCAGAAAAATCGCAATTAGATCTTTTCCTAAAATCATTCCGCCCTACCATAAAGGGTGGTGCAGCAAGACCTCCTAAAATGCATTGCCTACAAGTTTAAGGGAGATATAAAAAAGTTTTACGTTAAACGCCTGGAATAAGGTCCATTGCAAACATAAGGTTAAGAGCTTTAAAAGGCCCAATGTCCTGTTGAGTTTGACCATTTACATCATGTCATGGGTGTCTGTTAAGCAAAGGATTTGATCTAAGTTAGATGAAAAAAAATAAATAAATAAAAAGAATAATAATTCTTTGGAAACACTTGCATCTGAGGGGGCGGGGATGCTACAGGAGATTATGATATGGGTACTGTAACATTTTTTCCCAAAACCAGTGCTAAATTGATGCTTTCTAATTGGGAGAGTGCATAAATTGCTCCTGAATCAAAACTTTTCAGGAGATAAAAAGCAATTAAGATATGTGTTCATGTCCCTGCCCATATGATAAGGAGTCTCTTGCCTGTTATTCCCTTTTCTTAAGCCAGACAGCAGCACTGGACAGCTCACTAAACAGAAAAAGGAGGAGAAGGTTCAGCATTTTTTGCCCCAAAATTTAATAAAGCACCGAAATCTGTGTTGTGATGTAGTTTGGCAGGAATCAGATGTGTAGATACTGGTACTACTTCTACAAAGAACTCCCTTTGCTGTTGTTTTATGGTTTTGTTTTTGGTTATTTGTTTCCATTGTTTTTTAAAACAATGAAACAATTATTGTAGTGTTTTATACCTGCTTTATCCATTGTTTTAAATTATTTTAATTGTTTTAATGTCTGTTTTGTTTTGTCTATTATGTACAGCACTTTGTTGTGGCTGTGTTGATTTAAAGTGCTTTATAAATAAAGTTGAGTTGAGAGTTAAAAAATAAGGAAGGGTGAATAAGCTGTCCAGTGTCATTCAGCACTGTTTGGTACGTTAAACCCTTATCTTGCTCCCCACAGACATCTGTACCCTTACTCTGTCGACCACAGTATGTTAAGCTCAATTTTATGGGTTTGTCTACATATGCTTTATGCCCAAACGAAAGAGCCAGAAAAGTTAGATGGCACAGAGCAGATATTTTGGTACCCTTCCCAACTCTTGGAAATGCTAATAATTTCATATAGTGCAAAGTGAACTGAACTAAACAGCTTGGTGAAAATTATTTTAAACACAACTTTCTATGAATTATTATGCTATTTTTATTCTGCATCTGGCTGACATATCTACAAATCTATTCTCTTAACACTTGTATGGTAAAAACACTCCATGCTTTATTTAAGTAAATGCATGTAGGGACCTTAAAAACTACAAACATAGCTCCACCTCACTTCAACCAGAGAAAAGGTCTAATTGAGAAGGACAGGGGAAAACACCAGTGCGTTTATGCAGGTGTCACTGAAATCTGATAACTATGGGTGAACAAAATCTGATAACACACAGCTCAAACCACGTACACGTGAGAATATATTTCTATGAGAGTGCATGCTCAATTTATTTTAGGCTGAACTCTGTAACGGTACATTTATGATGGATGAACAAAGATAAGCTTTATGAGAGAACGCACAGCTCATACTAATGAACAGGAAACATGATCAAACCGATAAGATAATCCTGCTCTGCACATACATCATGTCGGCTTAGCTAACCTTGATAGTCAGAAGTGATTCTGTCTGAGTACTGCAATAATACAATGTCACTGGTCAGTACTTGCACACTCTGTGATCAGTGGAACCAAATAGAACAGAAATTCAATAAACTTTGGTCGGGTTTGGTTACATTTATAACATTTGTTGGTGCAAAGTTTAGCTGCATTTTCCTATTATTCAATACAAGTAATTACCCAAAATTCACTGTTTTTCTACCAGCGTATCAAAAATAAACCAATGTTGTTTGATTTTCACTAATAATTACAATGCTCCTTAAGTAAACAATGATAAATATCTGGTGAGCAAAAGGGGAAAGCTTTCTGGGTCCCTGGCTAATTAGGGGGCCACAAAGGTTAAAAAAATAATTTTAACAGGAAGAGTCATATTTCCTGTCAGAGAAACAAAAATACTCATTTATTAATGAGCACTTTAACAAAATGTAGCCTATTTCCAAAACATAAATTACATTTTCCTAAAATGCTCCTGAAACTTTTTCATTATATTTCATTTTTCAAGGGGAACTGGACTTAACAGTCTGTTGGACTGTGTCTTACCATTTAAGGACCAGAACAAAAGCTAGGATGGCAGCAATTACAGGATAACAAAAAGGCTGACAAAAAAGGGAAACAGCTAAAGGATGGGACTCAAACAATAAGTTGTATGAAGCTGGGATAAGGGGGTAAATGTTGCCGGAGGTAGGGACTTTTGTTTTTGACTCAGTGTACTGGTTTACATAACTGAACTAGAAGTTCCCCATGAGCAGAAACCTCCACCAAAGCATTTCCAACTTTGTCGGGTGAGTTATAGTCAAAAATGTAAAAACTGCCATATCTCACTAAGTTAAAGGATAAGTTCGGTTTCTACAGCTTTCACATAGTTTATAGAATGAAGCAGAACAATATACTCACCCAGAAGACTTTCCTGATCCAAACAGTGCTTCGGGAGATATTTAGATCCAAATCGAGCGGCGGACATCCGTATAAATGGTAGCAGACAGGGCATGTATAGCGCCGCTCCTAAAACTGCATTAATCGTCCAAAAACTCATTAGTTTCACCAACATTTCATCATGGTCCGCTCGTGCTACTCCTCCACGACAGTCCGGTGTCACTCCATCCATGTTTTTGTGACTGTGCTGACCTCTGAACTGAAAAGTTTCTTGCCTCCGCGTCCTCCTTTCGATGAGCTCCTCATCTGTATTCTCTGGCTCGAAACTGTAAGGACACCCATCATATTCAAAGTTCTCGTCCACAACATCTTCATCCGATAGATATTCATCCATTTTGCACAAAACTGGAAGAAGAAAGTTATTGTGTAGCCACCGCTCGCCGCTGTATCAATGAGCCGTACTGCGCATGCGCACAACCAGAAAGAAACTTTTCAGTTCAGAGGTCAGCACAGTCACAAAAACATGGATGGAGTGACACCGGACTGTCGTGGAGGAGTAGCGCAAGCGGACCATGATGAAATGTTGGTGAAACTAATGAGTTTTTGGACGATTAATGCAGTTTAAGGAGCGGCTATACATGGCCTGTCTGCTACCATTTATACGGATGTCCGCCGCTCGATTTTGGATCTAAATATCTCCCGAAGCACTGTTTGGATCAGGAAAGCCTTCTGGGTGAGTATATTGCTCTACTTCATTCCATAAACTATGTAAAAGCCGTAGAAACCGAACTTATCCTTTAACAAATCCTTGAGAAAAAAATCCTGGCTCCATGCCCAGATTCAGATCATCACCAAAATCTAGTTACTAGTTCCTTGTGCCATGATGACCAACATTCCCTGAAAATGTCATCAGAATCCATGGAGTTATTTTATTATTAGCAAAAATGTGGAAAACTGCCCTGACTTGCAATGTTAACAAATCATTAAAAAAATCCCTGATCTGCATAAATCTAATTGAACAGTCCTTTACCCATTTCTGACCTATCCTAATTTAATCAAATTGTGTTCATAGCTTTTTGAGTTACCTTGTTAACAAACTAACAAAAGCAGGTAAATACAATCTCCTTGACAGAGGTAATCATGTTTTGAAAGGGCCCCCACTGGGTCTTTCAGGGGCCCAATCATTTCTTGTGTGGCCCTGGGTATCACATCACCCAAAATGGATAATAACCTGTAGTAGCGTGTGCAAACATGATCTACCAAACGAGCAACTGTAATGCCTAACAGAGGAAATTCATCCAGTCTGCTCACATATTCAGTGCTGCCTTTCACTGTTTTCCTATAACATTTCTCGTTCCAAGATTATGTGGCCTCCTATATCCAGGAAGGCTCTTACCATCACCCCAAATTGTTAAGAACAAGCCTGAAACAACTTGCTCTCCAGCACTAGCAAACATGTCTGGATTAATGTTTTGCCTCTATTTAAGTGCCGCCTACTATTTAACATCATTCTGTTGTTTACGAATATGAAAAAGGTCTATTCCCATCCCAGTCTCTGAGCCCCTGCAGCATTTTAACTTTTCTTCCATGGTTTCAAATACAGCACATAAAGTACACAACAGCACAGGCTCAAAGTAATAACAATAGAACAAACTGCAACATCCATGCCAAAGAGAACAAAGGAACTTTGAAATACTGAATAATATAATACTTAATGGGCAAGTCTATCCATAACACTGCAAAACACATCCAGCTGAACCATTAAACTGTAAGTATTTATAGATCTGCAATACAGCTTCTCACCAGACCCAGGAAAAAAATGATGCATCAGCAATTTTTAAAGCAATCCAGAAAACGAGACCACAGCAGAATAACTTCATTTGTGGCACTGTGATCTCATTACGTGCATGTAGCCTGTGCTGGATGAAAAAGACTGATTAATTTGGAAAGCAGTGCACAAATAATACAAATGCAAAGGAAACTATTAAGGAGAAGCACTCTTAGACCAAGAAGTAAATCTGCAAACATGTCGCATTCAATCAATTAATTGAATGAAATCTAATCGCAAATGTCAGTGCGGGTTAGTCCCGGAGGCTTCCACTCAGCCTTTCAGTGACTGCAGAGTAATCAGTCATGATGAAGGTCAAACAACACTGACAAGGAGCACTTTCTCCACAAAATGGGAGCATCATTAGTAACCCTGTACGGGAGAGCTGATTAACTGTGTAATTTCAGAGTCCACTTTGACCTGCGCACATTTGCACTGCAGGAGCACACTGATTAGTCGTCCAATTAAAAGGCATCATCATCATCAGGAAGCCCATTATTTTAATTTTAGAGGTTTCAGAGCCGCTCAGCACACTGCTCAAAACATTCATGGTCCTTTATGGGCACCTGGAGGCTACAAGGTCGAGCTGAACATGATGAATTAAGGGTCGGTTCAAAAAGTCAAAAAAATTACCCCATAAGTCCTTTCCTGTCCACTTTTCCTTGACCTTGATGGAGGACCTCACAGGGTCAAGGTAAGGTGGGAATAAGAGGAAAGGAGAGCTGCTGTGATATGGGAGTCAGACTGCATGTACACAAGGAAGTGTAATGTATTTGATGTGGGACTACAGTGTAAAAACTACAATATACAATAAATGGACGGCAAAATGTGAATCTTTATAATCTCACATATTCAAAAAGACCTCAAAAAGTAGCTAAGGATATAACCAGGGTTTACATCTTACTTTAGATTTATGTTTAACACTGTTTTTTCAGAATTGTAAGAATTTCAAACATGTGCAAACTCACCTTTTCGTGTGCACGCCTGCAACGGTGGCACTGACAGCAGTAATGGCAGTGCTGGGACATCGAGGCTTTTGGGTTTGCAGCCAAGATGCTGCGACGAGAGATTCTGCCGTCTCTGAATGCAGGCCAGCATGATAGTTCACAAGGGCTGAGACCAGCCTGAATTAACCTGCTGGAAAAAAAGAAAATTACTATTAATCACTCAGTAGTTGCTACATTAAACATAATATAAAATCAACATTTTCCATTGGCCAGCAGGGGGCAATACCACTTGTCAAGGACGTCCAGTATTTCAACGATAACGCTGTATTCTTGGTTAAATGAAAGACCAAATTCTACGCAAAATGAACTTTTTTATAGGCGTTGTATACAAATAAGTGTCCATGGCCTGTGTCAAACCCCTTTCCCCAACATTAGAAAAAATCCCTCCTCTACCTCTATTGCTTGCTTTAACTTAAAAAAAACATGCTCAAAACAGACAATTTGATTAAATTCCCCCTGATGATGCCATTATAGGATATGCCACCTCCCACAGATTTAAGACACCCCCTGAGTCAGGTGTTTGTTCAGCCTGCAGCCAGCAGTGGAACAGACATGTCTGCGTGGCCACAGTAAATATTAGAGCACAGCACTAGAAAACTAGAGAGGGGCATTGCAAGTCACAGCTCATGTGGTTTTGTGCTGAGCATAAATGAAACAGAGGTGTTTGACGGCATGCCAAAAGCCAATATTCTAGTTGATTTTTGGTCAAGACACTTTACACAATATTCATTGGGACAACTGGGACCAGTGTAAACTTCAGAAGGACCAAAATAAGTCTTTATATGTTTTCCTGTTTAGGGTAAATCTTAGGACAGGTCTTCATATGATAATCCAGTTCAGCAGTGTCACAACAACAAAACAACACAGAACTTCAACTTGTGAGTGATTACCAAAATTCTAAATTCAATGCCTTGAAACTAGATCTACCACCTGAAGGTTACATGCCTCCCAGAGGTTTACAATTGTTCAACAGTAAAAGCAGAGCAGAAGGTCAGAATGAAGGGCCTGGGTGGTTTTTGTGGTAGCAAGAGGTCACAGTGACCTTTGACTTCTGAAATGTATTCAGGTGATTCTCAAGTCCAAGAGTAGATTTAAGCAAAGTTTGAAAAAAGAAAAAAAAACATTTCATTCTGGAAATACTGTGCTCTTAAAATTTAAGATCGCAGGTTATCTGATACCTCCAACTCTCATCAGTTTTCTCCTTTAAGGAAATCCTTCAAAGCATTCTTGACATTTACTGTTCACAAGAGATGCCCAGACAAGCAGATGGACTGACTGCCAGATGGATGGACGGGTAAACAACGTCAAACCAATTAGCACCATCAAGGGGGCTAAATTAATATTTTTTAACAGTCTGTCAGCTGTGCCTTAAGATCTAAGCTTGATCCTTTCATACTAACATAACAAACAATGCTAACATGCTAGAGTTGGAAGAAATTCAGTGGCAAAATTCAACCTCATTTGCTCATTAAACTATTTTCTTGATCTTTTATTGGTAATAACTGTTTAATACATTTCAATGGCAAGTAAAAACAAAAGACATTTTTTGGACTAGTAGTGGTTCAGGTAAAAGATTAGCAAAGTCATTGTCTTTTTTATTTCTCCAGTTACCATCAATGCCACCACTGAAATGCCACGGCCCTTTATCGAATAGTTGAAATGTTGCACGATGGGTGAAATAGGTGGACAGACCAATATACCAGTTTTTTTAAGTACCACACTTTTTTGAAAACCTTAAAATGATCAAATATTAACCACCGATTCCTGTAATTAAATTGTAATAGTCTGTCATATCAGGTTATCAGAAAGCGAACTGCAACAAGCAAAAATCTTGATCGTTTTATGCTAGGCTGCACGCTGGCTGGAGAAGTACACTCAAACCTTATAAGAGACTCTCCTTTCAGCAGCCATCATATCTCCTTTAAACACTACAACCACTGTGTTAGCTTGACATATTTACATTCAGCAGCTCCTCCTAAAATGCTGAGACGGTGCATTCAAAATAAAGTAGAATCACTTAATGACAACTCCTTCTCCATCCTTCTAAGTTGTTTTGATGGCTCTTTGCTCTTATCAACCTTGTCCTGCCAGTTGTATCGCACAAATCATTAACAAGGCCTCTGCTAGCCTCAGGCTGTGTGTATCAATTTGTAAAGATCTCTGTGACCTGGCTTTATTGTTCAATAAATTTATGGCTGTATTGATCAGGAGAGAAGGCCAAAAGCAGCTCCCTGCTTTAAACAGGCTGTGCTGTTTGCAGAGTCAAGCATTGTCTGAGGCAATGAGACGCTGTGTCTGAAAAAGAAAGCGCCTGCACAGCTGTGCTGATTTAAGCAATCACTTTGCAGATAAAACCGAGCATGGGGGGAATATTTCAGTGATAATCGCATTTGCCATTCTCTTTGATTATCTGAACAGCCGCTGGCTTTGAGAGTTAGCGATGCAAAACTTAAAAAACAGCAAGGCTTCTGTGAAGTACCTCTTATCTTATGAAAGTCAGGTACATTTGGACAAGCAGCAACATAGACCATTATCGTATGTCAGTTGTTTTTCTCTAACATGACTTTAGAGGTGGAAAACTTACTGGCATGATGTCAAACTGGTGTGTTTCAGCTTGAAACATGAAAAAAAACACAATTATTTAACTAGTTTACTGCATATTATTGCAAAAATCCAAGCTATTCTTAACCATTTAAGTAGGAAAACAGCTAGTGGAAATGGTTAAACACTTCCCAGCTATTTTTTCTTTTACCTGGGAGTTGACTTAATGCTAACTTCTTTTTTAAACATGAAATAAGATTTTAAAGAAAGGCCTACAAACTTCATGAAAAAATAGGCAGGAGACATCAGGCAGAAGCTAACACCTTAATCCAACTATAGCCTTCACATTTATGTCATATAATACTTTTAGCTTGTAGACTAATGGTAATACTACCTTCAGAGGATACAAATAGAGGCTTAGAGTAGACTTAACTTGACAACTATGAAAAAATTGTGCTTACATCAAACAACTGACAACCCAATTTAGCTAAAGCATACGACAATCAAGATGTACAATTAGTATAGCTTCACTAAAAGCCATATGTGGTTAGCTAAAAGGTGACTCAGTTGAAGTAGTACCTTTGAAATTTAAAAATGCAATAGGATTTGACAGATGCAACTTCCAGTAATACCCCACATATCCAGCAAAACACCAAAGAGGTGTTGTTAGAATTTCCTCCCCTAGCTAACAATAATTATATGCAAGTGGCGAGCTTGCTAATAGTGTTGGGATGAGATGAGATGAGAATTAATGACGCAAAATGTGTCCAAATCCCCTTCACTGCTTCTTCACATAAGCAATTGTTACTACAGCACTCTAGTCCTCAACAACGGTAGTATAGAGTGGTGCAGGAATAAGTAAAAAAAATTGCAGAAAAGATTTAGCATTTAGCACTTCCTGGTTCCAAGCCCTTCAGAGTAAATGGGATTTAGAAAACCAGTTGCAGATGAGTGTCTGCTATAAGATTGATGGTGAACAACAGAGTTTTTATGTTAAATTGGAAACAATAAAATGCATCTGACATTGCTGATTTTGAATTTTAAAGCCTTGTTGTGTGTTTAAAATGAAGGTTGCTAACTAAGTGCTAAAAAAGTTCTACAAAAAGGCTGGGTCCCTGACAGTAAGCATTTCTGATGGTTTTTTTCATAATCAGTCATTCATACACTATTGCCACGCCATGAAGGCCAACTTGATTATGTCAATCAATAATGGGAAAACTCTTGAAAATTGAAAAAAACTTTGGAAATACTGAAGTTACTTCTAAGTTGAACTGCCATGTTGTAGTTTAAAATAAGCTTACTAATAGGTTTTTCGCTCTCACCGATTACATTTCAGCCTAAAACATTAAGAAAAGTAAGTTTATTTGTTTAAGATTTTCACAAAGAGCAGAACATGTAAGTTTCATAATTTTCAAGATTTCAGTGGGCTTGCAGCTGAGGAAGAGAGCGCAATGCAAACTTCTGTGTTAGTTTACAAAAATATGTCATCCCTGCATCACCTACTGCCATTTGTCAGCAGCATACAGTCAGTTCACAGCGTGGTCTTGTTCAGTTTTAAGGTTCTTTTAAATTTTACTTTCATTTTCCCCTCGAGGTCCAGGGGGCAGCTAAAGCATTTCAACTACAGAACAGAGCGTTCAGTGCAGAGCTGCAGAGATGTGATTACCTTCTCTTCAAAATAGAAAGAAAGAGTGACTTGCTTTCATTTTACTCAGGTGCCAGGAGCAAAAAAAAAAAAAAGAAAGAAAGAAAGAAAAAACACTCTTACTTCTCCTCATACGCCTGCTCCCTTCCTCTGCTCAACATCTGTCCCTTGGTGACAAGCCCACTTCAAACTGCTCAGCACAACCTGTCTCATCTTAGCACACACACACACGTGAGGAGCTAAAAGCCTCAGCATGTTCTGATCCCATTTTGAAAATAATGGCAATTTCACAACAACCCATCCATTACCACACGTTTTGTGTCGAGATGAAGGTGACGAAAACACGGAAGGAGCACAAGGGAGAAAAGGTATCTCCAGGGAAATCCCTTCACCAGCAGAAAATGAGACATAAATTGGAATACCTTCCATTACTTCTATAATTCGCAGCTGGAATGAAATACATCAAGGGAGATATTATAATTCAAAGAGAGGCCAGCAGTGGCTTAAAAGAAAAAAGTTTCTCTGAAAGCAGGAAAAGCAGCAAAAAATGATACAGAGAAGTGCGAGTAATGATGGGTTTCTTTCATCCTGCTATCTAAATTTTAAATTTAAAGAGATTTTTTTCAAACTTAAGCTGAAAATTGCCTCCTGCTCATGAGCAGGGATATAAATAAAAAGAGGGAATAGAGATGTGAGATCAAAAGAATCCCAGAATGCATGATTTTATCTACTTTCTCCAGCAGTATTTCCAGCAGCACTTTTATTTTCTAAAAAAAAAGAAAAGCTTTAAATTAATTCATACTTTCTTACAATTCCATAGCAATCATGATGTTTTCCCTCTCTTAAAGTAAGTGACCAAAATAGTAAAAAAATATGGGCACAAACGCATCGGCTAGAAAAATATAGAGAGCTTTAAGGGTAAATCAACATATTTTAAAAAATATTGGGGACAGATGATACAATATATATGGTTTATGTTGGTGGCTCAACATCCAAATGCAACCTCCAACCATGACAAAATAAAGACACACTTTCTGCCTGTCTTTGGCCGATACAAGTCATGTTACTTCCTAAGTTTATTTTGATAATGCTATGGGTGACTTTACACCTTTGACACAATCTTACTGCATGGCACTGATATAGTTTCTCTGATGCGGGGCCAGGATTCATCCCCTGATTATTAAGATTTTCAGCTGACACATATAAGTAAAGGAGGTAGCTGTTTTGGTGCAAAAATGGCAGAAAAACAGGGCATTTTTTAGTATAAATGGAAATAATTCCATTTGTTTTATTTTATGACCATTTGTATAATTAGCTACAATAAATTTTGCTGATCTC
Organism: Cetoscarus ocellatus; assembly: GCA_037902135.1. Lineage (NCBI taxonomy): Eukaryota > Metazoa > Chordata > Actinopteri > Labriformes > Labridae > Cetoscarus > Cetoscarus ocellatus. Next base: position 197,810 of record JBAMNC010001396.1, on the reverse strand, counting down.
TGTTTGACACCCTGGTTAAAAATATGTGATGCTATATTTTGGAAAACCTTTCCAAAGTTGTGCAGTTTAGACTGTGCGCCCTCTCTTCAAAGATGAGAATATAACAGAGGATCGTCAAGGTACTCGTGAAGATACAATAATTTCAAAACATTGTATTTAAGAGTATAGACATTTTTGTCAACCCCAATAGACGGAAATGTTGACAATGTTTCACTGACCAGGGATGGGCATTTATTTTGGCAAGGGGGTCACCTAAATGTTAGTCTCAGTGCCAGAGGGTAAAATTGTTACAAAATGTGGACTCATCACATGAGAAAATTGTGATCATGTATATATTTTATCAAATGGGTAAAATAAATAAATTTTTTCATGGTTTTTGTTTAGTAAATTGATAGAAAAATAGTCAAATGTAAATAGTTATGTGTAAGTTAATGGACCAGAGATGAAATTTTAGTAATCTAAGCCAATTTTTTATGTCATTATTATTATTTATTTTTTACACAACCATCATTTACCATTTGTTCAAGTATATTTTACTTTCATTACTTTTTTAAGCATTTAGTAATGCTTTATAAAAATTACATTCCATTCCATTTAGTTTAATGAATTTATTTCCTGCGAAGAGCAAGCTAAGAAGAAATAATAAAATCATTTGTTGAAATAATTTGATAAATTTCAAATTTAATAAACAATATATTTGTATTTGGGATTAATGGAAGTAAAATTCCCATGTGGAATATTCTTTAAGGCTTTATCATATTAAAATTTCTTGATTCCTTAGAATTGACTCAGGGGCCATATTGAGTACTGAGTGGGCTAAATCTGGCCCCCAGGCCGCTAAGTTCCCATCCCTAGTTTGGACAGTCAATGACTTTGACTGCAAATTCTAATTAATATCAAACTGCCATAATATCAAACTGATTTTAGTTTTATTAAAATTAAAGAATCAAAGTTTATGATTCAGGTATTAAGCCAACCATTTTTTTTGCTAAAAACATATAATATATGGCATATATCCACATTTATCTGAAGTATTTACACATGATTTTTGGTCATTATAATACCATCCTAAACATCAACAGCAGGGTAACTTTTGCCTTCTTAAAGTGGAAGTGGGCAAGGCAGTTTCTTCTATAAATACCTGTAGAATAAAAACCCACCGTTTTTGTCCATAACAGAACGGTCAGCGTGACTCTCCTCAAGGCCAGTTTTCATCAGTAAGGGCTTATAAACATCTCTCTCACATACTGTCCAAGCCTATTTCTCTGCATTTTCCATGTCTTACAAATTCCTTCATTCAAGGACTTCTCCAACATGCATGATAAGGACAGAGAGCACAAAGTTTAAGCCACAAGGATGTCTAATCTTCGCCACTCTCAGGCAACATCCACGCAGCAGATAAGCAGCGTGATGTGGTCCACGGAGGAGCCTGTCAGGGAGATAAAGAGCTTGTGCTTTGCAGTCCATCTAACTATCTTCTTGGTTTCCCGATAAGGATGTCTTGACGAATAAATCTATTTTTTAAGCCTCTATCTCTCATCACTGACAAGATGCAAAATGGGTCATTTTCTAAAAAGAAATGGGGTGAGGGGAGTGATGGAGAAACTTTTGCCTGGCTTAAGACTCATTTGTGTCCAAATGGATCAAACTCATTGACATCTAGGACTAGCTGTCTGTCAACTGTATGCCTTCTTAGGATACACAATTACCAGACAGCTAAAGTACAGTGGTGGGGCAAAAAAGTGCCTTGGTGGTTTTTGTAGTGCAGTTTTTGTAGTGGACATTTTAGCAAATTTTGACATGCCTAAAAAGTGTTAGAGATATGTCATGTTCACACATGACCCTAATGTTTGACCTATGACCTCCAGACATTAATAAGTTTACTCTTATATTTGTGCAAAGTTTGAAGAAAATCATTTCAGCCATTTTGTGATGTTAGAAACTAACATCACAAAATGGTACATTAGGTACATTAAAAAGAAACTTTTTTTTAATGTACCTGACGAACATTAGTGTTGCCCAACTGATGATAACTTAGTTCTGCAATGCATGTTGTAGCTCAGCACTGCTCGATATTTCCATGTACGTCAGTTAAAATTGCCCTAAACGTTACTTTAAAAGAAAATCCCTTGAATATATCCTGAGACATTCCTCTATAAGAACCTGCCTGTATAGCCATAAAGATGAACAGATGGATGCATAATTGGATAACCGAATAACATAATGCCTCTCCTAAATGGAGAGACAAAATAAAAACTCTGCTGAAAAGAACCAAAAAGTCTTGTTTGTTAAGGCTTCAGCAGCAAAAGAGCATCCATAAAAGCAGATACCGAGACCCCTGACACGAGCATCTGTCTGACCTTCTGGAGTCTTTCATGACTTCATGCAGCATCAAGGTTCAGAGTGAAGATGGAGGTAAACTGAAAAAAAGTGCCTCCCTTAATAAACTAAGAGGATCAGGAGAAAAGATACACACTGCTGCCGCTACACACTCACTCACGCTCAATCTGCCTCATTCACACACACCCCTCCCTCACATGAGCCGTCTCAGCTCCTGTTAGCAATTCTCTGAATCCTCAGTTAATAATTAGATGATAATGAAAAAGGTTTAAGACGAGCACCCTTTTCACTCTCGGGGTGGATTAGCATGTGAGTGCTATGCTAATGTTTTTCCTTCCTTCCCCTCTGAGCTTTCAGAGAGGAAAAGGGGGAAAAGGCACAAAGGCAAAAAAAGGTTAATTTAGGGGAGAAATAAATGATTAACCAGGAGCAATTGGTCATTATTGAGGAGAAAAGGCAGCATTTCACTTTAAATGACATGCTCTGTGAATAACAATCCACTCAGTGTGTAATTAATTGTATATTATGTATGGCTTTTATGCTATCTTTAAGGCAGGCACGGCAGGATCCTGTCTAAGTAATGGAGACTAGACAAGTAGGCTGACATAAAGACTGAATTAGACAGCAGCGCTTCTGCAGCTGCTATATTCATCTCCATACAGCCACACACACACACACACACACACTGATCCCCCCAACCCCCTCATACATTTTTAATAGAATCTATTACTTCTGGATTAGCCGATAAGAGCTGGCCTGGTTAAATTCTATAATAGTTTGCATAATTGGTATCAGAGCGGCATATAAGAGAGACCCAGATTTCCTTCTTCTCCTTCTCTGAAGAGAAAGAAAAAAGAGGACACAAAGGTTCACATACAGGATAACCAAACAACCCGGAGCCACTCCGCTCCTCGCTGCAAGAACACTCTAGGCCCCAGGCTGATAACAATGAGCCTCATTTCCATTGAGATTAGCTCCTGTAAAAGGTATTACAACAGCGTTAAGAAGCCTTTCCTATACAACTCATGCGCATGAACAGATTTTATGTAAATATCATCGCTGGGCAATAATCAGACAGATGTCCAGAGAATTTAGATGGATGGAAATCATACAGAGTTAATGGCTGAGTGTCTGGGAGAAAAAACACATTAGCATTAAAGTTTCTGTCATGGAGTTAGCACAGATGCTTAGGTAAGGCTACAATAAATCTCTGAACGGAGAAGTTTAGAAAAGCTAAAAATCACAGTCAGTCAAATCCAGCTCCAAAAACTATTTGAACAGACAGCTTTATGAGTTTCTAAATTATGTCTTACATATACATATTTCTGTCCTGCTACACAGACACATAATTGGATGAAGCTTCTGCATAAATGCTGCTTGTTAACAGGGCTTCACATTTGGGATTGGAATTGTTAAAATTTTATTAAAACCAATGCCAGTAATCATCCCTCTTAACCCAATTCGTTAACAATTTCCTTATCAATCCAAGTTGATTTTCTGTGTGGGCAAAAGTTGGCCTAAATAGGTTTTCAGTGGTAACAGTGTAAAAAAATGACATTCTTGGTATTCAGTGTCATTCTGCATAGATAAGTGCCTCAACAAGTTGCTGGTGTTTCCACTTATAAAAGTTGTGCAGTAGGCGTCTACTTGTCAAAAACTTAGCCACAATTTTGGCCACTTCTGTCTCCTGTCTGCCATGATTTTTGACATCTTTGTTATCATTTCTGCTGACTGACTCTGATGAGAGAGTGGTATTTTGGATTTGCAGTAACCTGACACGCCAGATGGACAGTTCCATATATCCGCCACAGAAATATTTCACTAGTCCATGACATGCAGGATTTCTGACATGGACTCAGGCAGGTCAGTCTGCTCTGCAAGGCTAGATTTGCAGAGCATGCAGAACAAAGTGGAAGGATCTGATAAGGGAATTGATAAGTAAAGAGACGAATGATGTCAATTCCCTGAAAGAGTTGTTATTGATTCTCAACTGGAACTTGTTTTCAGTTCCTTACTTCAGGTCCCAGGCTAGTATGGGGCCCCATATGAATGACAAAAGTACAAAGCCCGGTATGAACTTCTGCATCAAATCTACACTACAGCCAAGCAAAGTGCTCTATGTCGTCCTGAACGTTTTAACTCCCGAGTTGGGTCAGTCATGTCAGTTGACTCACTGAGGCAGAGGACAGGGGAATGTTTTTGTCTGAGTTGGACACTGAGGACCTGTCCACACAGAGATTATAACGTTTTCATATTGACAACGTTCTCTGTAAAGATGGCATTGTTTAAAAAAATGTGTCCATCCGCATTAAAATGCTGTTGTACATATGCCAGGCCTGTAAGTGGCGCTGTAACATTGCTGCAGGTGGACACCAACACCAGAGAAGAAGACATGGAGCATATCAATACATCATGAGAACTGTGAACAAACACTGGCATGTGCTGCTCTCCATGTGGTTGTAGAGGAGCAGAAGATTTTGCTGTTACACGGGGGCAGGGCAGGAAGATTCTAAGGGCCCATGACTGAAAGGGGCCCCAATATTTTAGAAACGAACAGGTTTGTCATTGTACATGAATACAATAAAATTTTTGATGCACTTCCTGAGTTGATCTCATCATAAAGAGGACCAATAAAATGTCTCAATGATCTAATTGAAGTATAAAAACAACATACCATTAAAACAACAGTAGAAGGAAACAAAGAACCTAATTAAAAGTAAAAAGCTATGGTTCTAATTGCACACAGGCATGTGTCAGGCAGAGGTTCTCATCCAACAAACTGTAGTACTGCCGTAGTATTAAATGGCCTCAACAAAGTGGCCAGCTAAAATTCTCAAAGTCATGGTGCTGATAGCCTAGCAGTTATGTCTGAGTGTCTATTTACTGTACACAGGCACTTTTTCTCAATGTGAGTGGCATGGATTTTAATTCATTTTATGACCTCTTTCCCCAATGTTATTACCCACCTTCTCTACCCAATTTCTAACATTATTTACTATCTCCTCTTTCTAATAAAGGCATAAAAAGCCCCAGAACACATTTTTATTCACTTGACTCTCCATACTTAAAATCACATTTTCACCTTGAATATTTGATCAGTCCCCCATGAAGCATTTTGTATTGTGCTCATAAAAAGCACATGGTGCGTCTCAAAAGATACAGCTTTTAAAGAAAAATACTGCTCAGTGTTTCATCTGCAACCTTGTAACTAAATTTGGCATTTTTGTTCATCAAGTTAAAATTATATATGTAGTCAACTATTTCAAAGCTGAATTTAGCTAAACTTTTACCAAAAAAATTATTTCCCTATAGAGCTTGTCCACATTTCAATCTACCAGAGAGTCTTTCATACTGATACCTTTCATTCAAGTTCAATCAATTACCTATCACTACAGCTACAAAAGACTTGAAATGATTTACAGTCGAATGAAAATAGAGCTCACACCATCTATTTCAATAGGATCAACTGCTTGATGTATTTTTAAGAGAGTGACAATTTCTGGAAAAAATAATCATCTACTTTAGATATAAAATTGAATATTGATCCAGCATTTTATGTCAATGCACTTTCTACCTGTACCTAGCTTTCATTTTTGCAAATAGCTCCATAATAACAAGAGGGGATGAGAGGCTGCATTTTTAATAGTTTAGCTTCAAAAGTTCCTACATTTGTATTTGAACAATACAGTACAGTTTAATACAGTGTGTAATACAATGCCCAATGTAATCCAATGTGGGGCACATGACTCACAGTAATAATCATACTTTATCTCTTGACCTCTCTTCTTTACTTTTAGACAGTATAACACTGTCAGCTCCTTTTTTAAATACAACTATTACTTTCTTCTTCAGCCAATCAACTTTAGTACAATACTATAGTATATATTCTCAGTAAAGTATCAGTATTTGGCACCAGTGAGTCTTAAAAATGGTATCCTCTATTTCTAATTTGTCCTATTTCTATAAGAAAAGGTGACACTCTTTTTTGAAACAAAATAGTAATTAGCACTTTTATGTATAAAGATGCCAAGACCAAATTTAGCATCGATCCAAAGTTGCACATTTAAGTCTTATCTTTCCAAGCAGCCTTCTGGAGAGAGTTAAAAAGGGCCCTGGCTGACCAAAATCTGCCCTCACCCTCAGATGGTGCCAAGGTAAAAGAGGCGCACAGTATGAGGTACAGCCTGGCCAATGCCAAGGTAGCATTAGAAGGTAAACAGAACCTTATCTCATCCTTATCCCTGCATACTCACACTGACACTCTGTCAGAGAGCTGTGGGGGTGCTGTCCAGCCTTTAGAAAACCTTGACTTCAAAGATAACAGATGGTGAAAGAGGGAGCTAAAGGTTTTGTGCAGCAATAAGTTATTTTTCAAAGGATTCAGAACTCAAGGTGATCAGCCTAGGCACGTCTGCCATTTCTGCCAAATGTTTTTAAGCTATGGAGGACAACTAGAATTACCACCTCCGCAGTTTACTGCCTCCACAAGATGCCTGACAGTGAAACTCCAGTGAAGGCTAAAACTTGAGCAAAGTTTGTGTTATTGACATGTTCTAATATGGGCTGACCATGAGGAAAAAAACAACCTTGACTTTTGACCTCAAAAATTTGATATGTGATCCTTCAGTCAGAGCAGGTATGTGTGCACAGTTTGACATGTAGTCATCAAAGAATTCTTGACGTATGGTGTTCATAAGATGAGAATGTGACTCCATGACATTTTACCACCGAATTCTAATGAGTTAATTTTTGGGATGCATAATATTATTGGCACACTATTGGTGTCTGCAGATACTGGCTTAAAGTGTTGGCTGTCTGTCGAAATTTTCCACCAGTATTAACATTAAATATATTGGCTTTACATATCTGATATACATGTCCTTTACATTGGCTATAATATAAGCAAAATGTATGACTGTACCATACTGTTTCAACTGATATCACAGGATGTCTACATCAGTTCTGTCTATAGTTTGACAGAAAAATGCATTTTTGAGATATGATGTCGATAAGCAGGGAATTAACATGAGGTCCCACGACCTTGACCTCCCAAAATCAAATCAGTACATCCTCAAACTAGAGTGGATATTTAAGCAATTTTTGAGGAAAATACATTGAAGTTTTGTTGATATACCTTTATAACAAGCAATAAATGAGAATCAGGCTCTATTAACTTGACTTCTGACTTTGCAACCCCAAAATTGAATCAGTTCATCCTTGAGTCGTAACATCTGGCACGATGACCTTGATCTTTGACATTGGTCTTCCAAAATTTGATTAGTTTGCTCTGGAGTCAGAGCAAACACTCGCGCAAAGTTTCAAGAAAATCAATGAAAGGTCCCATGTCCTGGTGTGTTTGACTGTTTACACTATGTCTTGGGTTGTTATAAAGCAAGGATTTGATTTAAGCTGAATAAAAAAATGACAAATTTAGTCCCTCTATAAGATCAGCTCTTTTTCCCTTCCCTTTGGAAACACTCAGATCTGAGGGGGCAGGAAAGCTTCTGGAAACTATAATAATAAGCTCTGCCCTGATTGGGTGCTCTGTCACTTTATAATAAGAGGTGGGAGGAAGCGCTACAGGCCATGATGAGCAGAAAACACATGTAGGTGGAGGCTGTATAGCTAATACATAATAGACCCCTGGAAGTATAAAACTGAACCTTTAAAGAGGCATTTTCTTTCCTCTTTAAAGAGGCATAGGGCATTTCTCAGTGAACTGAGAATTAATAAATGTCATGTTCTTCTGCTCCCCACGTCTCTCCTTACAACATCAAATACAAAGAAATTGATTTTGCCGGACATAAGACCTTTAAAGACTAGATAAGTAGTTCAAGTTCACGGGCAAATTTATGAAAATGAGGCTCCAAGAACTTGACCTTTAACTTTGTACCAACAAACTCTAAGTTCATCCCCCAGTAAGAGGAGACATTTAAGCAGGGTATGAAAGAAAAAGCATTTTCAAGCTGTTGCACCGACAAGCAATGATTGAAAATGAGGGACCATGACATTGACTTTTCACCCTTGACCTCCACAACCTGGTCAATTCACCCTTCGTCCAGAGTGAACTTTCAAACCGATTTAAAGAAAATCCCTACATGTTTTCTGGAGATATTGCATTCACGTGAATGGCCAACATTGACTTCCAGACATGAAATCACACAGATGGACAACCCCCAAACATAATGCCCTGGCTTTGACAGTCACAGGCATAAAAAAGACAGAGGAAGAGACATTACATTGCAAAGACTCAATCCTCCCAGCCCCCCTTACAGCTCTGTCCTCTGGATGTTTAGGGTCACTGCTTCCTTCTAGTCATTAAAACCTCCAAGCAAACATGAAACTCATTAGAAACCGTAGAGAAAATTCCGCCTCTAATGTGGGAGATAACCTAATGATACGCTCTCTTCCATGAAACATCAAAATGTTCTGGCATGAAAAAGGGCCCTTTGATCTCTGGAGCAACTAAAAATTTCATCATTTCACTGCGTTTCCTATTTAGGGCAAATGATGATGCATCAGTTGCAATTTGGCGGGCATAATCATTTATTTGGAGTAATGACTGACTGGGAGCCATCGTGTAGACAAAATAAAGCTTACTGGAGCTCCCGGCAGTCCTGTCCCCCCTCCAGCTCTCCTCCCCGTTGACCTCGGAGGCACAGTCCTTAACCTTCCACCCTTAACCCCCGTCTCCCTACCCCTTCATCCCATTAGAATGAAAAGACCAATTAGACAGATTTCAAAAGATAGCAGGCTGCCTGTAATTACACATGACGTCTCTTAGCAGATAAAAAGTTGATTAAAGAGGGTGCATGAGAGAAAAGAGTAAGCGTTCAAGAAAGTGACATTTTATATTTATATTTTATGGATCATTTTCAGCCTCAAATCCAAAAGCAAGCTCATTCTTCACATCAAATGCTTCATATGTGAAGCTACGGATGACATGGCAGAAAAAGACATGACCTTAATCAGCCCTCGCTAACAGACATCCAAGAAAAGGTCACTCCTGCGGTCGAGCAGTTTCCTGCGCTCAGTAACTCGGTAGGCATGGAGATTGAGCAAGCCGGGGGAAACTTCACAATAAATCAGGGCTCAGCCTCGCTCCTGAGAAAGCAAAGGGAAGCAGGCAGCCAAAATGACAAATCCCTTCTCTTCACAGGGCTGGAATTACTGCCGGGGTGTGATGGGAGATCAGAAGGGGAACCCCCCATGGGATACCTGGGATACACTGACGGCTTCATAGTGTGGGACGTAATTTACAGGCCAAGCAGACAAGTTCAGGCCAGTCAGAACAAACAACCACATCAGGAAATGTCATTATGATAAATAAAGTTTGACCATTTATATTGAAAAACACATTTACTAAGTCACTACTTCAGGTTTATATGAGGCCCTAAACATTTACTCATTAGGTAAAAGCTTAGACTGTGAAAGTAATGTATGGATTTTACTGTGAATCAAGCTGACCAACATGTTTTATGAGGGAAAGGGCACGAGGAACAGCATTTTTCATTATAATTTAAATTTATGGCCATGATTACATATGATATACATTATAATACATTTCTTGATCAGAGGTTCCAAACTAGTGGGCTGTGACCCAGTAGTTGGTCATGAAGTTGTTAACAACAGGCAGGATTTTTTATCTAGGAAAAAGTGTCTTTAGCCTTCTTCACACATGCAAGCCTGATATATTACATAAAATTTCAGGAAAACCTTCCCATAAATCCAGTTGATGCCCTTTTCACACATCCAATCTCTATATTTTCTGGAAAATACAAAGATAACACAACCCCAAAAGTTCCCTGACTTGATTGTTCACGCTGGATTCTCAGAAGTTTACATGCTGGTCAATGGAGAGGGGGGGGGAAGGGGAAATACTAGGGGGCAGCAGTGTAATTACAAGGTAAGATCTGAGTGAAAGACCCTGCTTTTTGCATTCATTCATGCAGCTCATCCAAATAAAATCAGGAAAATGTCAGAGTTTTCTGAAGTGTAAATAAGAATTTGCGTGATCAGTCATCTTTCACAGCAGGAGCTTGCCTGTCAACAAAAGCTGTGTTTACACCGAGTGGTCTGCTTTGGCCCAGTACTGTTCAGTACGGTTTGGTTGACCTTGATCTTGTATGCTTTCTACCACCAGCTGTATCTTCACTTGAAGACAGGGATGTGAGTCAGGAAGACAGGGTCGCGCAGGCTGCTTGTGTGACATCACAGCAGCACAACACTGTAGACAAAGAGCAACAATTGAGGACTTCTGACACTCCAGTACACCAGGGAGCATTATTTCACGAGGACATTCTTTACAGCAACAGCAGTGAACATATCAGTGTAAATCCACAGCTTGTTCGAACATGGTGTGGTATGTCTTATTGTTTCAGCTGCTGTTGCGTTGAAATTGATTATTTTGTGACCAATCAACTGACTACAGTGCTTTTAGCTCCACCTTCTAGGGTCAGTTTGGTACACTTAGTGTCCCATCAGAAGGATGCCAAAAAGTGTGATGGTACAGGTCAGTTCTTTGGGTACCTTTTCTCCTCATTTGACAGTGGAAACACCTGCAATTGCATACTGTACCAAGCAAACCTGAACTGGACTGCCTTTTGGAAGTGCAACAAATGTGTGAACGTTGCTTACTGCCCCCTTCTCATCCCTGTTAAGCTGGCAAGAAAACAGCAGGAATACCTTCTGCTGTGAGGGTCAAGTGTGAGCTCAAAATTCAGAGGAAGCACCAGGGTAGAAAACCATTTCCTTAAACATGTTCATGGTTTCACATGTGACAGGACCTTGACATGTATAAATGCTTGTCCTTGCAGGACCTGTTCCAGTTCATGTTTTGTCAGCATGTAACAGGGGTGTTTTTGGGCTGAAATTAAACAATGAATGGTGAATGAAACTAAGTTCTATGCAGAACCTTCTGGCCTTTGGGCCATTTTAAGTGTTTAAAATATTTTTATTTATCAAATCTAAGTCCTTGTAAATCTCTTGTGCCTTTGAATCCAATAAAAAGGGTAATGTTGCTCTATTGTCTGTTTTTGCAGGAGACTTAAATATTTCATATAATATTTAGTGCAATATTTTTTATATATATAATTTTTAACAGTGAATTCAGTTAATCTGATTTTTGGGGCACATAGGAGTAAGACATTATACATATATCATGTATGTGTATATAAATGCATATGTATGTCTTTATGCTTGTATATAAATGTTAGTGTGCATGTAACTACGGTAACCAAAAGCACTGTACCTTGCCCTTAATTACTTAATGACTGTTTATTTTTGTATAGGTGGAGGGTAAACACTAAAAAATGTGTTAGGTATGCTTAAAGATATATGAATTATATTTGTAATATGTGGCTATGAAATTAACTTACACTGTGATGCATTGTATATATATGTTTATATATGTTTACATATATATATATGTTTACACACACACACACATATACATACATACATATAAACATATATATATATATATATATATGTATATATATATATATATATATATATATATATATATATATATATATATATAAATGTGTGTGTGTGTATGTGTGTGTTTTAACATGCTATTTGGTACCACAAAATGCATAAACAAAACCAATATTCTGTTTAACATGTTCAAAAGGGTCTCTTTTTTAAGTAAGTGTAACTTTATGGGAAAACCAGATCTAAAGGATGTCTATTACGCTTTTGGAACTGGAAATAAACAAAAAAAAAGGTATTTTTTATATGGTAAGACAAAAGAGGTCTTTAAAGACCTATGGCAAAATGATAATAAATTCTTAAGTAAAAACACTGATAATATATTTTCAGTGCACCCTGTTAATCATGAGCACATAGAATCTTCTTAACTTCCCCTCCCTTTACACCCCTCCCTGGCATGTTTGCTTGGTGCCATTACTTAAACACGTCAAATGTTTGGTTCATTTAAAAGTCCAAACTGCATGATTTTTCTGATGAAATAAATTGGTGTTGTGAAAAATGTAGGGATATTTGGGTCATTAGTTCTCATTCAGGAGGTGTTGGTGGGTCCAAAGGCTGAACTGGTTGAGAATCACTGGAATACCTCTACCTAAACTGGTCATTTGTAAAATAGTTGGCAGAATAATCAGCATCTGAAATAATGGTTCCATGCACAGTCACAGGCCTCTTGATTTAATGAAGGCAAGTGTACAGCTGTATTTCCCCCTTTGGATCAGAGAACAGCCAGATACAGCAGAAGGACAATAAAACACCAAATTGAAGGCTTTTCCTCCCCTGCCTCTGGTGGGAAGCTGTGACATCCCATCTCTCTGGGTAATAAAGGATCTGGCACAGGCAGGAAAAAGCACGCAGGGTAGAATTTCACACCTGGCCAATAATCTATAGGCCCCTCTGCTGCGGCTATAACCTTCAACCCCGGCTGCCACCGGTGCAGTGAGGTGCGATGATCCCACCTCCGGCTTCCAGACAATGGAAATGGAAACCTTCAGAGGCGGCTCTAAATGACCGATAATATACTTCAAAGCACTTCCTGTGTGTCCACTGACATATAAAGCCACTTTCAAAGCCATCAGCCATCACAAAGATATCACTGGAGGATGAAAAGATGAGAGCAGAAAACAGATGTTTGATGTGCAAATGCACTTTACCAAATTAGGCCTGCTATGAACTGTATTCAACATTTGATTGCACACTGGGAAATTTCCAGGAAGAAAATAAATTATTCTATGTGTTGAGCATAAAGCAGATGGCTCCTAGTTAAATTCGGCACAAATTTGAATACCAAATAGGTGGGCAATAACATACAATGAGGGCGAGACGCTGCTCCATTAGTGCGCACTGGGCATCTTTCACCATTACGCATAGTCAACATAAAATCAATGCAAGGAAATCCTGACTATATGCAAAAAGCATCTTTCATTATCGAATGTTTAGTCAGATCATTGGGAGGTTTTGTCTTAAATATTATATATCTAAGTATTTTTCTTCCAAGAGAAACATTTTTAAGGGCGCTCATACTGTCAAACAAACATGAGGATGGAAAAAAAGAAATAATGTTGAATTTCTTACAGAGTTTAGTCTTATCATAAGGCTTGTTTATCTTTGGTTCGCCACGGCTGATTGGTTGTTCTCCTGCTCCGAAGGCGTATTTCCTCAGCAAAAGCAATCTCGCCTCTGATTTCAGATTGCGCACTGGAAACCTCCGGAGATAAATCCATGGATGAAGCCGGCTCCATTAACAGTACTCCCTCGTCATAGTCACCACTCGTAAAAAAAAACAGAAAAAAAAAACAAGATAATTTCACCGATTATGATTTCCGTGCAGCCGCTTGAGTGTCCTCTCCGCTGCCGACCGAGCTGAGTGTGCCACGGAGAGAGATGTCGGAATGTAAATGAGTCCTCTGCGTCGCTGAAACCGGCTCCGAGCCAATCAATCAAGGCCGTGTTTGAATATTCCCACGGCTCGGCCAATCGCGTGAGAGGAAAGGCGGCCGCTGCCGGGATGCCAAACCCGTCAAAGTAAGCACGTTGCTGTTTCGCGGAAAAATTTAAAGGAGAAGAACCTGTAAAGTTTTTAATTTATCTTGATTCCACAATTGATGCCTAAAACATTAATTGTGTTTATGAGGATCTGAAAAAAGCCATATCTGATTGAGAAGAAGCTGCATCATTCAGGTATTAAAGGGGATGTTAAAATAATCTGGGATTAAAGGGCATCTGTAAATAACAATACAACGTGTTCAACCTAATAATTTACCCCAGGGGAGGGGAACTTTGGTCATCAAGAGGGCCACATTATTTTGTTCTCATCAAAGGGCCATTTGGTTAAAACATCGTAGCATAGTCTCATCTTCACAACAACAATAACAATACTTTAACTAAAGGGACAGATGTAAAACTCAATAACATGTTATTGTATCAATATTATGCATTTAAACTCAAATACAAAACTAAAACTTGTTTTAGGATAAAAAAAAACAAACAAAACGGAATTCCAGACAACTTCAGCTTCTTTTTTTAGTGCTGTTAACAATTTACTTTTTACTGACATTTTTTTTTTTTTCACATATGCATTTAGTGGCTGTATAAATGAGTTTACACAAACAATCACTGTCAGATAAAGATGCGTATCCCAAGAAATATGTCTATATTCAAGATTTTCATCACGAATTGTGTCATGTGTATTGTATCATTGTGTATTTATTTGTTTGATATTTGGAACTGACCGGTGGGCCACATTAATGGAGCAGACGGTTCACATGTAGACCCTGTGCCACCAGTTGCCCACCCCTGCTTATACCTTGCTTATTTTAAGTGAAGATGTTTTATTGGCATGAAAGATAACTGACCTTTCAGTGATATCCAACATTTGTCCCACTTACACTTTCATATGAATACATCCAGAATCAAGTACAATTAAATTATGCTAATAAATAAACTCGTTCACAACGGTCAGAACTGATATTTGTGTTTCTTGTATCAGCGGCTGTCAAGAAGAAATCCTTCTGGTCAAATTCAACATTTCAGGTATCTGTACACATTCTTGATATGAATAATGTCTTTGGAGATATCTGTACTTCTTGATATCGATAAATTTTCCTTATTCAATGACAACAACGGTTATGAAACTTACTTTTTTCAATTTCTTTGAATGTAAGGAGCAGATGCATGGTGGTGCAGCAGGTAGTGCTGGTGCCTCACTGCAAGAATCCTGCCCTGGGCCGAGCATAACCAAGCATTAAGGGATTATCGGCTCTGCAGCATCAAAGTATAGATTCTTTTACAGGCACTCATTTGGTATGATGTACTTCCATAAAATATCAGTACAAAATGCACGTCAGTGCTCTTCTTAAAAAATAAATATGTTTTTTACATTGCACTATATGATCCAAACAAAAACTCTTTTTAAAAATTTGATGATCAGAATCATATACGCTCTCTGTCATGTGCTTTTGATCATCGAAAACAGAGAATTAATTGAAACTATGTTTGCATTTAGAAGATAATTGGTATCTGTATAAAAACTTAACCCCAAAAGTATCAGCATTTTTTCAACGTGAAAGTTTGATATAGCCCACTGAGTGGGAACCTCTGGGGCTAAAAAATGACAGGATATGATTCTTTTTTAAAATCAAGTCTTCTTTATTTTATTTATTTTGGTTGAGAGGGCACCTACAGCATGGCTGCATCCACACTCGCTTTGGGACATGGCTCCGTCCACTTCTTTCTACAGTCACAGTTGGTGGGGCCTTTCTGTGTGGAGTTTGCATGGTCTTTCCATACATATGTTGGTTTTCAACAGGTTTTCATATTCATTGGGTTTGTTGAAGGCTCTAAATCACCTATGTGTATAAATGGTTGTGTGTCTCTGTATGTCAGCTCCATGGTTGGCTGTGACCAGTCCAGAGTATATCCCACCTCTCACCCAAAGTCCCAAAAGGGATAAGGTCTATAGAAAGCTGATGGACAGATGGATCAGATATTTATTAATCATTCCTTGATGTCCAAAATGAAAGTTTTGGATATCAATGTTGAAACTTTTTTTTTATTAAAAACTATCAACTCTGTTATGGATAATTCCTGATACCAAAACTTCCCTTTTAAGCTATCCATTATTTTTATATTATATATTATTATAGTTTATGACACTTAGCACAGAGGGCTTTTTACATCATGGAACATGACTTCAGTTCAACGTCCATTTTTGACATCAGCACAATACTGAGTGTTGAATGGCTATGCTGATCACAGCTTAAGAGCTCAGCTTGACTACAGGGCCAGTGAATCTACAACCTCATGCCTTTAGGTATGTGGCACATACAATGTGAAAGTGCTACCTTAACCTCCTTGACTGAAAGCAAAACTCGCCCAGCTGTGAGCTGTGTGTATGCTTGAATGACCCACCACCCTGCAATCTAACTTTGTCGGTGACTCAGTCTTCCATTTGTCTCAAGTGTCAGAGCACATTACATGAGTGGTATCAACTCCCCTTCACTGCATTGTCCTCCTCAACATAAAGTAAGTTCAGCTAATGACAGCTGAAGATTTGGGGCAACCATGATCCCATTGTGAGGCATTATCAGCCTACATACCACACCTACTTCTACATCTATCCATCCATCCATCCATCCATCCATCCATCCATTAACTATACCACTTATCCTTTTCAGGGTTGCAGGGAACTGAAAGTGGGCGAGAGGCGGGGTACGCCCTGAGCTGATCACAGACAACCATTGACGCTCACACTCATACCTAAGGCCAATTTAGAGTCACCAGTTAACCTAATGAGCACATTTTAGTCTGTGGGAAGGAACTTGAGTGCTCAGAGAGAAATTGATACAGGCTTGTGGAGATCATGCATAACCCACACAGAAAAGCCCTGACTAACACATGTATCAGCAGAAACCTTCTTGCTGTGTGAGGCGGCAAAATTACCTTTTGCCTTTGATACAATTTCAAGGTTTAATATCAGTTTACTGTCAGATTTGAGACATCACAGTTTCAGATATTGATTAATTATGATCAGTAGATATTTGTGAACTAATCCTTCCCAACGAAAAAAATGAAGATCTTAAATATCCAAATTGCATTCCTGATTACTAAAAAAGTCACTTAAACAATCCATGGTGACTGTCTTTCCATTGCTGTTCATGGAAATGTACAAAACAATAGAAGCTATGGTATCTGTGGGGCAAATGTACTCTGAAAGGCTATATTTTTTCAATTATTTACAATGCTGTACTGATCCTTATTTCAGGTATCTGAAGACACAAAAACATCCTTCCAACCCAAAATGTAATTCTGAATATCCAAAATTAAACTAACTTTTACATAAGTCATTAAATTCATCACCTTTGAGAGCACGTTTTTTTTTTTACCTGGAGAGAAAATGCAGACTGTTATGCAGTAGACAAAACCTGACCTTCTCTCTGTTTGAAAGAGTATTGGATTGTTTTTGTACCGCTACAACAGTGTCATTTTTCACCATGAATGAGGATAGCACAGTGCAAATGAGGTTACCATGCCAACTGATGTTCCTTTATTGATGATTGTTCATGCCGAAGGGTTATGTTTCTCACGTTAACAACGTGGATCTTTTACAGTTCAGTAGTTTAAAAGGATTCTGCTTGTGTGATTCAGGATCATCTCCAGATCTTTGGAGTTCAAACAAGTGGTTCAGTCTCTTCAGTTTCTTTGTGGTATACTTTTCCGTACAGTTCACCAGTATGTATTTCACAGGCGTGCCTCATTGTGAGGGCATTCAAAATCAAAATAAATAAATCAGACTTTTGGAGTAATTGCCACAATACTCCTTTAGAAGACATGTCATTTTGTGTCAAATGTATGTCTATGGTCTGAGAGGCTTTCTATATTTGAGAAAGACAAACTTAAACCAAAATCAAAAATTCTGAGGACAAAAAGCTAAAAACTCTGGCTATAGTCCAAAAAAGTGGGTTACAGCATATCATGAATAAATAAGGTCTTTTAAATCTGTTTCTTTCTTGAACTCTCTTACACCTGTTTATCTGTTTTGGCCCTGTCATCATGTCCTTATATGTTGTCAAGTCTTCCCTCTTCTTAAGAAGGTCGTCAGCAGAGCAGAATGGAGCTGGCAGTGACAGTAATGAAGAGCTCCATCTGCTCCTGGCAGGCAGAGGAAAATGAACCAATTAAGGTCTGGAGAAGTCCCCCGCTTTCACCTATTGGCACTGGCTGCCATCATCTCCATCATGATGAAAAGGAGAGAGTGCAAGGGTAATTAAATACTAGCAGAGGCTGCAGGGCAAATCTAATAACTCTCAGTAACAAGCCAATAACAGACCTTAATGTCTAACAGTTAACACAACCCAAAGGCATGCTCTTTCAGGGAAGACCACTTACTACTCCTAAACATTCAGACACTTAGACGCTTAGACCAAGATAGTCACTACAAAATGATCTTGAGGGAAAAATTTCAGCTGTAGCTTCAGCACAAAATACCCTCCTGTTTATGATGCACATTGATCTCTTTTGGTCGGCCTTTCATGTTTAATCAAACTCACTTTCCAAAAACTGGTTGTGAAGACCATAGAGTGATTTCTGTAGTAGTGTTGCCATCTGCTGGCTAAATCTGGCATGTGCTACTTTTTTCATCAGATTGTGGGCTCATGTGCAAAAACTCTCTCTTTGTTGCTCCACATTTACAAAAATAATTAGTCTGAGTGGAGTTTAGTGAGCAGGGATCACACCTTGAACCCTGAGTGAGATACAAACATTTTTCAAGTACTTTCCAAGGAGAAAACAGAACAATTCCTTTCCGAACTGTACTTAAAGTTACACTGTATTGCACTTTTATATGTATCTCCATATCCTCTTAACCAGTTGTCTATCTGTATTGTTATTTAAAATATTGTATCTTATTCATTCATTTCTCGTATCCCAGTCAATTACTGCACAATTGCTCCTTGCTAAAAATTTTTGCACTGCTAAATTTATTGTCATCAATACTGCTGTTACCTGTCACATGTCACTTCACCTTCCACGTACTGCACAGAATGGCTCAGGTGTCCTGTATGACACTTACTCTGTTAATTTTAATTTGATAATTGTAAATATTTCACTTATTCTATTTTGTTTTATTGATACTGTACAGTTTATTTTATATTATATGTTATTCTATTGATCTTAATGCATGCTACTTTACTCTTGTACTTACCCTGTAATGCTGCAACACCTGAATTCCCCCTCTGGGGATTAATAAAAGCTTATCTTCCCTTATCTTTTCAACCTTTTCAAGCAATTTTCAGTCTTGGTTAATTATGTTTTTCTGCAATCACATGTATGAAAATATGAATCCCCTTTCTTGTATCAGAACAGATAATATAAAACTTTATATGCTAAGTATTACCTGTCTATGACAATTTAAAGGAAAACATCTTCATATCAAGGAATAAGCGCTGTTCAATTATGACTAAAGTCGTAATCATTATTACTGTAATACATATTGAAATCATGATTGTGAAACATAAATACTAATTTCAGAACATGCACCAAATGCTTTCATTTAACACATGCGACATATTGGTGTGTGTGTGTGTGGCTCTTTTGATGGAGAAGAATCAGTGACTGTAGTAAGAAGGAGACAAGACTTTGTAATCTTGTTGAAAACACTTTGAAATTATTTTTTTGTAACTTTGTAATATCTCGAATGTACAGATAAAGAGTATATTTTATTCTTATGTTTATTCTTCTTATATTTTTGCACTGAGTGTGTTTAGCTGTGTGTACATTTTTTCTATGTCACACTTTCTTTGGCAATGTAAATGTATATTTGTCAGGTCAATAAAGCTTTTTTGAAATTAACTGAATTGAATTGACAAGAGTGTCCTCCTCTTCCTCTCCGCGCTGTTCCTACGGCAACAGGATACAGGGAAACGAAAAAGCGGACTTGATAGCAATAGCAACTCTCAAGAAAAGAGAAATAGATGTGAAGATCCCTATGGGGAGAGTTGAGATGAGAGCAAAAATTAAAGAATGTGTGGAGAATGAATGGTACAGAGAATTGGAAAAGGAAAATAAGGGAAGACACTATTTCTCTTTTCAACCAAAAGTTAAAAGAGTCAATTATTATCAAGGAAACCGAAGAGATTCAGTCAAAATCTGCAGATTCAGACTGGGACACTGTGGTTTAAATAATGTTATGCACATTACTGGGAAACATAGTTCAGGACTTTGTGAGTGTGGTTACCCTGAAACAGCGAAGCATATTCTACTGGAATGTAGTTATTTTAGGCTAGTGTTGAGAGGAGAGAATTATTTAAAACAGTTTCAGATTTGGGACTAAATTCATTTTCTATTTGGCCTCGATGACAACCACCAGCAGATTATGGCAGCAATTTTACAGTTCCTGCTAAATACAAGACTGTATGTGAGGATGTCAGACCAGACTGTGACACCTAGTCCGACCAGTGGATGGCAGTAATACGCCTAATAGTGTCGAAACTGCTGGAAATTCAAGAAGAAGAAGAAGTTCCTACGGCAACGCTTTGAAGCTTCCTCCAAGAGGATCATGGGAAACAATTACAGTAACACTGGCGGAGGGACTTTCGAAATATTTCATGTTTAGCTGCAGTAAAACGCATAGTATCTTGAGTTTAATGTTATTTTAACCATTCAGTAACGTAGACAGGTTATGTTCTGTAGCTAGGTTAGTTCAAACGCTCAGGTTTGACCATGCTATGGGAACACGACGCCACGAAGGATGAAAAAAGAGCTCACCCCGGCTAGCTAGTTAACGGTAAGTTAGCGGTAGTGGGGACTACTTTAGCATGGGGAGGATTTGTTTTTTTGTCCATCCAAGCCCGCAACACACTGCTGTAACATCTTCCGATTATGTCTGTGCCCAGTGTCGGCTTATGAGGAGTTCAGTTTTTGTTATGACGTCAAACGTAACTTGCTACGAGGCTAATCAGAATGTTTACATCGCCTCACGTATGTTTGTATGTGTGTATGTACTGTACATTGTACAGTTATCTACATACGGGGACAGACAGACAGACGATGTGCCTTATTGATCCCGGCAGCTGGTTACAGAGAAAGAAAGTAAAGCAACATCACAATTAACACACACTAAAAGAGCTCTAAGAATGTAAAAACAGATATTGTATAGAATAAGCAAGGCAATTGAAGTCCCCTATAGACAAAAACAAACACAGTTAGTATCAACAAGGCAGAGTAACCCAACTATAAACAAATATAAACCTGTGTATAGATATTGGTAACTGTTTTCTCAATAAGGAGAGGAATTGCTTTACAAACGTTGTGCTGTATAAAATCCAATAAAGCCTGAAGTTAGGGTGATATGCTAATGCAGATAGGCCTACATCCTTATTCCAGTTTTAATCCTGTACCTATGTTTTTTTTCTTTGATCTTTTCATTGAATGCAACATAGGCTATTGTCTATTAACCTTATTAATTAGGCTATTAACCTGTTACTACTGAATAGTAGCTTGCACTTCACCCAGCACCTTAAATATTTAAAATATCTAGTTTAATGCATTTCTTGTTCTCGGTTTTGTACATGTTTAGTGACAATGTTAAATCTAATCTCAGTACAACTGTGGAATGTTTGATGACTTGTCTTTTTAGTATATCCAGGAAGATTTCACAGCTGAACCAATGCTGCCTTGTAAACATGGAGCTAAAGTTGGAGGTCGTGTTGTCATCCAGCATCAAGCGGAAGAAGCCATGGCCACGATTCTGTTGGCTTGGCAAGGTGAGTATGGCTTAAGTGTTCAGAGAAGCAATGCCCATCAAGACTGTGCTGATGCTGTCTAGACAACAATATTAACGGTTCCATGTCCTGGTGTGCTTGACTGTCTTTGTTATGCCTTGGGTGTCTATGAAGTAAGGATTTGATTTAAGTGAGTAAAAATAGAAGTCTCTGTAGAGGATCAGATGAAGCTCATTTTCCCTCTTCTTTGGAAACACTTGTCTCTGATAGGGCGAGGAAGTTACAGGAGACTATGATAATGAGCTCTGCCCTGATTGGCTGCTTAAATTATGTATAATGGGGGGGGGGGGGGGGGGGGGGGGTTACAGGCTGTGGGGTGGATTTTCAAAACAGTCATACTGTCTGCCAGTGACAAACTAAAAAAACACATGCAGGAGGAGGCTGTGTAGCTATGACATATTAAACCCCATTTTCTGCAAAGAGGCAGAGCACATTACTCTGTGAACTAAGAGTTTAGTTAAAGGTGTTATGTTCCTCTGCTCCTCAAGCCCCTTCTATAAACATTAATGGCTAAGAAAATTGATTTTGCAGGACATTGGACCTTTAACGAGGACAACTTTTCTATAATATTACAGGAGAAGGAGTCTGTTTTCCTGTTAGATGACAGACGGATCAGTGAGATTAACATGGTGTCTGGACGCACCAAGAGGAAGACTCCTAAACTCCATCCTCTGATGAACAGTGTGGTGACAATGGCCTCATCCCAGAATGGTGAATTTAATGTGTAATACATTGCATTACACTTGTTACTCACAATTTTATAGAATTATATTCTTTACATATAATTTTCTTCCAGGTATGTGGCTTTGTGGACTCTTGGTGTCAGGGGAGCTGTTCCTGTGGAACAGGGATAAAGACTTGTTGAAGACTGCAGCAGCTGTACCAGAAGTAGTTCAAATGATAACAGGTAGGTATAAATGATATGATGTCTCATGTAAACATTCTTCTTAAAGGCTTGATGATTGACTGAAGAAAAGTTTAATCCAATTTAAAGGGATTAGGTTAGGTTGTTTGAAGGATGTACTTAGGATCTTAAAAACTATTAGAACATTTTTAAATGAATTATGCAGCCAGTAGCATGTATAAAAATGTCATTTAGTTTTTATTATAGGTGTTACATTCCACAACAGATCTTCAGTTTATCTGTTAATCAAGAGAAGCTGGAGGTGGAAATTTTTCATGTTTACTATTATTATTATTATTATTATTACTATTATTATTATTATTATTTTTATTGTTATTGTTTGGTTTTAACTGGCAGGTCTGATGTCATATAGCATGCCTATTCATGTTTTGAACTGCTTACTTGTCATAGTGTCCTCACAAAGCTCTGTTGCACTTGTAGCTACCAAGTTAACTGAATGCATTTCAGTCAGATTTAGGTTTCAGTCACACATACTGGATGTAAATTAAGCTAAATTTATATGCATTTTCTCTTTCATAAATTAGCATAAAATAGCACTGACATTATAAAACTTAACCATAATAAAACACAATCTTAAAAGCAAGAATAAAAATTGTCATTGACGTAACTGTTCTGAAATTAAAGATGCAGTGGCTTCTTTAAATGCATCAAAATTGTCTTGAAATGACCTGTTGCTACACATGTATGTTCTCTGAGACTCTAACATGTACTAAACATATACAGTCGCCTATCTGCCATACATCTTATTCCAGCTATTACAAGAAAAAGCAGACTATGACAAGATTTTTGTTTGGTCATATAAATTGTTCTTTTTAACTTAAGTCGTGCAAAAAGTGCCACTGATATGTCGGTGGGGACTGATGGATAACTAACATAGAATTTCCAACCATCAGTGAGTGAATGGGTAGATATGACCTGCGGTATAAAGCTGATTTGAGTAGTCTGAGAGACTGGAAAAGCGCTATATGAGCTCAAGTCAATTTACCATTTTGCCATATGTGTATTTTTCCACAGGTAATACCACACAGCTGTCTCTGCAGGTTTCAGGGGATGGGATGCACGTGCTCCTGTTAGCCATAACAGGGCAGGTGTTCCTGTGGGAGTGCATGGATTTGAGGGATTTGATGGGAGTACGGGATGGTGTAATTAAAGGACAATGGGCTCAAATTCAGCCCCTTGAAGACTCAATGCTGCCATCTGAAAAAGACAAAGAAGCATCCCAGCATACAATCTTCATTAAGACAGAGGTCATTATTACACAGAGAGCACACATACTTCATATATTGTGTTATATTGTTCCATTACTGATATCTTCTCTTTTGATATCCTTTAGGTAATGGGTGATGCCTGCTTATCAGCGTTTGTTTTCACGTCTGCAAAGAAGCTCATTATCACCTTCCTGAAAATCCAGTGGGAAGAGAGCCACATGAGAGAGGAGTGAGTGAACAGGTCTGTGTAGCATGTAGAGCATTTGTTTTGTGTACAGTCATTGTAGTGGAAATTTGTGTTATAGGTCTGTGGGATACAGCATACAGTGGGCCACCAAGACATACCCCATGTCCCATCTAACCCCACCCTGTCAACCAGTGAAGTCCAGAGGGGCCCTGGTACCAGCTCTCTCCCCAGATGGAAGCCTGTTAGCTGTTGTTCTGAATCAGAGACAGCCTCAGGTAATCCTCTTCTCACTCAGTTTTAAACCTGCTTTACAGGTGGAAAGGTGGCAATGAAGATTCATTTTCATGTTCTGTTTTTATTAAAGGCTACTCAGCTACTCTTTGTCAGCGTGCAGAATTTTGTCACAACATCAAGTGGCCTAGGGGGATGTGGGAGCAAAAAACTAGAGATCCCGTCTAAATACATAAGGTACAGTGACTGACTGAAGAAGTCTGAAGAAGTAGTTTTTTTTTTGGAAAAGGTCTGACTCTCCTTAGCTGATAGAAATACATCTTTGCAATGTGAAATACAGAATCCTACCTCTATCAAGAACAACATTTATATCTTAATGTGACTCAATAAGAAACAACCCTTTCATATTTTCCATCAGGTCTTACTGGGTTGGCAGTGTAAGCTGGTCACCAAGCGGTCTGTTCCTTGCCTGTGTTCTGAAGAGAGGCTCCCTCCTTATGCTGCCCCGCCTAGGGGGGCTCCTAACACTGTCAAGTTCTGGTTGCAATGTTGATTTTGGGCCGGCACACTTCTTACCTCTACACCCACTTGTCACTTACAGGTATTCAGATTTTTTGGGGGGGTCATCACATTTACTTCATATCATGCTATCTGCTTTGGATACAAAGCCAGAGATGTCACCCTTGAAATTCTTCTTTTGTTTGACTTGCATTCAAATATATAACATTTTAAATGAACTGAAATAAAATACATCAGATCCTCATATCCTTTTTCAGTGGAAATAAATTAATTCCAGCTCTACTCTCTGGATATATAAACTGAAAAAAAGTGACTTGTTTTAGTGAAATCCCAGTGTTTGTGATAAACTTTTTATTCATTTATATATTTCTATTTATCTTTATGTTCCTCTGCAGGCCGCCTGTGTCTGCTGGGAACAAAGAGGCCTCTCTG
This sequence comes from Cetoscarus ocellatus, assembly GCA_037902135.1. Taxonomy (NCBI): domain Eukaryota; kingdom Metazoa; phylum Chordata; class Actinopteri; order Labriformes; family Labridae; genus Cetoscarus; species Cetoscarus ocellatus. The sequence continues at coordinate 172,703 of JBAMNC010001396.1, read as the reverse complement.
TCCAGCTCCAGCCTGTCTGTGCGGGATGTCCTCAGGCAGCGCTTTTCTGTCACCTGGCACCCACGCCTGTTTTATCTCATCGTGTCAGACGGCTACATGGCCACAGTTATGAGGGTTATGGATAAACCTTCACCTGCTCTGTTGCTAAAAACACTTCTAAAGGACGCATGCAAAGATCTAGAGCAGGCCAGCAGAGTTCTGGATAAATCACAGGTGACAACAAGAGACATCTTTCTCATATTTATTTAGTCTCTGCAAGAATGTTCTTGACATTACAGCTTCCTGTAAATCTTTGTTTTCAGATTCATGTAAGGACATGGCTGGAGTCTGTGTCTTGTCTGAATCTTGACACCAGCTCCGAGGTGTTCAATCCCAACGTCACACAAAGACCCAACATGGCAGACTCTGTTGTTTCAGCAGCTAAAGAAGGATCCACTTTACCACTTTTCCTGCAGGACCAGGGGACATTAGGTGGTACCAAGGAACTTCTTGAGAAAATGCAGGTAGGTTTAATAGTATATTAACAAAATACTAGAGTAATTTTAAGAGATGCATAGATGGTGGAAATCAATGCTGAGACCAGTGTTCAAAATACCGATAAGGATATTTTTGTTACTTCAGGTGAAACACTCAAGACACTATTTGATATTAACAAGTATTTTTTTTTTTAACAAGGTTTAAATTCTGGTCATGTCTTTGTATCACTCACTAATTAAGTTATGTTAGCTTTGTTAGACTTACTAGTCTTTTGCTTGATTTCTCAGACTTTCTTCGAGGATGATTCTGATTTAGATGGAGCTCCTCTGGGCTCTCATTTGGAGGATCGCGGCCATCTGGAGTTTGCCTTCATGTTTGACACGCTCCATGCTGTGGACACAAATACCGATTCTAGACTTGTAACAAGCCCAGATTCTGAAAAGGACTTTGTTGAAGCAGAAAGAAGGACCTCTCTGATTCATCGCGAGCTTGCTAAAATCCAGAGAAAGCTTCTAACAGCCTGGGCTTTTGGCTTGTCTCTTGGAAATGCTTTAGAGAATAGATCTCATCTGCTGAGGCACACCCTCCTCTGTGGGGTGCGATATGCTGCTTTACTCCGTTTGCACCACATGGGGGAGAAGAATTCCTCATTTTCATCTGGTCTCTTGAACTTTCTGAAAAACCTTCTCTCGTTCCTTCCTTGGGATGGAACTCACTCAGATGGACCATGCTGCTTAGGGCTGATGGTGGAGCTTAGTAAACAATTGATTCGCCTCCGACTGAGCCCTGGACCTAGCTCCATTCAGAGTGATCTCTGTCAGATATCATCCCACAGTCTGTCCTCAGTCCTACTCATCTTGCAGATGGTTTCTAAATCTCTTGACCTCACATACAGCCTTCAGCAGAGAACTTTCTGGTCCTCAAGAGAGAAAGAATCTCTGCCTCCCCATCTCTGGTCTTCAGATGCTCACCATGTAGCTATGTTACATCATGGATATGCAGAGGAGTTCAGCCTTACACGTCAGGCACAACCTGTTCCTCAAAGACCATCCAGCAGGTAGAAAACATCTCCTCGGTCCTCAGTATGTTACTTTCAAGTGTTTAGGTCATAAGTGCTCTGTTTCTGATGAATATTGTTGCAGTTAAATGTCTAAATTATTTTAAAGATGACTAAACCAATGTTTATATATTTTAGTTTAGAGCTTCTGTTACCACAATCACTGCCCAGCTCAGCCCACCTCCACCGCTCCCTTTTTTTTTGAGGAAGATTGCATTTTATCTTGTGTAAACCACTGTTTCCTTGTCATTTTCTCGTATGAAATACTGACAAATGATAAGGGAGAAAAGCTGTTAAAAGTGGCCTTCCTGGTTTGCTTTTCAAACAGACTGTAAAGCAAACTAAGAGGACCATTTCTAACAGCTTTTCTTCCTTCTTATGTGTAAGTCATCCATGAAGCCTTAACTGTTTTGGATATGCACCACATGAAGCGCTGTTTTTGTGGTAAAGAGTCAGTTAAAAAAAGAGAAGTGGGCACCTGAGGTTATGTTACACAACATCTTTTGTTGTTGTATTTTTTAAGAAACCTACAGGGTGGAATTTACTCACTGTATGTTTTAAGAGTTGTTTTTATTATTCTAATCATTTTGTTCGTGGGGTTTTAGCTTGTATTGGTTGTGGAGAGAAACAGTGGATAGAGCAGAAGAGGGAAGAGAGGGGGCAGGGGAAGTCTCAAGAAACTGGCTTTGGGCTGGGATCAAACCCAAGTGCCCATATTAGGAGAGCCTCAATATTCGCTGATCTGAACATGGATATAACCACCAGGCTATCAGCACTAGGAATACATGATATTTGATTTTTTCAGCTATTCGATATGCCAATATTTCAAAACTTATGATGACCGATATACAAAAATGACTAAAAGTAGGTTACTTTGGATTGCCCTTTGTTGTATACAAATATATTTCAACAGTTAAAGTAAAATCAGGCCTCATTTGTAATTTTGAGAGCTACAAACACTGATTTACTTATCAGTTGATAAAATCAGCCCTTTTTGGGAATTCATACTTTCAATTCATAATTTACATGCTGAAATACTCAAGATTTCATGATAATACTGTATATAGCTGAAATATTGGCAGTAGTTATCGGCAGAAGTTTTCATATCTGCCGATACCATTCCTAATCAGCACCCCATTTGAAGAGTAGTTTTGGGGAAAAAAACAGTTTTATGTAGAGGACTATGATTTTCTTTCATCATGCCCTCTGACAAAATCCAAAAAAAAAAAAAAACATGAAGGCTGACAATAAATTCAACATTTCTGAATTAAGTTAAAATTGAACATCGACTTTGATATCGTATCTCAACATTTTTCTCAAAATTTCTTCAGCTCAGTTGTGAAGTTATATCATAATCTAGACATATCTTGGTGTTTCTTCATTTCCTAGATATTGTATTTTAACTTTGTGCTCAATATTGCAACACTTATCTTACCATTTTGACTTTTTCTCAGTGCACCATGAAAAATCTTCCTCCCCTCATTATTATCTGATGTCTTACCCTAATAATTCTCTGCATACTTCAGATTTCTGAGATTATTTCTATCCTTTTTCACACCAGATTATTGGGAGCGTGGCAGTGGGTCTACACAATCACCCAACAGTATGCAGAGGAACTAAAAGGCTTTGAGGGCTGTGATGGCTGGGATGACGAGCAACAAGAGGTGTCTGTTATTATTTCCCAGATCCAAACAGCTCTGCAAGCCTCAGGAGAAAGGCTCAAGGAGGGCTTGGCACCACTGAGCTACCCAGGTTTGAAGCAGAGCACTTCAGCAAACTCATTTTATGTGCAACAGAAAAAAGAAAGTTGTACAAAAACAAATCAAATCCAATAAAGCTGTTGCATTTTTCTATTTTCAGGCGAAGAGCTTTTCTTAAGTGGCTCATACACACAAAGTGCAGATACATGGCGATCACAACTTTGTGAGGAAAGTAATAAAAGTAAGAGTCTTTTTGTTATTTTTATCACTACATTCACAGTTACATTTTGCCTTAGATTCAAATATTTTCTCTTTTTTTAGGCCCTCGCAGTGTCTTCATACAGACCCGGCTCTGTCTGGCACTCCTTTACAGTCTGTTATCTGAGTATCGTCTGAGGGAAGCACAGGAGTTGGGGGACCACATGGCATGCCTGATCCTGAGTGGAGTTGGACACCAGGGGCACAACATTAAATGTGTGACAGGTCAGCCATTTAAGGGATGTTTCATATGACTTTTACAAACAATACAAAATAAGAATCCCAAACGTTACAATAAAATCTCTGATGAAAGTGTCTGAGTCTCTTAGAGGGTTTACATTTGTTTGCAAGTTTACAGAGTCAAGTAAATTAAACAAATCTAAAACCAACATTTTTTTCCCCCAACTTTATTTCTAGTTTTTCATGTTTTATAAAGAGGCATAAAGCAAGAGAACATATATACAAATATGTATACAAACACGTAACCCCCCCCCCCCCCCACAACCCTGCATCATGTCACCTGACAAAAACAACAGAAGAGAATTGTACAGAATTAATTAAAATAGACAAATAAAATAAAATAAATGATAATATTAAATGAACAGTAATGATATAAAAGTAAATTAAAAGGTACAAAAATAAGAAAAGGAGACAGGAAAATAACACTTAGCATATGTTTGAGAAATGTTCATATCTAAAAGTGCATGTATCTTACAAGAGGAGGGGCAACTACTCGCATAAGTAAAACCAGTATGTTAATGATTTTCCTATTGTCTGCACAATCCAAATTTTTAATGTCACTCAGTCAGTGTTAGCCAACCATGCCATTTCAGTTCCGTGCCATGGCAACAAAACCTGACACAGCAGAGAGACTCTCCCATTTATCCATGAGACAAACTTTACATTTGGCTTTGCCTTAGTCTTTCAGAAATTTTGTAAGGTGATTAGATTAATGCTCTGTCCATCTTATTCATTACAGACACTCTTGCCTGCCCTTGGCTGCCTCTGGACCTTCACATTGATACAGCGTATGCAGTGGTTCAGACACTTGGGAGATTCATGGCTTCATACTTCACCAACCAACCCCTCTACATCCTGCCCCCTCACCATGTTTCTGTCCTGCCTCCCCTACATTTACCTTGTGGTATGATCCTGTAGTCATTTTTTTTTACCAAGGGAAAACTTTTATTCATTTATTAGTTAGACCATTTAATGACATTCTGTCTCAGCTCCCAGTGTGGGGCGCTTGGTGCCATTGTGCCAAGAGGAGGTGACAGCAGCAGTGAGACGACAACAGTTGTCAGACGTATGGACAGTAGACTACGCTCAGGATCTGCTCCTGATCGGGGGTCTTCTTCCTGAGACCGTGTGGTTAGCTTACCATCTTGGAGACTGGAAGACAGCAGCCTCTGTGAGCCTGGCTTATAAAAGTTACTGCAGAGACCACTTTGACTTCACGAGGTCAGTTTGACAGCAATCTTGGAGGGAAAAGATGTCTTTATTAAGTTTTCTATAGCGGTTAATGAATTTATTTAGATATGTTTATTTGTTTTAATGAGTATTTGTTGGTGTCTGATACAGGTTCAGAAGGAGAGAGCTTCACCTCCCAACAGATTTGGAGCCAGAAAGTATTTTCCAGGTTGAGCTGGAGCGTCTTCTTGGTAACAAGTCTGACTCCCGAGATCTCAAAGATGAAACTGAGGAGAAAAGCTTTTCAGGTGAGGGAAACCTGACAATTCTAAAATTAGCAGAGCTCATCTAAAAACCTTTGATTTTGTTTAATCTTCAATCCCTTTTCCAGATCCTTTGGAAGGAGAAGCCTGGGACTTGTTGCAAACTTCCTTACAGGAGATTCTGAAGGCTTCAGTCATGGCTGGAGCTAATGTTTTGTCTTCACCTTTGTTGTCCTTGTTGGACACAGCCAAAGAAGTTTGTTCTCTCCTGCCTGCCTTGGTGCCAAATGGACTGTATCTGCCTTCTCCGCCTCTTTATTGCCCTCAGCCTTCCCCCAACACACAGGTTTGTACAATAAAGATCAACCTTTTCAGATAGTTAGTTGGCATATAAGTGCTCTATTAATTGAGTTTCATTTGCCTCCTGTTTAGGATCCAGTTGGGACATTGGGGCAGTTTGCAGAAGTTGCATCCCGTCACAAGGTGTCAGGAATTCTCCAAAGATTGTTGATGCTTTTGAAATCAGCACATTGTAGCCGTCCTGCTGCACAGTGGTACATCAGCCACCTGAAACAAGCTAGACATGTGCTGTATAAGGTAACTTTCTTCAGCTTAAGGACGGTATCTGTTTTATGACATGGTTGATTACATTTCCAGAATATAAATCCCACTACGAAAGAGCTTTAAATCAGCACAACTACAAAAGATGATGCATCTTTATGCATCATCTTCTGTCAGCTCCTCACACCTTAGCTGTGTGCCTGTTGTTTCAAACTTAGGAGTCCCTAATCACAAAGCATTCTGCTATCACTTATGGCATTAACAGTGAAGGCCACTTTTGATGAGAAGTGGCCTTTTTCCCTCATGATGTGAAATACATCCATCAGATAGAGATGCTGATTTACTGTTTTGTCAAAACACCTTATGGATCACAATTTTTGTTGGAGAGTCCTCATTTTTTGGGAAAGAAGTCTGCAGAGGAGTTGGCAGGCAGGGAGATTCTCCTGGATATGGGAATGTCTAGTTGGGCTGAGATACGGATACTGGATACCAACATTGATAGACCGCTTTAAGTGGCAGTTTCTGCTTCCTTTAGAAGCCATCTATCGCATAACACTCAGTGTCTCTACAGCATCAATAAATCGATCATGCTTCATCACAGCGCCTGTCATGGCACCTGCTGATTTCCCTGGCTTTACAAATGGCTATAAGAGAGCTGTCATGACAGACATGTCATGTTTAGGTTTATTATTGCCATGGAAACGTATCTCATGCTAAAGGAAGCTAGCGCTGCCTCTAAGTGCAATAACTATGCTGCTGATCCTTTTTCATGTTTTGTGCTGCTTCTTTGTAATAGACCACAATTATTCTCTGAAGTAGGCATGTTCTGTCACCTACACTCCCCTGTAATTGTTAACGCTCTGCACTTAACTTTAAGCGTTTATACACCATCCCTTTGTGTATGTTTCAGCACAATCCGCACAAGCCACTTTCAGCTCTTTCTAAATGCCCTGATGTACATAAAAATCTTTTATTTTCCTTTTAGCTATAGTCTGAATATATCTTAAGTCTATTTATAAGTTGTCTTTTTTTTTAATATGTTTACTTTTTTATGCTGCCACAGAGGATGCCAAACTATGTTTCACTGAACAAATTCTGTTGCCTAACAAGTGTTTATATAGTGGCAATAAAGAACTATTCTGTTCTGTTCTATTCTTATATACACCTGCCAACCTCCACAGCAGAGCAGTGCAGGGATGACATGTTTTTGTAGGCTAGCCCGAAAATTAGCGTTGAACTGGTTCCCTTGACCAAAAGCCCATTGGATTTTTTTTTTTTTTGATGAGTTTTGGGGTCATTGCTGATAATACGGTCTGTTGTGAACAAAAGTTCACTAAACTTACAGTTTTGTTCAATATGATTATCTTCACAAACTAACAACACTTTCCTGATTTTTTTTTTTAGGCATAAACGCAGTCGCTGAGAGTTGAAAGCTAATGTCAGGCTTTTTTAGAACTACTGTGGTGGTTTGACTTTGAAACGCTACCACATTTCCATTTCTGGCTGTAATCTCTTGTTTGAGAAATACCTCCTAATCCAATGCTCCAGTCAAGTTGGAGCTCATGACCGTGGTTATCGTGTATGATTTATCTAAATTAAAAAAAAGGTCGAAAAAGATTACATTAGGGTTCCCAAACAATTTTAGTAGTCCTTGTTAGCAGTCTTCCTTTTAAAAACACAATATCTCTTTAAAATTTGAAAGTGGGGCAATTCCAGATTCATTTCATGAGGCAAAAAGACACAATCAGACCTCCTATCCATGTATTTGACACAGACCTTATTGCAGGCATTTATCTGAAAAAAAAATATTCTGAAACCCCATAGACTTCGGCTCAAAGAAACCAGAAGTGCTAAAGCACTAACTTATTTCCCTGTTAACTCTGTGGTGGCCCATCAAGATATTTTCAAGTAGAAGAGAGACTTGTTTTAGCTCTGGCCATCTTTATTTTCTTCATTTTTTTTGTTCATTGAAGAGTCTTTTCTCTAGAAACTTTGCAGCATTAAGTTTTTTTTTTTTTAACTAAACAGTAAACCAGCAAATCTGCTTCATGGAAGACTTTTGATAATCTCAGAGGAAAGCTGTTAACATTGGGCTTCCTGGTTTGTGCTGCAAGGTCTGCAATTTGCTGACAAATTGAGTTCTGCTCATAACACCCTTTCTAATTGATTTTGTGAGATTATTCCAAACGGAAACGCTTGTTATTTATTTATTATCTCTACTTGTCTTTGTAGACAACCCTCCCTTTCTATTGTTTTGAATGAGTGCTCCCTGGTGGCAGATTTAGTATACTGTGCGTTAAAGTAGAGCAGCTGACACATTTTAGTTCTCTTCACAAATTTCCCATCCTCTTTATACAAATCAGTGTGCAGGCACTAGTTATTTACACTTTGTCAATAACAAGGCTATGTCAGATTCTGAATAAACTAATTTTTTAATTTCAGATTAAGAAGAAATACTGCTATCCATCAGCTCCTGAAGAGGAAAAGGCCTTTCCAGAGGGCCTAATGAAGTTTGTCAACCGCAGTGGATTTTTTGGAAAGGCCCGTCATAGAGATGCGCACCTGGACGCTGAAACTGTTCAAATTATAGGTTAGTTGTCAAACAGTGAATATGAGACAATGGATAGTGATAGTCTTACTGATCAGCTGTATTTTCTTTTAAGGCTCTTTCAGAGAGCTGTGTGCTTTATGCTGGATGCTACATGTCAGAGACCAGCTCTCCATCTCCTGCAGGAAGTATCAGTCTGCCAGACTGCGTGTCATAGAGGAACAGGTACTCCATTGATGTTCTATTTTCTGATATGTTCATGTTTAAACTCTCAACCTCAGTGTCATTTAAATATCTATGTATTTCTGTCCCTTAGATCTCTGATGATTCAGAAGTAAGATCTTCCTGTATTGATGCTCTCTCCTGGGCCCGTCGTCTGCTGCCGTTCTCCGGTTTCCTCAACGCTGAAGAGATCCTTCAGGACACACTGCTGAGCCTTGTATCTGAACTCCCTGTTCTTTCTCTGGTGATATGGCTTTTTCTTGCATCAACTTACTGACAGTAAACTGATAGTTTTGCTTAGTCTCTTATTGTTTAAATGTTTCTATTGATAGGTGGTGGACACATTGGTGCGAGCTTTCCCTGAGGAGGAAGAGTCAGTCAGAGTTCCCTTGAGAGAAAAATACAACTCTCTGCTGCAGAGCTTGAGGCAATGCAGTATCATTGGTATGAACACCTCAGTTTCAGATAAAAACACCAGTATATGCTCTTTTTATATTTTCTTAAAGTGAACATTCACATGGATTTAGGGAGAAAATATTCTGCTCTTGATTTCTCAGTGTTTGTGGTGAATTTTTGTCTGTTTTCCAGAGGGGGATAAAGAAGATGTGAATGAGCTGATGATGATTGTGCTTCAAGATAAACGCAGGCTGAGGAGAAAACATCTGGGGCGTTTGAAGAGACACCTGGCTCCACCTGAGCTCCATCTGTGGGAGAAAGAGGAGGAAGAGGAGGACAGGGGGAGCAAACACAGCATGGCTATGCTAAGGCAGCTCTCACTGGGCACAACTCTCAGCACCAGCACCTTAACCGACTGTGGGTTTCCCCCATTGTGCAGTGATGGTGACACAGCGGAGAACACAGCTGAGGCTATCTCTCCAGAAATACAGACCAGAGCAATGACCAGGTATGTAGATCAGGGATGTGAGTTTTCCAGAAGTTTATTCCTTACCTGGAAAACTGACCTTATTTAATCACCTGAGGTTCTTTGTAGGTGTTCATCTGAAATCTAAACTGCTGATTTTTTTAGTACAACAGTGAGACAGTTTGGCTGTTGGTGTTCAATGATAAATAAACTCCAAAGTAATACATGAGTTTTGTAGCTGACAGGTTGTGACATAGGCACATTGTTTTGGTTAAAAGAACAAGGACATTATAATTGAAACAGTATTTTTACACGACGTGTGACTACCTACTATGATGTTGCAACTGGCTGCGCTGTGGTTTTCATGCAAAAAAGTAAAATCTCTATAAAGAAACCACAACAAAACAAATAAACACATATTGAAAAAATAATTAAAATAAAAGAATGTATAAATAAATAAATTATAAGTGCTCATAGAGCAAAAACCTCCTTTTTCACTGTTGTTGGGTGAGTTATTGTCAAAAATGTGAAAAACTGCCCTATCTCACACTGTTCAAAAATCCTTTAACATCTTCCTGGATCTGCTTCTGTATTTGGATCACCACCAAAATTATATCACTTCCATCTTGCCCAGCATTTGCTGAAAATGTCATAAAAATATGTTGTGAGCTTATTGAGTTATTAGTGAATATGTGGAAATAACTGCCCTATTTCACAATGTTACCAAATCATATTAAAAAAATCCTGGATCAACATCCAGATTCAGATCACCAGCAAATTCTAATCACTTCTTCCATGTGCCACGACCAACATTCCCTGACTAGGGAAAAACAACTTAAAATCCATCAAACACCTTTTGAGTTGTCCTGTTCACAAACTAACGAACAAATTATCAAACGCCGGCAAAATCATAACCTCCTTGGCAGAGGTAATAAATATGGATGCAGGATCATCCATCAGGGACTCACTCTGTTTGTTTCAGTAGCTTAAAATTACATTTAGGGATGCAGTTGCTCAAAGTCACCAGTTGACATGGTAACTAATTAAACCGCAACACCTTCTGAGAGCAGAGGAAAATGCTGTAAAAACGCAATTCATGCAAGGCTGACGGTGTGGGTTTTATCCACAGGCCTTCAGTCTAAGCTGATGTGATATTTCTGTTGCTATCTGATGGGTATTTGATTTTTTCTTGCCTCTGAATTGAATCATATCACATCAGGAAGTTGAGTGCTCTTGTGTGCCTTCAGTGTCCTCCAGTCACACATATCGTGTAGAGTCAAATATTTTTAGGACACCCAGGGCACAGGTGGATGAGTTCACAGAGGTATCTCAGGATTTACTCTTTCATTCATCATAGTGGTAACAGAGAGAGAGCTTCAGTATTCACAGGTAGATATGCAAGAATTCAGTCATTCTTTTAAAATGAAACATTGTTTGGTCTCAGTTATTCAAAAAAGGGTAATTCGATATAATATTTTTGTTTCTGGATCGATAGCCCAGTGTTCGTCTGCGACTGGTTAGGTGTGTGCTTATAAATGGTTATCTGTCTTTACATGTCAGCCCTGTCACTAGCTGGTTACAGTCCAGGGTGTACCCCATGCTACCCTGATATGGATAATGAATGGATGAAATAATTCACTGGGATTTACCAATCAGAGATATTTTAGGAAGTTAGGATTTAGGTGTTTTTTATTTAGATATAAAATGTGGGACTCATGTTTTTGCTTGCAATTTTTTAAATTTGCTGTGCCTGCATCTGCATTGTTGATTTTCCTACCTTTTGTTGTGTATCAGTTATGTCCTTGGTAGATGCAGTACAACCAGACTGGGCTGTCACTTCTCTGTGGGGCTTATTTCTATGTTTTCTGTCGTTTCTTTGCAGAGGCAAAAAAGCCAAAAAAGGAAGAGATGGAGTACATGCTAAGAAGGCTGCTGTGAAGATTGATACCGCCATTCAGGAGGAGAGTCATCCGGGTGTTTCCAAGGACAACAAGCAGCCATCCCCACCAACAGTAGGCACCTGGGAGTTTGAACTGGAAGATGAGGAGTATCTCAACTTCCTGGAGCTTTTCCTTAGCTACATGTTGGAGAAAGATAGCCCTGATGGAGTGGAATCAGGCGGGGAGCTTCCTCTACTGAAGAGCTTCTCCTCCGCCCTGAGGGAGAGGGAGCTCCACTCTCTCACCTTTGATGTGCTCACCACTATCCATCGGCGTCAAAGAGATTCATCGAGGAAAAACGGTGATCTGCCGGTGTTCAGAGCTGGCTGCTGCTACAAGCCTGTAAAACAGGATGCTACATCTGAGCGACAAACTTCATCCCTCTGGAGTGAAGGCCCTATGTCCAGAACAAACCTCTCTGTTAGCTCTCTTCCTGGACTAAGGAGTGGAGGGCAGAAAGGTTTGTTTGGCCTCCGACAGCAGAGAGGTATCCCTTCAAACCAAAGCACAAAAGGAGTCCTCTTTGCTCCTGAAACAAGCCCTAACAGGAGTGCCTTTCTCAGGAGGAAGCAGTCAGAGAGCTTCACGTATGGCTCATCATTAGTCGATTCTGTAATTGACCTTAAGCAGGGCCTGGACCCTAAACTAGAGGCTCAGTTTCCAGAGCTGGGCAGGCTGCTCGAGTGGATGGTCCGCTGGACTGATAGGAGGGTGCTCATGGGACATCATGGCAAAAAGAGGAAAGATAAAGGAGAGCGGGTTGATGAAGGAGTGGTGATTCGTGTCAGAGCCTCAACCCATGCCATCCTCACGTCTCTCAGCTTGATGGAGAGTAAGTTCACATCTCTGTTAGGGAATGAGCGCTTCAGTGCACACATCAGAATACCTGAAACACAGTGGACAGTTGCCCCTGTGCTTCAGCCTGAGCAGCTGGAGAGAGAAGACAGTGTTGATACAGGATATCCTGGATCTGCAAATACCCCCATCACTGGCCTGGATCACAATATGCTCCTAGGAGAACTGTCTGTGTGAGTGCACATAGTTTATTTCTAAAATAGCATCCCTGAATGTTCTCTTTCTTTCTTTAAATCAATTATATCTCACATATTTATGTATTGTATGTTGCCTTGCAGTGGTTCTCCTACTGATGAGCCAGAGGAACTTGTCTTTCCCAGGGTGCCTCTCCCTAAAAACCAGGAAGAAATTACCTTTGACGCTGACCAGAGACCATCCACTTCACAGCAACTGTGCCTTGATGATTTAGATGTTACACCAGAAAAAGAAGGTATGATACATGCCTATATTGTATTTTAAGAAACTGCCATGATTAAGACCTAAGTTTAAGAGAAAATGAATGTATTTATTTGCAGGCAAAAGTAGCAACAGTGAGAGAGAGTCGTCCTCTGTTTTCAGTGGAAAAATGTCTGAAAACACTCCTGATGCCGTGAGTAGCACTACTTAGGATCCACATTCTTGATTTTAATCTTTTCAATCAGTCCAATAACTGTTGTTTCACTTTGTAGAGTTTAAAGCTTGATGACTTGGATTTGGATGAGCACACTGAAGACATGTCAAGTTCTGCTTCTCTGTGAGTTTGCAGTATATTTAACTGTGTTCTTTTGCAAACAAGAGAAATTCATTTGCTGTGCAAAATGATCAAAAACTGCACCAGAAGTTTGAAATTTATATATATATATATCTGTTGAGATTTTAAGTCTTACTGTTTTATTTACATGTAACTTAGGCTATAGTCTACCACCATCCTTTAACATCACACTATAAAACTAGAAACAATTACAAAATGTGATTTATACTTAATTTTGTGATATGAATATTGATTAGGTAAATTTGCTAATATCTGCCTTTTTTGGGGTGCTGATGGGATGTGAATGGAAACTTTTACACATTCTTAAAAGCTAAAAATCAGTAGTGTTGAATCTTTTGATACTATTATCCACTCTTATGGTCCCTGTAGCAGAGCATCGTGTTATCAAAGCAGAGGTTAACATACATACACTAGTTCTTGCAGGGGGAACATAAACTTGAAGCACATCAGCACTGTGTGTAAAATTTACTTAAAAGCCAAAATACTGTACTTTTGAACTGTTGTCCTGAAAAAAAAAAAAGAAAAAAAAAAAAAACCTCCTATCACCTGCTTTTGCTGCAGAGACTTCAGATGGAAATGAGCTAGTAAGCTAAATCTGGTACAAAGCATTTTGTCCCTGATTTAAATTAAAGAAATTAAAAAAAAAATAAAATAAAATAGACAGTTGTCCTCCTCATCCTCAAATCAGCTGTGAAAATCACAACCACAGCCAGTTTTTGTATATGTCTTCAAATTGACAGCATAACAGTTAATTGATATTCTCAAGCTGATTTCTAGTTATTTGATCTGAAAATGGCCCTTAGATGAATATAAAAATGTCATATGTTCAAATATTACATAAAAGGACAACTTGCTTATAGCCTAAAAACTTGAATAAAAGTGCTCTTTTGAAGGGATTTTTCCCCAGAAATACAGGGTAAGCCCATAATGTCACAGCCAGTATCAGCTAGTGGAATACCAGCAGTTAACTGGCAAAAGCACAGACTTAAAACAGCAGTCAGTGGGAAGTTTGCAGTCAAATACTTAAATACTGCTTGAAATTTCAATTATACATTCAGTCATTCAATCATTAAATAGAAGACCGATATCATAGATGATGATGCACCAAGGACAACAGACCTTCTTTTCATTCTTGCCATGTCAGATCCAGCAAAGTCCGATTACAACGGCTGGTTTGGAGTAAACGGTTTAAGACAGTAGTTAATGTTGCGTTCCAGGTGATCCCAGAAATGGGATTGTCTGAGTTGCAGATTAGATAACGTCACTGGGAACACCACCTTTAGTCGGAATTTCCCACTATGAAGTTGGACGTCCTTCAGCTACCTTGACTTTGCTGGTGCCTGGAATGCATATAGTTGGGATTCATGTAAATGAAAGGCACCATAAGTCCATGGATTTTTTTTTCTACACATGGATGAAATCATTTAATTAATATGACTTACTGTATATTTGGCCCCAAAATAATGTTATTTTGCATATTTTTTAACAAAAATAATTGTACCCAGACAGTTCAGAGGTGACATTAAAAACAAACAAGAGGCAACAAAAATGTAAATGGATGCATAAATCATTATGCCCTGAGAAAGTCTGGGTACATCTGTCTCTTTATGAATACATGCAAAATCACACAGAGTCATAGTCACTACGAGGCCTCATTCTTTGACTAAGGCTAATAAATGCTGAATTATAAACATAACCTTAAGGCTTCACTTCATTTTTCCAAACAATTATCAGTCAGGAATCCACATTTCCTGTGATGACCACCATCAAAAATAATTAGGCTGAAGTACTTAAGTTCTAAAAACATGGCCCTTGTCAAAAAACCTTCCCTGTTTCTTCGCTCTGATTCATGTTGCTCGTCATTGCTATCTGCCACCCAGTGAGTGGAACTGCTAGTTTGGTGCACATATTGTGATGTCAGTGCATACCGTCTAAAGATACATAAAATCAAATAAATCCTTCTACCTTCTGACAAAAAACTCATCTCAGTTTATACTTATTATGTTAAAAGTGTGACATCTTCTAATCTTTGCACAAAACAATGGAAGAATAGTGTTGAAGGTATTCCAACACTTTGATTGTTTAGGAGGATCAGTAAGGGTACCAATACAAATAGAATTCAATGATTCCCATCTCTAGTTCAGATGGGCCAGACGTTAGGTTGTGGTCTTTATACTGACGTTGTAGTCCTGCAGGCAAGAGACCGGGGTTTCTTCTTCCCTGTATGTCATTCCCCTCCCTCTCTCCACAGTTTCTTACCCTATCTGTTACCCTGTCCAATTAACACTAAAAGCCTGAAAGTAAACCTCAGGAAAAAAAACAGTTTGCCTGTTTTGTTGTTAAAGCCCCAGTCAGGTAAGAAGCCTACAGGACCCATCAGACCTAGAGGCCCAAGCTTCTCCTGTCCAGCTTCACATGGAGGCCCATGTGAAGCACTCTGGCTCACCTGGAATGATACTTCCAAACACACCTGTGGATCCTCAAAGGCCTTCAGGCACAAAGCTCTGTAGCTGGTGCACACACTGAGGCCTCTGCAGCCCCCAATCCGCCGTTATCCACTGAGAATCCACAGATGAGACAGCGACTGGGTGAAGACCTATACAGACTGGTTCAGGTAAGAATGGACCTTCTGTTAAGTAAAGTACAGTGCTTCACATCATTTTAGACTGACTTTGAGTAAAAAGATTGTTGTTATTATTGCAGAATATCAACTACATGAGTCTGATGGAAGTTTTGGGAGCTTCCTTTTCCAACTTACAGCTGGCCCAGCAATGCTCCACTTTGGCCCAGTCCCATGTGAACTCCTCACACCCTTTTGTGCCAATATCTCACACTACCAATTTCAACCCCCAACCAAACACTTCTCATGTTCCAACCACCATTTCTGTGACACCTCAGACACAAGCATGGGTGCAAAATTCAGAAAACAACAACCCTCAGTCCAGTCAACCCCCTGTGTCTACACATGCAGACCAACCTGACAAACCAAACTCAGGGAACAACCCTCCATCATATGGCCTTCTTCACATCTCCAGGAATCTACCTACCACTTCTAATGGTGTAGGTGTAGATAATCAGGTAATGCTCATTTTCCATATTTCTAAATGATAAATTCATCACAATGGCATGAACTTGAATCCCTTTTCTTTTTTCTGAAGGAGATGCAGCCCCTCTCTGTGCAGCTGTTGTCACCAGAAACCAAGTTTGACAAGAACAGGACATTAATCCCACCTTCACAAGGGCTTCTATCCACAAGTAATGGTACTCAAAGTCCTCCTGTGGTACCACCTTCAAATCAAAACCTCCAAAATAATCCTCAACCCCAGTTTCAGGGCCTGAAGTTACTTCAGCTCAACCGTCCTCCATTACCACAGCAGAGTGCCTCACACCATCCTCAAACTACAAATTCATCCATGAAGAAAGAAAAGGAAAACAGAAATTTTCCCTCTCCTAAAAGACAGCTCAGTTTTAGTCATACACGTGATCCAACCCCTGTGATCTCTCAATACAACACTCAGACTTCAGAGAGAACCAGAGGGCACGAGTTCTCCCTGTTTCCTTCAGCTTTTCCTGTTCACACACCTGCCCCAATGCAGGGCCTCCGCCTGCTGCACTTAGTGCCTGCTCCGCACAACAATATCACATTTCCAAAAATACCTGCACCATCATCCTCCAGGTCTGCATCTGTGATCACAGCTCCGAGGGGGGGTGTACCCATAAAGCTTCTTCACTTAGACTCTGGGCCAAAAATGGTGAGCCAGACTTCCATTATTTTGATATTTGGTGTGTTTAAATATTTGCTGCATTGTAGTTATATCTATGTGAAGTTAAGATGGGGAATTTTGGAAATATTGTAATATTAAATAATGTTGTAAGAATTTAAGGGAATCAACTGGAAATTGGGGGTAATTTAAACAAACTGTGTCAGATCCAAACCAGTGTTAATGTTGACAGCACTTTTTAATTTAGTTTTAGTCTTTTGCCTAAAATATCTTTTAGTTTTATTCATAATTTAATTATCTAAATTGTTTTAATTTTAGTCTAGTTTTAGTTGACAAAACTTCACAACATTTTAGTCGACGAAATCTACTGTAAATTTAGTCGACTAAAATATGAATTGTAAAGTGTAAAGCATTTTTTATGTTTCCTTGAATTTCTGTTTTACACTTGGATCCCGCCACCATGAAGCTAAGGCAGTTGTGATTGGATGTCCCTCTTAACTCATCCAACCTTTCCACACAACCAAAGTAGCTGTGATTTCTAACCTGTCTCTACGCTCTACATGACAAAATTAGGTCTGATTGGATTTGGTTTCTGTTAAACTTTTTAGTCTAGCTTTTATTTGTTGACTAAAATGTCAGTTAATTTAGTTTTAGTTTTTGTCAATGTACACTTGTTTTTTATAGTTATAGTCTAGTTTTTTTGTGGATGAAAATGTCAGTTAATTTAGTTTTTGTCAATGTACAGTACACTTTTTTTTTTAGTTATAGTCCAACTTTTGGTCAGGGGAAAAAGGTTGTTGACGAAAACTATGACGAAAATATTTAGTCGACGTTTTGTTGTTTTGTCATAGATTTAAGTTTTAATTATTTTACCAAACAATCAATTTCTAGTTCACTAGTTCTGTGCATGTGCATGAAGGGGGCGTGGCCTCAATACCCCTGCTGTAAAAACACATTATGACAGTCAGTTCTTGTGTTTGTAGTCTGTGTGGCCTCAGAATGCAAACCAAACTGCCCCTGGTGCATAATAAAGACTTTTCAATTGAATCCAGTCCAATCTCTTTTTGCCACAGATGTTGCCAACAGCACCTCCCTCAGCCCAAAGGACCCGCCTCATGTCCATGGAGGAGCTGACAAAGTTTGTGACAGCGAGGCAGAACGTTGACGAGGCAGGACTCAGGTTGCTCAGAGTCAGTCTACCTCAAGAAAACACACAGGGAGCTACCTCTGCTCTTGGCTCTAACTCCAGCAAGAGGTGAGAACATATTCATTTTTTGTTTGATTTTTTGCCTCTATCTTGGATTGACTTTACTCCTTATTTTTCTCTTTATTCTTTATTTATAGGCAGAAGAGGAGAGAGGAGAGGGCAGACAGGGCAAGGAAAGCAGAAGTCACATTCAGATCGAATGAGTCTACTATCCCCATACAAGAGGTGATATGAGGCGAATTGAGATGCATTTTGAACCAGTGCTTTTTCTCATGTATCATTTTACAAGTTCTTGTTGGTTCAAATGTTTCCTTAGCCAGCAAATGAGCCTGAAAATGAGGAGCCGGCAGCTGCAGAAGAGATCACCGTGAGGAAAGATGAGTCGACACAACCTGGTTAGTATCAGAGAAAAACTTAATTCACTTGAAGAGTTACGAAGAGTTACATAGAATCTTGCCATGCTACAGATTAGCTGAGTCATTCTTGAAAAATATAAAACTGAACTGAATATGATGACCAAATTTTCCTACAGAAGTGTTTCATGGAAAAATGCATACATTATATGTGATCAAATATGGTAGTTTGTACCTGAGGGCTAGTGCTTTGGCAAGGCTTTAACTAGTCAATCAATCTTTATTTGTATAGCACCAAATCATAACGAATGTTACCTCAAGACACTTTACTAAGGAGAAGGTCAATGCCATACTCCTCTATTTATTTATGTATTTATTATTTTTTTATTTTTATTCCAAACCCAACATGAATCCACCATGAGTACAGCACTTTGGCAACAGTTACAGTGGCAAGAAAATAACCTTCTGTTTAGCAGCGAGAAATCTTGAGCAGAATCATGTGAACAGCCATCTACCAAAGCCATGTTGAGGGTACAAGTGGTAGACAGAGACAAAGGGACTAAATGAGAATTTATAGTGATAAATTTATGAATCTCTGAACCATAAATGTGTCTTCATCATATTTGTCTCTATTGAATTTCAATTTATGAAAGGATCCTCTTCTATATATAGTTGTAAAAGCAGTTATTATGGTGGAATTAGCAATATCAACCATGGATAGAGAAACATTGTAATATTAATATTAACGACTTAGATGTTTATGAGGTGGAGAAAACTGATGTTGATTAATAAAGCAGCATTTAGCTGATCTACAATTATATTGGGTCCACTCAATTTAAAAATGAGAATTTTTGTTCAGTGATGTTGTTTCTAGTGATGTTTGATGCAGGATAAAGTGGATGGAGTCAAATGGGTCCACAGCAGCAGGTTGTCCATGTTGGTAGTCATGGTTACAGTAATATATTTGTGATATTTGCAGGAACTACCGTACATTTTAATT
Organism: Cetoscarus ocellatus; assembly: GCA_037902135.1. Classification (NCBI taxonomy): domain Eukaryota; kingdom Metazoa; phylum Chordata; class Actinopteri; order Labriformes; family Labridae; genus Cetoscarus; species Cetoscarus ocellatus. Next base: position 153,517 of record JBAMNC010001396.1, on the reverse strand, counting down.
GCCTAATCCTTCTGAGGTAAATGTTGGGAACTGTTGTGGTAATGGAACGGGACTAAAAAGGCCAAATATAAGTAATTGTAGTAGTTGCAGCAATGCAGGTCCACAGCAGCAGACCATACACAATAATGATATGGAGCAGCTTACAAGACAAAAACCACCTAGTATGAATAACACAACAATTGCACAGAAGGGAGCACAAAACTTGTATTTTTTGGCTTTGTTATCACATCACTACATGTTTCAGGAAGGTAAGAATTCTGAAACTAGACATTTTACTTTGGTTTCTAATAAAAAAAAGAAAATAAAGATTGACTGTAAAATCACATCATTTTTCAAAATTCTTATGGTACACTGTCAAGACAAGTTTTCATTTGTGTTTTCATTTAAGTGCAAAAATCATTTCAAATAAATACAGGCTCTTTAGTTGTGCCTCCTGTTTTGCAGAATTTTAAGCATTATTTCTTTTGCCTTTCTTATTTTTATATATATATATTTTGAAATAATGTCATGTTGTTGACTCCTTGGAATACAGCAGTGCTCTGCTGTAGTTTAAATTAATCTACTCGATGTGCTCTGACTCCAACACTCAGGTTACCTTGACGCTATACTAACGGGTCAAAGGTTACTGGACAGGGCCATGTCCACTTCAGCTGAGCTCCATGCCTTTGCTTCTACCCGTAAAAGACCCCCAGAGTGCCAAGATGCATCCACCAACACAGAGAAAGGTGAGTTAAAAATAGTCAGACCAGTAGACAAGGTTGGTTACCTCCGCCAAAGAGGTTATGTTTTCGCTGGAGTCTGTCTGTTTGTTTGTTTGTCTGTTTGTATGTTAGCAAGATTACGCCAAAACTCCTGGACGGAGTTACATGAAAATTTTACCAGAGGTGTGGTTTGGTCCAAGGAAGAAGCCAATACATTTTGGTGATGATCCGATCCAGATTGACGTCACAAAAAAAACATTTAAGTTTATTACTTAATTACCATTACTTAACACTGGGCCGTTTTTTGTCCCACCCACGGCACCATCCCATTGGTTACACGCTCTGGTTACACGCAGAGGCACGCCACAGCGATCAGCCAATCAGCAGTGAAAGCTTTAACATTATAGAAACATGCGCAGCAGCTCTACTCGCACGCAGTCCCTCCAAAGGTGCCGTTAAATCACTCAAAAGAAGGTTGCTGATAATGACGATACGGAAATAGTCCGTCATATCAAAAGGCCGTGTGTGAGTGTAAAAATCTAACCCCCAAACCCCACATAGAGCAAACGTGCGCTGTGGCGCAACACCAACATCTGTGCAAGCAGCAGCAAATTGGTTCAGTCAACAAGTTACAAGACCCACTACTAACTAGGTCACTCTACTGGATGATATTTATGTCAACAATAATCCCAGTTCTCGCAGATTGATATTTTTCATTCCACAATGTGTATATAAAATAAATATAGGAATAAAATGTTGGGTGGAAATCACAATTTGTGGGTGGAAGTGAGCTGCTTGGCGCTCTGCTCTCAGAGTGCTTTTCTAGTTCTGTCTGTTTTTTCTTTGCTTGGCAGAATGCTAAGAAATGAACATGTTTATCATTTTTTCTTCAACTTGTCCCACAGAACTTGTGGATAAAGCTGTGTCAGCCTCTGTGACCACTCAAAGCCCGAAGTGTAAGTTAACTCTAAACCTCAGGCTCAAGAAAAACACACTGCTTTAATTTGTTGTGGAAGAAGGGTTCAGTATTGATTGTCTGTTTGTATGTGTTTTCTCTTTTCAGCACAAAGTACAGCACATCTGCAGTTTTGTCACCAACACCTTAGACAAGATACAGAGGAGAGCCCGCAGAGACCGGAGGAGGATCTTGTAAGAGACCAAAGCATCACATAACATTATTAAAGCAAAACATAGCGCTGATCATTGTTAGGCTGCTACACTAACCCCAGTTTAAGAGTTTAGTCTGAGTTCCTTTCAGTGGGAGTGCATGTATGTGGATGGCTCTCCATTCTGTAACTCAGTTCATGTCACAACCAGCTCTGCAGTGACAGTCAGCCCAAACTTAGTCCCCAGTAACAGGGTGAAATATAAACCCTGCAGCACTGTAATGTGTGGAAGAACAATGCCAATTTAGTCTTCCATATGTCTCCAGTGTCTTGCATCTCCTTGGGGAATGTCCATACTGCTCCACCTCTCTTGACTACAGGTGTCTTACCCTGCTCCTCTCAACCGACCACCCATATCTAACACTGCAAGACACTTTTCTCAAATTAATCCCCTCAGTCATTATCATAACATAATTACATTTGAAATCCAGGTTTGCGTAATAAGCTGCTTCTCTTGTTGCTTAAATGTCCATCTTGTGGAGCAGAGATCCCTCAACAAGGCACAAAGTTTTGGTTATACTGAACCAACAATTTGGCAAAGATATTTCTCTCTCTTAAATTGAGTAGACCCCAGGAAGAATAGCCGCTGCTATGCAAAAGCTAATGGGGGTTCTAAATAAACTAAACCAAACGAAACTAAATCTGTCTGTTTTCTTCAAGGATCAGAACGGCCGTCAGTTCATAAGTATCCTGGATCTAGAGGGCAAATCTATCCATCAGGATTTACCATCCTCTCTCAGCTCGGGGCCACAGAATATTCCCTCCACCATCCCTCCTTTGCCTACGACTGCTCAGCTTCACGCTCTTGCAACATCTGTTTTAAGAAGTACTGCTGCCGCTGATCCACAACCTTCAGCCATGATTCAGACAGATCACTGGAGGACCACATCTCACACAGGTCTTTATATGTCTTGATGCAGCAGCTAGATTCTGTGTCACTGTTGTGTGTAGAGTCTGTTCCTTATTCTGTTGTACTGTTTACTTTAGATACTGCTGAGGAGTCGCCTTCATGCAGCCACACTGAACCTGTAAGAGCACCAGAGACAGTCACTCCAGACGACATCCAGGATCCGTCTGACTCTGCAATCTTTCAGGCCATCAAGAGTCAAAGCATCAAACCTCACAGCTCCTCATCAGTACCTCCTACAGTCTGGTTCTCCTCTCGCCTCTCCGAGCTGGATGCTCAGTTGGCTGCTTTGCAGAGCGTTGCAGACTACCTGGAGAAGGACTTTTCCAGCTCCAGGATGGTACATCAGGATTTTGACACGGTGCATGCTTCACATGTTGATGTCAACAAAGTCTTCAATGGGCTTTTGGTTGACTTTGTGAATTCTCTCTCTCTGTAGTTGGTGGATACAGTTGAAAAGCTCACTCCAGAGTCGGCCCCTGATGTGAAGACGACACAGGCAGTGAAAAAATCTGTCAGACTGTCTGTTCCACAGGAAGGTATAACCAAGCTTTTTTCTTTATGGAAATTTTCATACATATTTTATTAACTGAATGGCTGGACTTTAAAATTAAAGAATTTCCCTTTTTCACAAAAATATTAGCAAGGAATTTGAGCAGCTGTCAAACTTTTACAGAATTTCTGTAGTAAATTTTTGGCCAAAATATTAATCTTGTTCCTTGCATTTTTTAAAGATTATCATTGTAGTTTTAATCTGACACTTTCTTTAAAAAGCAAACTTGTGTTACAGACTTTGGTGTACTTTTTGGTTGTTTTTTTGTTGTTGTTTGTGTTGTTTTTTTAACTATATTTGTTTAATTTTAGAAGAAAAGATCGCCAAATAAATAGAAACTGTTTTAAACAATTTTTAGATTTTTTTTCATTTTCTGTTTTTACAGCTTGGATGCCAGTGCTTGACCCATTAAATGAATCAAATGCATTGTTGGAAGATGAGGAAGAAAATTTGGAAGAAGAAATTGTGATGCATAGAGATTTTCACACTCCAAGCAGAGCTCCATTTCCTCATTTTTCAACCTCTTTTCGTGATCACATTGCTGGCTCCTCACATCTTCACACTGCATCAAGTAAAAACAACACATTTTAATATCCTCTGTGGTTGCCTCTACTTAAAAATTAATATTTATATTTTCTCCATAGGTACAAATGATCAGCAGGCCGAAGTCTTTGAAACAACTCCTATGTAAGTGTGTTGTTTCTCTATTTGTTCATGTCTGGCTTTCTGTCTCAGCACAAATTTATAAAAATGTGTTTTGTATTGCTGGTCAGTCTGTAGCTGCTAGTTGGCAGCACGCATTCAGCCATTTGACTCTCGGTCTTCCCTTTAGTTTTATTGTTGTTATTTCTGTTGCTATAACAGATGTGAAAGGATTTCAACATTGAAGGGAGGGACCATGATTTATAGAGAAAATGCTGATTAGTTATGGAACCCCAAAAGATTCATAATTAAATAAATAAAAACAAAATTTTGAAATAAATACCATTTTGACAAATAACAGACAAATATATGATATGGCCATTAAATTGTAAAATAAGGCAATATTATTATGAAATATGTGTTATTATTCTTTAATATCAAATTATTATAATTAAATATTTCATAATAATTATTTTAAAAATTTCATGCTTTTTAGAATAATGACTTTTCATTTATTTCCCAAGCTTTTTTAAATTAAAAAAAAAAAAAAAAACGTTTTTCACAAAGTCCATTTTTATTTCATAATGTCCTTTTCCATAATGGCCTTTTTATTTCATAATGTCGTTTTTCAGCAGAATGACTTGGTCTGTCAATCAAAGCACATAAGGCGGAGCCAGTTAACTGATTGGCTGATTCTTTATACACACATTGCAGCAGCACTTGCAGTACCGATTCACACTTGGAGACTTATCATTAACGCTGAGAAGCTTGAAAAGCTGAAAACACGAGTGCATGACATGATGCTGGGCTGTTATGTGAACTTCCAGACACCACCTCATCAAAAACACGCTGCTGCTTCAATCCTCTCTCAGGCTGAGGTGAAGGCCTTACGTTACTATCCAACCGATTTGCAAGTTCCCTGAGCAACTCTGAAACTGGCTTCTCTCCTTCAGCCATTCTGTCTCAAACGTGTCATGCATACGTGTTTTCAGCTTTCAGGCTTCTCAGCGTTCGTGATAAGTCTCCACGTGTTAATCAATACTGCAAGTGCTGCTGCAATGTGTGTGTAAAGGATCGGCCAGTCACTTAACTGGCTCCGCCTTATGTGCTTTGATTGACAGACCAAGCCATTCTGCTGAAAAATGACATTATGAAATAAAAAGGCCATTGTGGAAAACGTTTTTTTATTTCATAAAAGTGTTGAAAGTTTTGTTCTGTTTGGAAGAAGGCACAAGTCCAGATTAGATCGGTTAGCCAACCATTTATTGACAATTTGTGAAACAATACAAAAGATAGGAAAAATCACTCAGCTGCTGAGGGCTCTGATCTGCACATCACTAGGGATGTACAGGCAAAGAGTCAAGAACCAAGGTAAAGCACACGATCTTATACACTTCAGGCTTAGGAGGTGACATCATAGGTAATGTTGAAATCAAACCTCGTGACTGATTTCATAAGATATGTCTGCTATGAAAAGGTCAGTCACAGTACAGGGGGTTAACAGTAGGTACTTTCACTTCAGCTAAGTCAGCATAATAGTAGGAACTGAAAGCTAATAGCAAGTCTGAAAATATCAGACAGGAAACAAGAGCACAGTTCATTTTTGTAAAATGTAACTTTCTTAGCTGAAGCAGTAAAAACATGAAATCTATGAATCAGTGTTAGCGTAAATTGATATTTCTGGATAAATGTTAGCATTAACTCGTAAATAATCACAAAAGCTTGGAAAACAAATAAAAAGTCATTATTTTAAAAAGTATGAAATTGTTAAAATAATCATAATGAAATATTTAATTATAATAATTCGATATTAAAGAACAATAAAACATATTTCATAATAATATTGCTTTATTTTACAATTTAATGGCCATATTATATATTTGTCTGTTATTTACCAAATGGTATTTATTTCAAAATGTTGTTTTTATTTATTTAATAATGAATCTTTTGGAGTTCCATTATTAGTAGTTTCCATGCAACATCATTGGTTTTATAATCTTATTATAAGAATTTTAAAAATTAGACTAGAAAATAGAATTTTGATACATTGTGATATCTTCTCTTCATCCCTGTATCAAAACACATATTCATATCTTTAGATTCTTGCCAGTACACAGACCTTATGCCTACACAGCAGCAGCAGGTAGTTGTTAACCATGAGTCTGGTTCATATTTTCAGTTAAATCACGAGTTATATTCAGTGTTGTAATGCACCCTCTACACTGTTTTTTTTAATTAAAATTTTACATACTCTGCTCTCCTCTTTGTCTCTAGACTTGTTGATGAGAATCTGGGTCACACTGAGCTTTCTGATACAGCAGAAATGTTAGACGAGTTAGTGAGGGAGGGCTATCTATCCGTCTCCGACTTGGACTGGTCCCTTCCACAGGCTGCTCAGCTCAGCAGGTAATGTAATTTCTAAATTTCAGAGTCTGGGAATTAAACTAAGAATTTCTCTGACTAGATAAAACTTGTGACCCCTTACAGCAAGGAGCATGAGCAGCAGCAGAGTGGCTGGGAATCACAGAGATGTGGCCGTTCGGAGGATGAGAGGAGGGAGCTGAGGATCTGGATGAGGAGGAAACAGAGGGAGCAACTGGCTGTTTATAAAAAACACAGAGAGAGCTTGAGGGAGAGGGAGAGGAAACCATTTTCTTCTTCACAATCAGCAGTAAGTTATGCTTTTGGATTTTGAGTCATTAACCTTTTTTTGTTCTCTAAATCAGAACAAAAACAAACTTGTTAATCCCAAACCCCGCCTCTGCCCTCACCACAAACACAATTTTTCTGTTGTAAGCCTTAATATTGTACCATCTTAATTAACAGATACAGGTTTAATTATGATAACAAAATATAACAACAACTAGAAATGCTCTGAGAGCACAAACCTCCGCCAACATTGTCAGGCGAGTTATTGACAAAAATTTTGTAAATGTCAAAATGTATTCCCTTTCATTTATTTATTTATCCTTTTACTATTACCCTTATATAAAAGCATGTACAGTAGATGTACATATTTTCTTTTTTCATATTTTATTTTTTTCCACATTATCTGGATTTTCATTTAGATATGATATGAACAAAAAAGTGCAACATGTATATCCTGCTCTTTCAAATAAATAAAAAGTTTAATAACAGAAAATAATAAAATGCCCTATCACGCGCTGTTAACAAATCCTTGAAAAAATAGCTGGATTCACATCCAGATTCGGATCACCACCCCTGAAAATGTCATCCAAATCCGTTGAGAGCTTATTGAAACTACCCTATTTGACAATGAATCCGGCGTTCAGGATTCAGATCACCTCCAAAGATGAATCAATTGGTCCTTCGCCCATTTCTGACCTAGCCTGAAAATTTCATCAAATTCTGTTCTTAACTTTTATTTAGTTATATTTTTAACAAACGGACCAACAAACAGTGGCAAAAACATAACCTCCCTGGCAGAGGTAATTATAAAGCATATACTGAATATTTAAAGTGCATACATTTCATTATCCAAACATATAACAATACACTAAAGCAAAGGATAAGAGGTAAATCATCCCACAAAAGTAAGATCTTACCATAAGCCCTCAAAAAGTTGATTAATTTGCCTGTTTGCACTTTCTCATTATTTTAACTTCTGAGAAGAACCCCTCTGTGTATCATGGTCCAACTTTTGAATTTTGTCACTATGTTTAAAACAAAAAAACATAAAAAAATAAAATCACCTGTTTTCAACCTTGCAGAAATCAACAAACAAAATGGAAACAAATGTTTGGAGAACCAGAGAAGAAAAAGAGAAGTATGGACACCTTGGTATTATAGATGTATTATGAACCTTCATGTGTCTAACTTTTTATTCCAACTGATGTGAAAGGTTTATTCTCCTGGAGCAATACAATCAGAGGACACGTGAAGCTTTGTCATTGGCCAGTGAGATTTTTGCTGCTCCTCCGACTCTACTCTCTCCCTCACGAACTGGAGTTTCACCAGCACCTTCAGCTACACGATCCAACTCTGCTCAACCACTAGGAAACACTTACAGGTATCTCTGGGAAAAGTATTCTATGATCTCATCTCATCAGAGTAATTTCACTTTATGACTTTTAATCATTCACTAATTTTAACATTATAACCACAACTTACCTGATTATTCCAAACTGAGATGACCTAGATTTGTAATGGAGGTACTGTCATTTTAGGGTTTTTGGTGTTTCTGCTGATGATAAAAGAAGTTTTAAGTCAGAACAAGCTGAAGCCCACTCTCGTCCGTGGACTGCTGAGACCCAGAGCAGGCTCTCAGAGGATCATCGCAGGAGACTTGGACTTCATAGACCAGGTGTCAAGAAATTATTCATCCATATTTGTGGTTCCTAAAGTGATAAAGTGTCCAAAACACAAGGTCAAATTAAATGATTTTACACTGTGTAGATCCTTAAAAGTATTGAAATGGCTTAAAGGTCTCATGTCCTGGTGTGTTTGACTGTTTACATCATATCTTGGTTTTCTATTAAGCAAGGATTTGATTCAAGTTTAATTTAAAAAATGATTGTAGAGGATCAGATGCAGCTCGTTTTCCCTCCTCTTTGGTGGGACATGGTGGCTTCAGGAGGCTGTAATAATGAGCTCTGATTGGCTGCCCAGACTTTGCCTGATGGGAAAGTCTGGGCAGCCAATCCCAGGGGGGGATTGGACACTGTGAGGAGTGGACACTGATGAGCTGGAGAGCAACGTGGACGACTGGGAGGAAGAGACCATTGAGGTTTTTATCAACGAAGAAATCATTCCCCTTGGAGATAGGGTGGGCTTGGGGGGGGTGGGGGGGGTGGGGGGGGTGTTTTTAGAGGCTGCAGAGGTGATTTTCAAACAGCCATGTTGTCTGCCTGTGATAAATAGAAGACATACATGGAGGTGGAGGCTGTGTGGTCATTACATACTAATGATATGTCATAAGGTGTCATGCTTCTCTGCTCCCCAGACCTTTTCTGACATCAAAAGAAAAAAAATATTGTCCAAAACATGTGACCTTTGAGTTTGATTTTTGATATTAGAGGCTATAGAACGTCTTAAAAGTCGTAGTTTTTCTTGTGAGAATTAAAAATTTTTCGATCACATATTCCAGAGGACATCTTTGTCAGATCTATTTTGGGAAACGATTCAGAAAACAAAGGGGAAAAAGATTCCTGCAGATCCTTGAAAGTCTTACATTTGTTTTTGTTTCTTTGAATACTAAAAGCCATAAAATGTCTTATTTTTTCCCTTTTTTTTAGGTGTAACATTGACAAAAAGTGTCTTTATCAAATATACTTTTGTCAAATTGGGGCTGTTAAAAAAACCCAGAATAGACGGTGCTTGCACTGTGACAATTGTGGGCATCAAATGGTGCATGCGCTGCACCATTTCTGTCTGTTTTCCTCTGTCAGGAAATCGTGGTGTACTTTGTTTTTATTTTATTTGACTGATTTTTATCATCCTGCCCTGTTACTTTTTAGCAATGACCTAACTTTCACACATTATTTTTGCACATTATGTGGAATTAAATAATACATTACAAACTTGTTAATTGCAGTTTGTTCTGCTGAACGAAAATATACTGATTCTTTTTAGCTTGGGTCTTTTTTTTATACTTAGATTTTATTGGTCTTTTTTTTATTGACAGACAGATGATTAAACAACAGAATAACAAAGCACAGTGCATGAACATTGTTAACAGTCCACATCAAACTACAAATATCCAGATCAGTAAAAAATTTACTATGGAGAGCCAACAAGGAGGTCCAAAAAACCACCTCACACAAGCCCGTGGTCTTCTCACTTGGCCAGAAACATAAAGAATACATGGAGAAAATTTAAAAAAACAAACAAAAAAAAAACAAGCAGTTCAATAAAGATGATGAGAAAAGCACCCATATATATCTCTCTATTCTGGGAGAAACAAATTCGATTTTCCCCACCTTGCCAAGTAAAGATCCTTTTTAAGTCTGAGAAGTAACATAAGTCTTTCCATCTCATGAATTTTTGATCATTTGTGTAAAAACCTTGGGCATAAAAAATTAGTTATATTTGAAATAGTATGACTAAATTATAATTCTGTGAGTTTAAAACAATGATTGTAGATTCAACAAACTTGTTAATACTGTTTTTTCCCTGTCCTGTTAGTGACCGTCCTACCAAGGGACCGTCTGTCTCAGTTGACTCGACGTGGCATGCTCACCGATTCAAAGAGTAAAACAAAACCTCACACATCCAGCCAGAGTGAGGAGCAGCCCGTTGGACACCAGAGGAGTGGACAGAGCAAAAGTCCTCAGAGGGGAGTAGCAGGAGGGAGAGGGATCCTGAGGGAGACGAGAATGGAAGAGACAACAGAGGTGAAGGGGCCGCTGGGCCCAGAGGAGTCCAACACAATCAGAATCTAATATAGTTTCCATCGAGGAAAGACACATTTCTTTTGGTTTTATTAACATGTTGTGCATTTTTAGGTTGATCCTGCGCTGTTGGATGATGGTGCCAGAGCGGGCGTGTCAGACATGGACTGGCTGGATAACTTATCAGAGACAGGCAGCAACCTCAGCAAAACAGACTGGGCTGTGATTGAGAGGATGGTGGCTGCAGAAGATGCCTGAACTTAATTGTTTCAAAGAAACAAAAAACTCCCCAGTGTATTGTGGATTAACTGTGCCTTTAAAATAGTGAAAATCAGAATGATTCAAAATGAGCCGTTCTTATTTAGATTTTCATGATTGAATTACAGAAATGAAACTGTTTTCTATTTGATAAGGTAAGGCTGGCAAAGTATTTTAATGGTTTAATTTATCACCTCAAATTTGTAGACAACTGTTGTACTCATATCTGCACTGAAGTCTTTTCATTGAAAGTCAAGGTTTGTGCCATTTGTGTGTACGTTTTTATATTTATCATTCATTTTGTACATATGGCCTTTGCTATAATTAAAAATGGTTTTAAACATTTTTCTCTCCCACATTTTTTAGTATTCATATTCTGCTATGTACTGGATCAGCCATTTAAGTGTGAAACATTTGGACTACTCTGTTCAGCAATAATCATGCAAAAAATCTGTCATTGATTTAAAACATCTTTCTAATGAAATTGATTTTGTTCAACAGCAATATCAAATTGTCTGATTTTTTTCATGTTAAGTCAAAGTCAGGTATTATCAATTTCTGCTAAATGTGCAAAACATACAAAAGATTTGAAAATTAGTTTCCCCTCACCCCAGTGTAACATTTATGTATATGAAAAAATAGCAATATATTAAAAAAAAAACAACAAAAAGGTGCAAATATATGCAACACAAATACAAAAATATAATAATCATTTTAAAATTCTTTTAAAACGAGTTAAATAGATTCCTGCTGCTCTATTTAAAAAAACAAAAAAATAGCTTTATTTTTCCTCACCTCTTTTTTATGGTTAAATTCATGACCTCTTCAAAGTTGTTAATATTATCACTAGTGTTAGACATTACTGTACTGTTAACCTGCAAGGTTGTATGCTGGACCTGGGGGTAAACTTTGCACCAGTACCCATGAACAAAAAGTTTATATTTTTATTATTAAACAAATGAGAGATCAGTCCGAAAGAACACTAATGCACTTCTGTAAATAGCCAGCATGAGGCGCTCCTGCGTGAAAACTTCCTCTACAACCACCGAAGAAGAGTCGAGCACTTCCGGAAGTCAGAGGTCAGCCTCGTATTTGAAAACATGGACCCTAACAAAGTGGGAGAAGGTATCAACTTTTTGCTTTTGCGCTTCTTTAGGTTTTGAATATAATGACCAACAGGCCGCATGTATGTGTACGAATACTGTGTAATATTTCCAGACTGTTTTTCATGAAACGGCTGCAAATGGAGCTGAAATGGCAGAAATGCTGCTAATGTTGTTAGCTTGTTTGTTAGCCTCTTTCTTTAATAAAGTTTTTGAGTTCAAGTCTTAAACTTCACAAACAGATGTGTCCTCTGGTGCTGTGTTTACCCGCACTTTCCCCCCGTTGTTGTTGCTATTCTAACTCTTTTTAGTAACATTTAAACTAAAATTCACATCCACATCTATATTTCAGATAATAATTCATACAAGACAACAGAGGAGATGTCAATGGGATTTCATTTTATGCTGAAGTAAACGCCGTTTGCAAAAACATGACGGAGATCTAAGGTTATGGTGCTCGGATCTTTGTTGTCAGATTTGTGGGTCATGTCTCTGTGGCGACAAACAAATGAGGTCGAGTCAGGGCTAGGACATGTATACATTAATCCGAATTATTTTTCACACAGAATTGAATTGTTTTAAATCAAGATTTTTTTCTTCGACTTACCCTTACTCCACTTGTAAGTTGTGTCAGTGATTAACTATATAAATACTTAAAATGCACACTGTTGTCATGATGGTTGGCCTGTTCAGGCTTTGCATTTGCAGATTTTCCTGGCTTACATTTGTTTACTGTAGTTTTACACTCTGATAATGTTGCAGCTTTCAGTGTTTATGTTAACAAGCTATATTCAAACTACAACATGAACATCTTATGACATTTAAAGCAGAAGGGGTCAGTTCAGTTTTATTTTCAAATATATTTGATAACATAAGGGCAAAAATTGTCTATGCAGTTTCTGTGTCACTACAAAGCTTTTACCCTGAGAGGAAAAATGGTTTAAATCATTAATCAAATTTTGTGAAAGAAAGTTCTTTTGCAAGAATCACTATCATATTTGTTTCTGGCATTACTTTAGCATTTAGTATTGTGACTGTTCACCTGGTATTTGCATTGTAATAAAAATGTTGGTATCAAGAAAACTCTAGTTGATAGAAAACTTGGTTTGATTGGCTAGGCACAATATATCCTGAACAGATCGTAAATAAAAGTACTGGTTTAAAAAAATATTTTAAAAAGCACAAATGACAAAGAAAATCGACTGAATTACAGTAACTTGAGTAAAGTAATTATATACTTTTTATCCCTGACTGTAAGTAAAATGAATTTATTGCAGTGTTAATTTTGACTGCACTTTTTAATTTAGTTTTAGTTTAAGTCTTTTGCCCAAAATATCTTTTAGTTTTAGTCATAATTTAGTCATCTATATTGTTTTAATTTTAGTCTAGTTTTAGCTGATGAAATTTCACAAGTTTAGTTGACGAAATCTACTGTAAATTTAGTCGACTAAAATATGAGGTGTAAAGTGTAACTCATATGTCAATGATTCCTTGAATTTCTGAAGTCATGTTTGGCACTTGGATCCCATCACCACAAAGCTAAGGCAGTTGTGATTGGATGTCCCTCGTAACTCATCCAACCTTTCCACACAACCAAAGTAGCTGTGATTGGATATATTCCTAACTTGCCTCTACTTTCTACATGATGAAATTAGGTCTGATTGGATTTAGTCTCTGTCAGACATTTTAGTCTAGTTTTTATCTGGTGACGAAAATGTCACTTAATTTTAGTTTTAATTTTTGTCAATGTACACTTATTTTGTTTTAGTTGTAGTCTAGTTTTCGTCAGGGGAAAAAAAGGTTGTTGACAAAAACTATGATGAAAATAATGATTCGACAAAATTAACACTGATTTATTGTAATTTATAAATGGTTTAAGTCTTACATTCTACAGTATTTCTTCCTGGTATGGCAGCACAAGATAATGCTGTTTAATGTTGACATCATCACTCAGTCAATCAAGCCATCAAATTTTATTTATACAGGTCATCCCAGGCAAATTTGATTTTTGTTCAAAGTAAGCAGAAACAAATGTTTGTATAAAGTTTAAAAAAATTATGGATGCCAAGAAGGGTTTGCAGTTTAATGCTTACCATGTACACTTCAATAAAATAATATATTTCAGATGAATAATGTAAGAGCTTAAATACAAAAAGGTAATATAATAAATGTACTTTATAAGAAAGCAAAAAGTTGAGTTTTACTACAAAACAAAAATCCATCATGTTTTAAGTCAACTGTAGTTATTCAGCTTGATAATGATATGAACTCTAAAATACTTATATTACACATCAAACAGTAAAATATGAATTAAAAGGCAGTGTAGAGTAGAAGTTTTATAAGAGCTTTGGCCATTGAACTTATTGCAACTAAAATTTACATTTTTCAATGCAAACTCGTGCTGCTTTCTCTACATTTTACACACTTTTGCATCATTTTCATGTGGTTAGATTAAACTAAAACTACTTACCAGCTGCCCTGTTGTAAATTAATTGGTAAAAACCTTGTATTTTTTAAATATATTTTGATACTTTTATTTACAAAAAGTGGCAGGGAAGAGGGAAGCCAAAGCAACAAGCTTAAACAGAATAAGATCTATACATATGCGCTATACTTAGACATTGTCTGTTGTTTAAAAAGGGTGTAGGATGAAACACAGAACTTGTCTAGTCCTCCACTTTTTACAAATAAATGACCTCAAATAATTCAAAGTCACATTAATGAAAAATATCTCTCCCTATTTTGTGCTTATACAGGCAGGATGAGCGGAGATGCAGACATGGCATCTGTGATGGGATTCTCTGGGTTTGGTATGTACTGTCCTAAGTGAGCAGTGTCCCAGCCTTACTTCATTTCTACTCTGAGGTTTTTCTTTGTTCATCCAAACTTTCTTTGTTCCCTCCAGGTAAGAAAGCCCGTACATTTGACTTGGAGGCCATATTTGAACAGACCCGTCGAACAGCCATCGAGAGGAGTCAGCGAGTGTTAGGTAGATTTACAATATATCAGCATATCTGCTTGTTTCTGCATCAGGGTGTGAGAAGCTAAACTGTTCTTGCTTCTTCAGAGGAGCGTCAGATGGAGGAGGAAGGGGAGAGCTCTAAATCAGCGAAGTCAGCACTGCCCACTCAGAGAGACAAACCTGCAGCTGCGTCTTCGAGGTGTTTATGGAATCACTAATTTACTGTTCGACAAGGCTTCATAAAAGTTACTAATATGTTTTCTTTATATTAATATGGTTTTACTTTGGCTGATACTGATGTTTTCTCCTTTAGAAAACAGGAAAGCGACAGTGGCAGTAGCTCAGGCTCAGACTCCGATTCTGACTCAGACTCAGACTCAGAGCTTATTGGGCCTCCACTGCCCCCTCAGTATAAAGCCCCAGGGGACAACGATGAGCAAGTGAAACAGTCTGGTGGAGCAGCCGATAGTGATGAAGATGATGAAGATGAGGCACAAGATGATGATGTAAGTCTCAAATGTCTGAAAAATATGGTGTTTATCACTGGATATTTTCCCACTAACCCAAGGGTTCGTCCTCTTAAATGTCAAATCTTTCATGAATTGGACTTTTTTACTGCAGACATTTTGATTGTCACATCAAGAGAGGAGTTATTTTTGTCTAGATAAATTAGGGCTGCCTGGTTATGGCAAAAATTAAAGTAACATTTATTAAGAGAATTATTAAACAGGATTACTCATGTCAGATACCGTTTTGTGTGTGAATTTCAAATGATTGAACAAATGTGTGATGTTACTTATAGCGGCAGCCAAATGCTGTCTTCTTCATACCAAAGTAGTTTCATAACATTCAATGGTTTTTTTTTAATGAAAAAACAGCAACAACTATAGTGGTGATTTTTTTACATTGCCAATTGATAGTATTAATGATAGCTTGGTTTATATTTACTTTATTTTATTTTTTGTAATTGTCATTTATAATTGTTAATGAAATGTGTGTTTCGTAATGTTTCAGTACATTTATTGTATTTTCACATGTAGTGCTCTATTTTTAAATTTCAAATGTTGTATTTCAAAACTGTACATCCAAAAGCCCAACTAGGGACAAGAGTTGGAAATTAGCCATTGCTAAAAACTCTATGTGCTGCATATCAGCTTCATGTCCTGTACTGAAACTGTTTAAACTGCATTGTCCCAATCAAATGAATTCAGTTCAATTGAATGAGATATTTGCCCTTTAGCAATACAAAAAACTGACTTCAGCTTAATCTCCTTTTCTTTATAAACTACTTGCTGCAGATACTGTAGCTCTTCAACTCCTCACTTACATTTTAGTGGGAGTTGTTTTAGTTGGAGAACAATTCACGCTGCGCTTTAAGAGCCCACATATACTGAAGAACCCTTTTCAGGGTTTGATACGCCTTGTAGTGTGTTTCACATTATTCCTGTGTGACACAGTATTTGTATGCAAAAGACCAAAAGTCTGCGGCATCAGGACATCTCCCTCTCCCCGTTTTCAGTGCCAGTAGCTGCCAAAAATGGCTTGTTCCCCTCTACCATTGTTTTGTGTGAAGTTTAAGCTTGTTGGCTAATAGTGGTCAGTGAGTCATTGACAATATAACTGGAAATACAAGTGGATCAGGGGTACTCAGTGTGTGACAACTAGAGGCTATTTGAATATCGGTGATTGTAAACTTTGTCTTCAAAACCAAATATATGAATCTAAACTAAGACAAATATGAGATTTTTAAAGTAGAGGAGGCTGTGTGCCATTAACCACACATAACAAAACTGATAACTGTAACACAGCTTGCTCCACATAATCCCTCAATCCTGATTATCTTGTTTTATTCACTGTTGGAGGTCAAAAGGGTACTTAAAACTGAAACCAGAGAAATAGCCCAGTACGCTCATAAACATGTTTTAGTCATGTATCCCAATAAGCCCTGTAAAGCACAATTAAGCCACTAAAATTGGTGTAAGCAACACACTCACTGTTCTACTGTGTCAAATCATCGAAAGTGTGAAAGAGGCTTGTTTAAAAGTGTGCAGGTTTAAGGTTTTACCACTAGATGGCAGCAAAATATTCCACACACGATCAGAAAACTATTCAAACATTTACAGATTTGTTTCTAATACCAAATTTTCTGATCATCATTAGGTTCTGCATTTCTTAAAGAAGTGCTGATGCTTCATTTTTACATAATAAAGATACTTTCTTTGTCTTCTAATGAAGTAATTGTTTGTGGCTGAGTCTTAATACTCAGATTCTAACCTTTTACATGCAGCAGTTTATTGTTTCCAGTCAAGTTTTAACAGCTGATGAAGGAAGTTTCAGACTTTTTCATTTATGCAGTCTAAAGATTCCAAATGTCTTTTTTCATTGTCACATCTAAATTAATTTTTTGAGAAAAAAAATGCTACACCGCTTATTCATTCTCCTTTTGTCACCGCTATTTCATGTTGTTCATCTCAACTTTCTGTCCTAGAACCCAGTAAAGAAGATCCCAGACACTCATGAAATCACTCTGCAGCATGGCACCAAAACCGTAAGGACGTATTCTGTACTGACTTCTGATGCAACAAAAATGTTTTCATTTATTTTATTGTTTGACAGAGGATACTTTATACTTACCTGAAACGGCTTGTAATCAAAAACATATTGTTTAAACTTTTTTTACACACTGAAACATCATTTAGCCAAGGATACTGGAATGAATACCCGCAGTAAGAGCAGAAAGAATTGTTTGTTGGGATGCCTTGTACTTGCATGAAAAGGCCTTAGTTTTGTTTTGACTTATTTCTCTTTGGTTTAAAGACAATATTGAAATAAATGTCTTAAGATAATTCTCTTTGTATAACAGATTAAATGTATATGACTTTTTTATACCACAAACTTCTTTAAAAGTTTAAAGGAGGCAAACTGTCAACATGGTGATATGTCTAAGTGTTAATAAGCTGTAGATTGTAATTTGCCTTTACAGTGTGGCCTGGGAAAATTTTTAAGTCTTAACTAAATTGCAAAATACAGATACAATATATATAATATATTGTCGGGTTAATGAAGTGTTGATAAAGTGTAAAAAGACATCTTTTACAAAATTTGGAAATGAACATCTGCTGGAATTTGAGATTTTGAGATTTTTCCCTTTGATTCTATGCAGATCGTTTTCAACTCCAAAAAACAAAATTCGCATAAGTGGAAACAGCTTTAGAAAATGTTACTTTTACCTCAAGAATCCTTTTTCTATTTTAGTGTAAATATTAAGATTCAGGTTTTTGCAGGTTTCAGCCCTCGGTTTGGACCCCTCTGGAGCCCGTCTGGTGACCGGCGGTTACGATTTTGACGTTCGTTTCTGGGATTTTGCCGGCATGGACCAGGCCCTGCAGGCTTTCAGATCCCTGCAGCCTTGTGAGTGGTGAGTCCTCTTCTGAGAATAAATGTGGAACAACAATGTGTTTGCTGAACATGTGGCTGATTTGTTTCATGCAAACATCCAGTAGGCTTCCTTGAACCAAAGTGCACACAGACACACAAACATACACACAGTTGCTGAGCATCATTGAGCCTCACGTCAACTCTGCAACATCCTCTTGTTTCATTCAAAATGAACCCTTCAGAAGCAGATGGTCAAGATGTGGGTGTTTGTGTGTCTGCACATGTTTACTCTGTTTCACTGAGTCTGTCATCAAAGATCAAATTCTTTTTTGGGGTTTTTGGAAACAAGTGGGCTGTGCTAGAGCAGGCTTCCCCTTATTAAGAGAATTTTATGCTACATTAAATTTGATTGAAATGCGATCTAGTGGCCTGTTTGGCTCACTAACAAGCAGGGATTTGTAGAAGGAGCGCTATGTTAAAACTACACTTTTTCTCTCCACTGACCTAAAATAGCAAATTATGAGCTCAGTCAAAGTAAAACAAAGAGGAAAATGAGCATTTGGCAGTGTGTAATGAGTCTGAGAAGATGCCAGAGCCCACAAAATAAACATAACTTTGCTGCTAGTCTCACTTTTGTTCAAACAATACTGCCTTTTCCTCTGCACACAGGAAACCAAATAGCAGATCTAACCTCTGCTGTGCTGTGCTCAGTGTGATATTAATATGAATAAATTATATAACTCTAGTCAGATTTGATAGCTTGCATCACTGCTCATTGTGGATAATTCATATTTCAATTCATATGCCAGGGATGAACATAAAACCACAGGACCTTGAACTTTGACCTCCAAAATACTATTTATTCCTCTTTAAATTTAGAGTCGACATTCTCTAAAATCTCGACGTAAATCCATCAAAACATTCTCAAGATGTCACTTTTGTAAACAACAAGCTCAGTGAACTTGACCAATGGGCCCTTAAACCTTATGAGCTCATTCTTGTGTCAAAGTGGATGTTTTTATAAAGCTGGAGGAAATCATTTGAAGCTCTTTGGAGACGTACTTGAGGATCAAAGACCTTGATTTTTAACCCATAACCACTCAAATATCATCTGCAAAATCTTGAGTAAGTGTGGACTTTTGTGCAAACCTTGGAAAAAAATCATTCTGCGAATTTTGAAAACATTGAAGTCACAGGCAAAGGATGGACATGAGACCTAATGACCTCAACTTTTGCCCTTTGACCCTCATGTTCGAGTGGAATTTAATGCAAAGTTTGAATAAAATCCCTCCAAGCATTCTTCAGATAACACATTCAGAAGCAAGGGATGAACATGGGGCTCATCAAATCTGATATTTGACCTTAAAGTTGCAGTATGCAGTTTATTTTTGTGTCACTGGCCCAAAAAACAAGACTGCCTGTCTTTATCTTATTACTGAGACACACATGAGAGAACATTTGACATCTGTGCCCCCTCCTTGCTCTGTATTAAGCCTTTACAAAATCTAGCAAGGGATACCCACTCTTTGGCCAATCAGGGCTCAGTTCAGGGACAGTGTTCTTATTATATCCTCTACTAAGGTATATGTGCTTGTTATATCTAAATGAGCTTTGTATGTAATATCTAAATGAGATATTGCACTTACAAACAGGGTACGATGTGACGCCTGATAATCTTGACCTTTTACCAGACAATAGTTTACTAAGTTCATCAATGAGTCAGAGTGAACACCTGCGTTAAGTTTGAAGAAAATCCACACAATCAACTTTGAGATACTGTCTTTGTGAGCAAGTGATGAACAAGAGACAAAATGACCTTGACCTTTGACCCATAGACTCCAAAATAAAATAATTTCTAGTTAAATAATTTAAATGAAATGATAAAGAGACACAGAAAACGCTCAAAGTGTTCCTGAGATAGCTTGTATGCTGCCACAAAGGAGGCGTTATACAAGGTGTGTCAGAATAGTTCCAGGACTGGTGTCACAAAAGTTTTATTTCAAACCCAAACTTCAAACTAAGAGTTTCCCCCTTCAAAGTAATCACAGCATGTCTACAAAGAGATACTGCGGCGTTTGCTTCGTTCAGTGCGTGAGAAGAGGTGAGAGTTGTGGCAGGACAAGTCGTGGCTGCTTCACCATGACAACGCACCTGCTCACAATGCCCTGAGCATCCGACAGTTCCTGGCTGAGAAGAACATCGCCGTGCTGGAGCAACCTCCCTACTCACCTGACCTGGCTCCGTGTGATTTTTTCCTCTTCCCCAAGCTCAAGGAGGTCATCAAGGGGACCCGTTTTGAAGATGTAGATGACATCAAAAAGGCCGTGACGAAGGAGCTGTGGAGGATCCCGGAAGAATCCTTCCAGAACTGTATGAAAGCGTGGCTGAGGAGGATGGGAAAGTGCATTAGACTCCAGGGGGATTACTTTGAAGGGGAAAACTTGTAGTTTGTAGTCTCGATTCTAAATAAATCTTTTGTAACACCAGTCCTGGAACTTTTCTGACACACCTTGTATATTATGTGTGTTGATCTAGTGTCAATAAAGAACTACTCTCTTCTATTCTATTCTATTCTATTTTGTTCCCAAGAATGGCTTGGCTTTCACAAAGGCATAGAAATACACAATTTAATTATGAGTATATGCTTATAAATGATTATTTACCATGGATACCTCTTTCGGTTTCTTTTGGACCATTTCTGTAACGTGTTCTTGTATATATTTTTAGCAAATGTTGTTTTCATATTGTATCGTGTCTCATAATTTGTCATTCTTTCCATTTCTTTGCTTTATAACTGTATTTACATTTGTGTTGCGTGTTGTGGATCAAAGAAAACATCCATCAGATGCATGTCAGATGTTGTCTTGTTTGGTTCCTATAGCCACGTGTATCGACTGTTTGTTTTTTGTCCCTGAACTCTTTGAAGGATTCTTGTGTAACTATGCTTTGGTGCAGATGTCTTACACAATCACAGATGTCCAGTATGCTGATCTAAAACACTTATCAAAACTTGTCAGTACCACAGAAATGCACTGTTATGGTCTCTCTCACTGGTGATGTGTTTGCCTGTTCTCCTTCAGCCATCAGATCAAGTCCCTGCAGTACAGCATCACTGGGGATGTCATCTTGGTGGTTTCTGGGAACTCTCAGGCGAAGGTGCTGGACCGTGATGGCTTCAATGTCATGGAGTGTGTAAAAGGAGACCAGTACATTGTGGATATGGCCAACACCAAGGTATTTTTTTTAAAATAGATCTGGAGTATTTTTGTGTTTTGGGCTGCTGTTTCAGGTGGTTCTGATTGAAGTTTACTCGCCAAGGTAATGACGGGAATCTGGTGGATGGGAATAGATCTGACTGGGAAATAAACAAGCAGTGAGATAATCAAACATGTTGTAAACAAACCAAAAGTAAGCCGAATTCTGGACCTCATTTGGGGAGAAGAATGAGTTTGAGCTTCAGCAATGACTAACAATCCATCACGGCAGAAGATAATTGCTGGCAAGTTGCTAGGCTGGACCAAACTGTTAGTCTGCTTATCTTCAAACTGCTATTAACATTTTTTTTCCTTTTTTAATCATTATTAGCTTGCCCTTTCTGCAACCATCTTGATTAACTCTGTGTTTGGTGAAGATGAAGAATTGTGATATGAGTTGGTCTACTTTGATCCATAATGACAGGGGTTTGATCCCAGCTTCTGCTGGCATATGTTAATGAGTCCTTAGCAAAGGCACTTAACCTGGAATAAGCGCATAACTCTTGACATTGATGGACACTTGAAACAGTAACCTCAGATATAGAAAGCACCTCTAATATCAAGTAAGAAGAAAAGTACTGAACAAGCTCAAGTCCAGTAGTTAAGTTCTTATTAACTTAAACCAGTGTGCTGACAAATCTAAGATCTGTGTCCACTGTCTTTATATTTATTTTTAGTTTATTATTTATGCATTCAGCAGCTGAGGATCAATATTATTATGGTTTAAGCTTTATTACTGAACATGAAAAAATGAATTGTAACTCTAACTCTCATTCAGCTATGCTTTTGGTCTTGGCTTTCCTCAGGAAATGTTTCACAGTGCTCAATTTAGTTTACCAAACTGTTTCTGATGAGGGGTCAGATCCTGAGGGTAACTCATGGCAATGATGTGATACAGTTACGATACAATACAATACAAAAATACAATAACGTACCTTACACGATACGATCCAGTATGAACAAAGATAACTGATATTTGCCCTAAGAGAACATGATATGGTAATACAGCGTATTTGTAGATGTATTTACTGATTGTTCTACTTGTTCATAACAATATCTTAATAACCATTAAGATATTGTTATGAACCATTAATAACCATTTACCGATAATTTACAGAGCGCCATTGATTTTTTTTTTCCATTTAAAAAAAACATCAACATATACCATACGGATATAAAAGATATGGTCCAACCTTATATCTAACTGAAATGTATTGAGACATCTGAAAAGTCGCCCAACCTTTATAAATTGATCCCAATCCTGCTTGAGTGAGTGTGTATGAATGGAATCAGTTAAAAACCAATGGGCTCTTAATTTGAAGTGTAAATGGGGTGTGAATGGTTGAATGTAACCTGTGGTGCAAAAAGCACTTTGAGTAATCAGTATATTGGAAAAGGACTATATTAGCTCAAGTCCACTTCCTATTCACCATTCACCATTCTTTAGCAGCAGCGTGTCTACGACAGCCTGCTGAATGTCAACCCAGGCTGGATGCTTCACTGTTTTGCTCTGTGGGTAAATCCTGCCAATACATAATAGCAGCAAGGTGCAGCCACGAGCTGCTCTGTTGTTGTATGTGAGGATCATGTTGTGTGCCGTGTGATCAGCCAGAGGCGGTCTCAGGGGGAAGATGAACACCACATGCTTTCCGTACCGCTGTGGTTCATCTCTTGCTTGTACCTGCATCTACAAAGGGGATCCTAATTAAGCCCCCCTGTTTGGGTTTTAGTGTGTTTAACAGAGCTGTATTGGTGGTCACTAACCATCTGTGCCAGCTGCACTGCATTTAGACATGGTTTATACCAGCCGTATGAGTTACTTGAACAAGTGAAGGCCCATTGATTGCGAGTAGTCTTTTCCAGGATGTCCTACATTCTTGTCCTGCTCGGCCCCATCTGGAGCTGATGGGAGACTTTGGTCCAGTGGAAATGCTCTTTGGCCCGCTGACAAGGTCCCACTCGATTAGCTGTGTCTCATGTGATAATGAAGTCCTTGCGTCTGCTCTGATGACAGACACTAACTTCCCTCCTACTGTGCAAAGAGATTTTCCACACGGAGAACTAAATGTGCTTTCAATTGTATGGTAAGATATCTGATCTGCTGGAATAATAGTTGATCTGTTAGATCTAGGAGGATGTTTTAAAGAAACTATGTTCTGTTTCCAATACCCCAAATGTTAACATTAACATTATTGTCCATTCATAGCCCAAACCCTTGAAAGAGGGAAAAAAGTAAAGGCAAGTCTTCACTGCTAGGACAATGAACAAGAAAAACTTTGACGCTTTCTTTCATAATTTGCTTTAATTAGTCATTTGCCAAACAATCAGGTTTTTCTTCGTCAAATTCCTGTTGATCATTTTAAAAATGAATCAGCTCTCATTAACTTCAATCTATAGACTGTTTAAATCAAGGACATACAGAGATTTCACCCATTGCTGTCTTGAAGCCCAAGGATTGCAGCCCCCATTTTGGGGATACTTACTCCACCTAATTACAGTTAATCTAGTAACAGGCAAAGACGTAGAGAAAAGGCTATGTACTTAGAATAAAAGCTTAATCCATGCCCTCCTGTCTATAATAACAGCTGTACCCCTAATTATGCCTAATTATTCATGCATTTTTGCTTTCATACCAGTGTTAATTTTGACAGCACTTTTTAACTTAGTTTTAGTCTTTTGCCTAAAATATCTTTTAGTTTTAGTCATAATTTAGTCATCTGAATTGTTTTAATTTTAGTCTAGTTTTAGTCGACGAAATCTACTGTAAATTTAGTCAACTTAAATATGAAGTGTAAAGTGTAAGGCATTTTTTATGTTTCCTTGAATTTCTGAAGTCATGTTTTAGACTTGGATCCCACCACCATGAAGCTAAAGCAGTTGTGATTGGATGTCCCTCTTTCCGTGCGACCAAAGTAGCTGTGATTCCTAACTTGTCTCTTCATGATGAAATTTTGTATGATTCGCTTTAGTCTCTGCCAAACATTTTAGTCTTGTTTTTATTTGTGGATGAAAATGTCAGTTAATTTAGTTTTTGTCAACGTACAGTACACTTTTCTTTTAGTTATAGTCTAGTTTTTGTCAGGGGAAAAAGGTTGTTGACGAAAACTATAACGAAAATAATTAGTGGACAAAATTAACACTGCTTCATACAGTAAAACTTGACCTCATCCACTGCACAGCTTTTACCAGTAAAGAAATTAGCTAGAGAAATTAAAATTAAGACTGTTTTGGTAACTTGCTGTAAATGCATTTTCTGTGAAATCTGGTGAATAAGATGCACTTTTTTGAAATCCTATTTTTTCATCTTAAAAGTTTGCTAGATGGAACTTTAAGCTTCTTGCCATCAGTGAACACTTTTGAAATTACTACCACAGCTTCACTTCAGCCTTTGGAGGTTCTCGCTTGGTTAAACCTTGCAAGTCGAGAGACACAAGTAATGTATTTGCAGTCCAATTTTGGGAATGCCAGAACTCTCCTCTGTTAGTAATTTGTTGCTTTGTCCTGGTGCTGTTTGTCATTACATTGTTCTATTTACATTGACTCTTAGTTTGAAAATCAGCCTGTTTCTATTTAGTCATTGGCCATTTGTTGTCCTAAACGTTCGAGGGAGTGGAATCGGATCTGTTTCGAATGGTAGCAGCTCCTTCACCCTCATCTTGCTGCTCTGTTGATGGATGCTTCTGTTTATTTGGATGTTATTACACTGAGCAGGGAAGCAGTCAATCACAGCCCATTTGAGCAGGAGCCTCACCATACAGTGAAGTGGGTGTGTTTTACCATAAAGTTTAACAACATAGCAATTTGTTACAGGTGGTTCAAGTCGTTAAACAGCACAACCAAAGCAGTTACATTTTATTGTTCCTTAAAATAGTGTTTTGAGAAGGACTTTTTTATTTTGCCTACATACCAATGTCATCTAGTCAACTTCTATTCAAAGGCTCTACTTCTGGGAGCATCCCGTCTAATAGAGGTATGTCATGTCTGAAGCCTATTTGCTGCAAACTGAAATGTTCCTCTTTGACCCAGCAGTGTGGTGGAGGCCTCTTTCTGAGATTTCCACTTTGAAGTCATTTGTTATGAGTAATTCTCCACAGGAATACCCCAGCAGAGGAAATGTCTGAAGTTACTCTTGCTGTTAGGAACTTGATGTTTGAAGCCGTGTCACAGCCTGCTGCACTACTTCATAGTTCACTCGCTCAGTTGAGGCTAGTTTAGAGGCCAGCAAAAAGTCAAGGTTACACTAAGAGCAAATTAAAGGTCCTTTCTTTAAGCAAGGATCCCTTAAAAGTGTGACATAATTGGCGCTTCCTGGGTATTTCTCTCTAATTAATACAGCTCTGAGTCAATGTAGATGTACAGGCCAAAATGCATAAAAACAAAACAAACATGGCTTTTCTGAAATTGTTTACAGGGGACATTTTCCATTACAGATAGGCTATAATTTTGGTTATGTTGGAAAACATCTGCCTTTGCACAATTACTAATCTCATTTCCGAGAGAGTTGGGACATAGTTTAAAAAGTTAAATAAGGAGCGTACAGTAATTTGTATTGTTGTTTCAACCTTGTTCAAATGGATACAGCTCATAGACTAGATATTTCTTTTTCTAACTGTTTAACTGTGTTGTTTTCGGAAATATACACACTGGGAATTGGATGCCCAAAACATGTTCCCAAAACATTTGGGACAAGGGCAAGAAAAAACTTGGAAAGTTGAAGAATGCTAAAAAAATGCTTCAGTATTTCACAAATAAATAGAGTAATTTGTTAAAGGTGATCTTAACAAACTCCTGAAAAACTCCATCACAATCAATGATTGCTCAGGGTTCTCCAGTTTGCGAAGGACTGCATTGGCCAGTAGCTCAACAGTTTATCGAACAGTTCATTCCTCCAGCATAAAATTGCAAAGATTTAGGGGTCTCCGTCTCCATCTACAAAATATTTAGAAAATCTGAAGAAATCTGCCCAGGTTAGGGACAAGGCTGAAAATTAACATTGAATGCCCTGACCTTTAGACACTGCATAAAAAATCCACTTCTTTCAGTGATGAGTTGAGAACATTTCACAACAACCATTGTCAGTTATCACAATACATTGCTGTATCAACAAAAAAGACTAAAATGTGCCAAGTGTAAGCCATGTATCAACAACATCCCAAAGCACCTTCAACTTCTCTTGGCCCAAGCTCATTTGAGATGGACTGACTCACAGAAGAAAAATGCTGTGGTCTGATGAGTCCACATTTAAAATTTGTTTTGGGAATTAATGGCCATCCCATGGCAAAGGTAGCTGGCATATCTTTGAGGGCACTGTTGTTATTAAGAGGTGCATACAGATTCTAGACAAACATATGCTTCCTTACATACAACATATTTTTTAGGAAGCCCCTTCCTATTTTAGCAAGATGATGCCAAGCCTCACTGTGTACAAGTTACAACAACATAGCTTCACAGTAAAAGGGTGTGTACTACACTGAAGCACAAAATATGTCACTGGGACCTCACACTGTTGAGCAACTCAAGATGTATGTCAGCTAAGAATGGGGAAAAAATTCCACTTCAGTCCTTAACAATCAGTGTCTTCATTCCCCAGAAGCTCACAGTGTTGTGAGAAGAAATGGTGACTAAAGAAACAGCAGTGAACATGCTTCTGTCTCAACTGATTTTGGAAAATGTTGTCAAGTTAAAATTGTGTGAATATTTCCCCCTCAGGAAGCACATGTTGATCAGATTAGCCATTATATATCATGTCATTGTGCTGAATTTAAACATATCGATCAGACTTTCAAATCACTTTTTATTGTTTTAATTTACATTAGACACAGCATCCCAATCATCTTAAATTTTGGTTTGTATTTTGTTGAAGAAGACTGTAATTTTTATTCCGTGAATTCACTGTCATTTGTTCCTCCTGTTGACTTTCCCCTGGTATGTTTCCACCAGCCCTTAATGGCCCTTTAAAGTCAAAATGAGTTCTTAAACAGTTATGGGGCAAATGGCAGAAAGTCAGTGTTTCTGACTGAATCCACATTTTCTGCACATTATAGGTGTCTGCTTCACTTTTAAGTCTTTGGAAACTAGCCACAGGATCCATTCAGCAACAATGAAGGGCTTGTAAAAACCCGTTCTCTCCTTTTTTTTTGTACTTTCAGGGCCACACGGCTATGCTGAATTGCGGTTGCTGGCATCCCAAGATTAAAGAAGAGTTTATGACATGCTCCAATGATGGGTGAGTTTGACTTCTGTACTGTTGGCTCTGAGATGCAGAAACAGTCTCTCATTCCTGTCTGTTCTTTGACTGTCTGCTTTACTGTAAATAACAAAAGCCAAGACAGTAATCTTATCATTCATAAAATATTTGGAGGAGTAACCTGTCAAAAAAAGAGCCTTAACATATGCTGGTGTATCAAACATTTGTTGGCTGGAATCTGTCATTATTATATGTACAAATGCCCATTTATTTCCACATTTCTATGCGATTTATGATGGTATGCAGATGAGAAGTTTGTTTAAACAGTCTTCTTCTGAGTGGCGTACCCTGTATCTTACATCTGAACCTTCATTACAGTTAGAAATCAAGCCCCTGATAACTTCATCATGACATCGCAGCTAAGGTTATTTTATGTAACCAAGGACTGGTTGATATATTGAGTTCTTAGAAAATACCAATATATTTTTGACTAGGATATTAGTTGAAACAGTATTGTTTATATCTGTATAGCTGTTGATGTGCTTAGGTAGCAATGAATGAGCCACCATTTTGGGTAATCTCTTGACTGTGTGTTTCAGCCTCTCTTCCTTTCTTCCTTTCCTCAAAATAAATTACAAAAATACAACAACCCACCCCATCCCCTACTCACTATCAACATAGCTGCATTTCCGCCAAGCAGTCCAGTTCAGTTTGGCTTATATGGTACCAGTGTTAATTTTTTTGACTAATTATTTTCGTCATACTTTTTGTCAACAACCTTTTTTCCCCTGATGAAAACTAGACTAGAACTAAAAATAAAAAGCACATGGACACAAACTAAAACTAAATGAACTGACATTTTCGTCAACAAATAAAAACTAGATGAAAATGTTGGACAGAGACGAAATCCAATCAGACCAAATTTTCATCATGTAGTAAGTAGACAAGTTAGGAAAACATTTAGTCACAGCTACTTTGGTTGTGTGGAAAGGTTGGATGAGTTAAGGGGGACATCCAATCACAACTGCTTTAGCTTCGTGGTGGCAGGATCCAAGTGTATAACATGACTTCAGCGATTCAAGAGAACTTTAAAAATGCCTTACACTTTACACTTCATATTTTAGTCGACTAAATTTATAGTAGATTTCGTTGACTAAAATGATGTGAAATTTCATCCACTAAAACTAGACTAAAATTAAAACAACTTAGATGACTGTCTCTCTATCTTATCAATAAAGGTATAAAATAAACAAAACAATCTTTAAAAAAATAAATAAATAAAGATACATACCTTGCCATGTTCAAATAAGCAGCTGATTTAGTTCTCTGCTGTTGTTGTAAAGAATGTCTGCTCGAAACAATGCTGCATGGAGTGCTGAAGACCTCCATTGTTGCTCTTTATTTTCAAGCGCGCTCCATTACAGATTGCTATTTAGTTGCGCTGCTGTGAAATCATGCATTTACGTAGCCGGCGCGGCCCTCTTCCCCTGGCTACATCCCCGCTCTCAAGTGAAGGTACAGCAGGCGGTGGAAACTCAAACACGACCTGGGTTAACCATACCAAACTGTACTGAACCAAACCAGACAGTCAGCAGTGTCAACATGGAGGGAAAGAAAGATTAAAATTGAAAATAGTGGCTGATTTTTCCTCAAGATTTAAATAAGTGGCAGTGTGATGTTTTTATTCTGATGATACCAAAACAGGTGGTATGAATGACAAATCCTCTACATTTCAAATTTGCACCACAAAGTGCAATGTGATTTCTATGTAAAATGGTGAGCTACAGCACAAAACCTTAAGCTTTTGCAGCTCTTTACATTAAAGCAATCCTACTTTAAGCTTTATTAACCTGTGCTTTTTAAAATTATTTATCTAGAAAAAATATCTTGATATGGCAAATACTGTCATTCAGGTAAATATGATCGAGATATAAATTTTGGTCTATAGCCCCCAGCCCTAATGTAACCTTATATTTATTGTTACCATGAAGACTTAACACCCAAGGGCTACAAATTCACTCAATGCAGATAATTGAATACATAAAAACATGAAAATGTAGACATCTTACTGTTATGACAACATGCATCATCAAAAGATGGGCTCACACAGCCAAAATATACTTCAGGGCCACAGTAACAAGAACAACATTGTAACAACACATCACATTTAGTTCTTTAACCACCATGTAGGTAAAAATGAAATAACATACTTACATACAACTTTTAACTTCACTGCTAAACTGCTGCACCAAAACACTCATAAAGCAGGACTCTAAACGACACAGCCACACACCTTATTCACATCAGAAACACATGATTTTCCCTTGTTGGGGGGTTGGTAGATGGATTATGGACACATATTTTGTATACAAAACATTAAAGTTTGCTTTGCATCATACAAGATAGGTAACATTGTGAACTAGAAAGCACTTGGAGAGCGCAAACGTCCGCTAAGATAGCTCACATATTGCTGTTACATCTATAAGCAATAGTTCCATGATAAAGTTACCATCTTAATATGATTCCTTGACCCTGAAAACCCACAACCAGAACTCGGAATCATGTTGATATCATTATTAGTTAGACAGTTATTGAGCAAAAACATGTGTTCACTAATGGCGGTCATCTGGATAACCACCAAAATCTATTCATTTTTAAGTTGGGCCATTCCCAACATCTCCTGGACATTTCAGCAAAATCTGTCTAGTGGTTTTTGCGTAATCTTGCTAACAAACAAACAGACAAACAAACATATGCCGGCAAAAGCATAACCTCCTTGGCGGAGGTAAAGAAACTCCAAAACTTTGTAAATATTGATCCAATATTCATTGGAAGCTTACTCTGTTTATCATGCCTAAGAGTTTTATTTTTTAATGTCTGCTGTCACCAGCAGGGAGTCCTCTCGCCCAGATTTTGCCTCTGGAAAAGGGAAGCTTGTCCTCACAGCTGTGAATTGACACATGGCACATTTCATGCTGGCTGGTGTCCAAGGGCAGCCCTGTATTTGCATGCAGTGATTTGGACCAGAGCAACACTGCTGGGGATGAAAACACATCACACACAAACACATTTCAAATCTTCTTGTCCCAGAAACCAAAGCTGTAACAGAAGCTGCCTTCTTAAAAGTGACACACACTCTGCATTACAGCAGAAACTGTAACCCTTTGCCCTTTCTAAAGGTGTGAGTGAGTTTTTGTGAGTGAATATGTGTGACTCTGACTAAGACCACAGTGATGAGTCTAAGTGAGTGTGACAGGCAGCAGCACAGAGACCCCGAGCTATCATCATTAAGTGGAAACAAGGGCCTTGCTCTGTGGACCGCAGCTTAGTGTTTACCAGTGTTCCTGCTCCCCCAGATGTGGGGGACGGTTTATTTAGCTCTTACTGAGGCTCTGGAAATCCTCCCCTGGCACGTTAGTGCTGGGTGTTGCCCCTGGCTGGCTCACAGCAGAACAGTGGAGGAGAGAAGCGCACAGGGAACCTTTCACAGGCAGAGCGGCTATGTGTAGGGAGGAGTTACGGCGGCAGGGCAGGTCAGCACCGCAACCTGAGAGATGAAAGAGAGGGAGGAATCCCTTGTTGTGATTTACAAGTGAAAGATGTTTGACGGTATCAAGCATGGATGAGATGACAACTCCCTCAAAATGAAGCCAAAACATTCAAATCTCTCCCTGATAACTGACAACTGGATTAGTCAAAAGTCCCACCTCCTGCGTGATAGCAGATGATTCATCTGATTAAAAAATCAATAATTTATTAAATAATTCAACTCAAACATGGTTTCTGTAATTATATGTAGTTCATATTGTTCTTGATAGCCACAAAGCAAGTTATTAAGTCAGAGGTCTAAGATGGCTGCATGAGCATCTCTAGAGAAGCAGTTTTCAAACCTTTTTTGCCCAAAGCACAAAATCAAGCTAAATTCTCAAGGCTGACTTTGTTCATATCCTCATAAGGTAACCTGGATGTGTGTTTTAATATCTTATTAGTCTTACATTTTTTTTTCATGTAATTACTGGCCAGTAAAATTCAACCAACAACTGCGTAACTTCTGAAATATATTAACAAAGTAATTTTGGATGACCATTATTAGATTATTTACCAGTATTTTAAAATTTATTTTACCTCATACAGACATTAATACTGTTGTATACAAAAGCGTGTTTTTTGGCTACACCGACATTGAATGCACAATCTATTTTTTACACTAACTGTAAAATCGAGTTCAATTTGCCCTTTTAACAGCTAGAAGAACAAATCTGCTTCCAACAAACCTGCTGACCAAAAACTACAGCCCTTTTCTCTAGCTTTTACGTTGAAATTAAAAATAAATTTGCTTTGTTCACAAACTAAATATAAACATATAAGGCTAAAATGTTGGAGGTAATTACTGGCAGAATTTCAATATCTGCCCCGTACAAGATTTAAATTTTGAAGCAATTATCTGCCAATATATCAATCTCATGAAAATAATACTGTGCATTCCCAAAAATGATTAAAGAATTAATATATATATATTTTTTTAAATCAAGTCACCAGGAATGACCTTTCTTGTTGTCTTTCTAAACTTTCTATTTCCCAACTAACCACTGAACACATTTATTAGGCTAAAATTTATGAAGAGATTCAGCAGCAGGAAGTGCAGCCAAACACAACTAGAATAACACACAAGCGTCCAAAAGCTGTTGCATCACAAGCTGTTGGGCTGATGCACCCCATAGCTGTCTTCAACCTTTTAGCTGTGTTGCTGGAGCCATGACTTCTAAATCTTAGCACTGCCTAAAAGCTCATTTCAATCTTCTTAAAATGCTAGAACTGAAGACGGGAAAAACATCTAGATAACTCTGCTTAAGTCTTTGTTTCTGTTCTCTGGCAGTTTTTTTATTTAGGTTTATATTTTAAAATTCATCATATAACTTTAACTGGTGTAAAGATGCAATCTGTTTTTGGGTCCTCCTAGAGGGAAGAAAAAGATTTAAATTTTTTGCTTCTGTGAAAATTTTCATGACATACAGCCAAGTCTGCAACACACATTTTTTTCAGATAGATGTTCGTTTAGAACCATCTGTAGCCACAATGTGAGATTTTCAATCCGTTAGCTCACTTTTCTGTCGTTAAGCTCTTGGTCTCAAGTGAAAGTTATGAAGTGCAGGCCCACAGCCCAAAGGGCAGGCTTACCACCTTTGCTGGTCCCTTTTCAATATTAATTACAAGTCTTCAGTTAAACCAGCACTCAACTTGGTTTATTTACGTATCAGTTTAACACTTTTTTATGTGTTAAGACTGAAGGAGAAAGCTGTTTAAAAAGATATAACTAGCCGTGTCTGCAGCGTAATGTATCCCAGAACACTTTTTTGGATACGAGGCCCTTGTGGTAACTTTGGTGCATATCTCCACATTTATACTGACATATCAGCTGCCCATTTATTAAACATAGCCCACTTTTTCATATAAAGATGACAAGATAAGAGTTTACTTTGTGGCATTTCATTGCTTTAGTGCAGGGGTGTCCAAACTATGGTCCGAGGGCCAAAATGCGGCCTGCTGCCCATTTTGAATTGGCCCCTGAAATAGTTAAATCAATAAAGACATTTCTATTACAGCAGCAAATACCATCAATCATGCACATTTTCTGCCATATTTACTTTGTCGCAAGGCCTCATTTACAAAGTATATTGCAATATTCATCTTCAAGCACCAACATTCTTGCAGTTTACTCTTGTTTTGTGTCTGACAGTGAAGATAAGCCGTCAGTGTCTCCCATCTCTGCTGCTCCAAAGGTCATTCTTGCCCTGACTAGGTGTGAGTCCGAGGTTACAAGGGCCCCGTGACAGGTGATAAGCCACCCCTAACCCCTAAAACTTTGACTTAAATACACCAAAAGTGAGGTGCAGCAAGTGGCTCAGTCGTCCATGTAGTCCTCTTTATGCGGCCCTTGATGTAAAAAGTTTGGACACCCCTGCTTTAGTGGGTCCTTTTTCTGTCCATGTAGCTATTACACTGTGACTGTAATGGCTAAATGACAGGTATCAAAGCATTTGCTGATATAAGGCTGTTCTGATTTTACCCATTAAATGTAGCATCTTCTTTGGAGCTAGCCCCTGAACAGTTCATGAGGACTTTTGCAATCACAAAAGGCTGCAACTTTTATCTTTTGCACTAAAACTGTTTTTATCCCCTCAGTTGGGCATTATGGTCCTTGATAAGAGAGCCTCAGTGGGGTATTTTGATGTGTGGTCGATTCCTCTGTGCTTTGGTTATTTGTGTGGAACTATCCAAAATGTTTCTTCATGCTGCTTCCTCTTCTTTGAGCTGCTCTTTGATCAGCATTGGGAGTCTCAAGGGACCAGATTGTAACAGTGGGCCTCCTGGACCAGTAGTTGGCCAAAAGTAACAGTGGGTGTCTTCTACTGTCTGTATCTTCTTTAATCAACACCAGTAACGGCCTAGTTAGAGTCTTTGTTGCGTTTATTTAAAGAGCTTATTAAGAAAGATCACTGGACCGCCCAACTCCTCTGTTTAAGGTCCCCCTTTAGAATCTCATTCATGAGAAGAGGCTCCCAGCTATTTGAATGATTTCATTTACTCAGGTTTTCTTCCTCTGGAGGAAGTAGGAGAAAGGGAAGTTCAGCAATGCAGCAGCAGGGTGTTGGAGAATGTCTCACACTGATGGTTCAATAGGGTTTCAGCAGAACTTTGTCAAACAAGTCTGTCTGTGAAAAGCATTTTGGCCTAAAATGATGTGAAAGTGTCAACATTCCCCTCTAACTGTTTGACAGTTGTCTGATAATTAAACTGCAAAAATGTTTCCAAGCACAGTTTATATGTAAAAGCCACTTTAAGGAGAAACTGAACCCAAGTATTTAGCTTAGGTTTGTCTACCGTGTGTAAAGAAGAATGATCATGGACAGAACAGGGAGGGTTTCAGGATAAAATGCACTGCCTCACTACTTCCTGCCTTTTCTATCAGTCACAATACAGAACATACCGTTTTTGCTGTTTTTGTGTGGCCAGAACGTGAAAACCATCAAAGGTAGATTTACAACAAGCTACCTGGATGTAAGATGGTACAAGCTCCTGTAAAAGAGTGACCTCTGTGGTAAGTGGAGTCTGAAGTTACCAATGAACTTCAGTGGTCTGCTGCTTCGACTTATGAAATCAGTCTTTAATGTGCTTCAGAGGATTCAAATGGGAACGAATGTAAATGGATCCAAAAAAAAAAGACATAGCGAGATCTTCTATAATCTGAGCTTGTAAAGGACATATCTGAGTATGTTCTAAACATTGTTTTGGAAAAAAAATGCTTTAATTGTTATTTGAGGCAAACAAACTACACTGCCCACATTTCCAAAGTGTCACTCTGATGGGTTGAGCCAGCTGTCATCTGCAAATTTCAGTTTTGGGCTGTTGAAGACAATGGTCTTGAAAAAAAATGGGTGTCACTGTTGAGCTTTGTTGTGATGACAGTTGGCTCCAGATGTCGTCTGTCCTCACATATTAGCCAACTAGCCAAACCTGTAGAGAGTAGCTGATAGAGTTTTAATACTTTGGCCTTACATGTCAAGATTTTCACCATAGCTGATTGACAGTACTACTTAGTTTCCATGACATAGGTGTTTTATTGGAAAAATGTTGGTGTTGTCTTAAAGCACTTGCTGTTTAAAGCATGAATATGTATCTCAGTTCTCTTGAAACAGTAGTTTCACTGAGATAGTAAATATTGCTGTTGGATGGGGGAGGGAACTTGCAGCATCCATTCGGCTCAGCAGCCTGCCAGTCCATACCAAAGTTCCAGACATTGAAACCATAAATGTGAGAAATCTCCTATAAAGGTCTTTGGTGTAATTTGTCACAACACCTTTTACGAGGGCAAAATGCATTACAACATCCATCCATCCATTTTCTATACTGCTTATTCCTTTTGGGGTCACTGGGCCTGGAGCCTATCAACAGGTCTGTCTTGGCTCTTCTATTTGTCATGAAATGCATGAAAGGTAGATGGGATTTTATGACAGTACAGACTGCAGATACCTGAAGAGACCTCTAGTAGGTACCGAAGTAGACCAAACTAAATTCCTGCATGATGTTGCTTTGACTGAATCTCTGCTGAAAAACTGGACACCTATTTTAAAAATATAAATGTGTTCCTTGAAGAGTAAAGCAGTTTATGAAAGGTCTTCTCTGGATGGAAAAATTATTTAGCAGGCAAACTTTGATCTGTGCCTGAGGCTTTGACCTGTATAGACTACATCCTCTTTTAATGTTTAATGTAAAACTGTAACCCGTAAAACTGTGAAAGCTTTGTGGTGGAGCATCTTCATGGATATGACACTGCAGATTTTCAGTTTTACTTTGTGTCGTTTTATATTCCTCCTGGAGGCAGATAAAAAATTTATGTTATGCTCTTTTTGTGACTGAAATTTCAGCCAGATGAGCAGAGGATAGGACAAACGGCGACTCTCTAATCAGGACCACATGTTTTTTGTGTCGAGTTTTGGGACACACAAGCGCATGTGAACACACACAATTTTAGGAATGTTTCCAGGAGGTTTGAATGCCAGGGATTCCCTTTGTGCTGGCCTGATGTCAGGGCTGCAGCTGGATTTGGATGTGTGGCCGTAAGGAGGGAGACCCTGAGGGCAACATGGCAGGTCCTTTTGCTGAGGAATAAACATTTTGTCTTTATAGTCATTTTGGGGAATTCTTATTGGATAGGGAACTAAAGATTACATAGTCCTTTCTGCTGCTTTGGTTTGATGTGTGACCTATCTGACAGAGCAGGGAAATACAAAGGATGGATCTTAAATATTTTGTGTGAACACGCTGGGGCGACTCGCACAGTTTAACACATCAGGTTCATTCACAGTCCAGCTTGTCATAAGCTATTACTTGCCTTACACTGTAAGTGTTCCATAACCTGCACCAGAGCACACATACCAACCTCTAAAGAGAGTATTCATCCTCATTGTTCAATTTAAAGTCAAGGACCTCTGGCACTTTTGTTTGTGAGTACTATGTTTGTTTTTATTTGTGAGGCCCCTTCCTCATATGGAGCTAGCTTATCAACCAGTTTTCTTGATAAAATCTGAAAGCTGTCTTGATGTGAGCCCGAGTCAGACATTCAGCATCCAGATTGTGTGTCTTACCTTCCACAAAGCCTTGGGCCTCAAGAGTTATTTGCTGACTTAAGGTGTACATGATTAAAGTTTTGAATTTGCTTGTATTACCACCTGTAGCCACTTCAACACATGGACTCCTATGCAACTTGGATCTGCCTGATAACAGACATGGAATCTGGCAACTCCAGCGGCTTACACGGTTAAAAGGATCCTTCCTTGTGTCAGAGATCAGATCATCCCACCCAGTTACTCTCTGTGAAAGTTTAAGTCTACAGCTGACTTCACCAAGTTCTGGCTTTTACAGAAAGAATTGCAGAATAAAGTCTGCTAAAAGTCTAAATTGCATTTATACAACAAAAATCTGTCATTACACCTCAAGACATTCACATTATTCTGTGAGTTTAGTTGTGTCAATTTACAGTGTGATACAGCTTTTAGAGAGAGTGTGACAGGCTCCTCAAACTCAGTAAAACAGACACATACACTCACAGTGGTACTATCCCCAGCTGAGTCCACATAAACCCCTCTCCCCAGTAGCATACCTCTGTAGCTAGCTCTGAAGACAGTGTGAATAGGGGGTCAAATATCCCCCTATTCCATCTCTGCAGTGGTCAGAGTGGAGGCAAAGCGTCACAGGGACATGAATATTACTGCTTCAATTGGCATCGTGAATTCGGAAAATATGTGTGTCCATACATGTTCTTCTCTCAGACAGTCTTGGTATATATTTTTTTTGGAATCTTTGCTTAGATCAGAGTTTTTCCTCTTTATGGTTCCTTGCATGAGTGCTACTATGTCTGTTCCTCCTCCCAAATCTCCTGTTATTATCCTGCTTTATCTTCTATAGCTGGGATGCAAAATGGAACTTCTCTCCCTTATAATCCTCTAATAACATGGGCCCCAGTTATTCAGTCAACCGGCCATCACCTGAATTCAACCAATAACAACCTCTCAGAAGACATACGCCTTTCTTTTTCCTTCCCCTTCTTTATCCCATCATCTTCCGAAGTGAGCCAAGCAGTCATCAGCCCCACCGGGCCTATCACCGGATGCAGAGATAAAATCTGGGGTCTGAGGAGTTGTCACTCTGCAGTTGAAGTGTGAACAACTGTGGAACCTTGTAAAGTGCAACATGCATGGCTGAGGATGTATGGGTCTCATTTTATTGCATTCACCTCTCCGTTTTTGAAGCATTTGTGCAGGAGAAGGGGGCTGCTGATTGAAGAGAAAACAGGGTTGCAGTAATGTTTTTAGTACTTTCTTTTTGTTGTGGGTGAATATCATACTCTTTCATAGCTATCCTTTCCTAAATCAACCACCTCCTCATGGAGAATAAAGTCTGAGTGCACCAGATGTTCCCAGCAAGAATGTAGAATTAATTTCTTCTCCTGATCTTTCTTTGGACACAGATAGTTTTCACTCTTTATTAATTAAAGATCTTGAGCTCCACATTTGAGCTTCAAAAGTTTTCATTTCCCTTTCTGTGTCTCGCCTGACTGACTGGGGAGAGTGTGCGGTTGGGCTGAATAATGTATCAATTTATCATAACAATTGTAATGTGCACATAAACAATAGACACATTACAAGGCATAATATGCCAGTTTTAATACATGTTTACAATAAAATTCTGTCTGACATCACCAACATGATTTGGGATGGGTATTGAGCTCTAGTCCAGATTTGTTACCAATCCTAACATATCCAATACCTACCAAACCAAATCGCAATTAGATTTTAGGGCATGATTTTGGTACCATTTACTTATTTACTTTTGATAGACATTGACCACTGCAGACCAGGAACGCCCCATAAGAGCTGCAATTTTGGAGATTCTCTGACCCAGTCATCTAGCCGTCACCACTGGCGATTGTCAAACAAACTCAAATCCTGATGCTTGCCCATTTTCCCTGCTTCCAACACATCAGCTTTGAGGACAGAATTTTTCACTTGCTGCCTTATATATCCCACCCATTAACAGGTACCATGATGAAGAGATTATATGTTTTATTCCCTTAACCTGTCAGCAGTCAAAATTTTATGCCTCATCGGTGTATGATGTATTGCAAAAATGGTCCCAAACTTAAAGTGCAGGATGATGCAAGACAACAGAGACAACACACAGACTGTTTGAGCCATAGTCCAAGAATATGCATATTTATGATGATATTTGATGGACTTTTTTGTAGATTGTCAAGAAATAGAGAAAAATGGACGATGTTGTTTCCTTCATACAACACATAAATGGCAGCATTATATGCTTTTTGTCATGTGATTGACATTGCATGCCCTGCGATGTTGCTGTGGTGAATCTACACTGTGCAACTGCTGCAAGTTCAAATGATATATTGTTCAGCCCTAGATCTGTTGCACCACAGTTAATGAACTCTCAGAAGGGCTGTATGGCATCTCTCTTCCTTACCATTTCCAGGATGGCAATTATGTATATGAACACAAATATTGTAGTTGCATTTTTCGCCATCATTACTAAAAGTTTAAGATTCTCACCCTATTCTTGGTTGGCTCCACACCGGTTAGGTGCAGCCTCTCTGACAGCCAACACTGCCATATTTTGGAAAGAGCCCTCACGATAAATAGCATTCCAGGTTTTGTGTGCTACGCAAAAGGTTATGTTGTCTTTATTGGCCTGACAGACGCCTACAGTCCTCTATAAACACAATAGAGATGTCTGCACGAGGCAGCAGGTGGACCATCCTGTCATCGAGTCTGTGACAATAATTCTTTCTCATTTACACATGTATATCTGCTCATGTAAACACTTCGCCCACAATGCAGTAGCTCTTCAGGTTGCACCGGGTCAACCCTTTTTTTGTCCGCCAAGAGTCTTTTGATTTATTAACAGCTTTGGTTTATATAGATTTAAATGCAACCATGCATCAAACCGAGTTTTATTTGACCCTTGGAAGTTCTCACTCGAACCATATGTCTTCAGCTGGCATTTGTATCACATTGTTAGACTTATCCAAACACAGTTGAGTGTGTCTGTCTGTGACTTTTGTAGCTGGCCATGCAGGAATCCTTTCCCTGACTCTGAGCTGCAGCGGTGACTACATGTTTATACTCCTCTGTTGACCTCATGACCCAGGGGTCGAGATGCTCACTAAAGCAAGCAGAGGGTCACAGACGCATTTAGACACACTCTGTCTGGCATTAGTGTCTGTGTGGGTCTGTGAGGGGCTTGCCCAACACAGAAGTGTTTAGAAGGTAAGATAAATAGAAGTGTTACGCTCTTACGGTTTCTCTCGTCTTAGTTTGGTTGAAAAGATTGATGTAAGGCAGGAAGAGCTGGGAGCAACTTTGCTTCTAAGGCAGATAGTCATGCTAGCTGAGTCAAAGGTGAAATTTTCCACCTTGTTTAATATTATCGTATTTTGTTGTTCAGCCTACCCTATTTTAAAATTCAGAACATATGGATATTAATCATAATGTATCTTTAACAATGGCAGATAAAATGCCAATATTTCCAAATTAATTTTAGCCTGTTCCAATATACCTAAACACATTTACTAACATTTTAAGTGGCACCCATCCTTTATTGGGCCATTTAATCTCAGATATGTTCATAGACACACATTTAATGCTTTATGTTTTCAAATATATTCACATGTAAAATAATGAAAACAAATGTATATTTTAGCAGAAACAGTAAAAACAAGCCTCAAATGTCTTTTTGAGGTCTGCATTCAGCACCGTAACAACCTGTTCTCAAATCTGAATTGCAAAGTAAAATAATATACATTTATAGAGTTTATAGACCCTTTTCTGATGTCACTGTAACATCATTGATTTAAAACTCCTTAAACTTGCTTTATCATATGTGCTTTAGTATGATCCTATACTTATACATTTTGTTTTATGCCTTATTATGTACAATGTTTTTTTCTGTAAACACAGGTAGAAATGTCAACATCTGCTGATAAAGTTGGTCATCTTTTTCAGCTTTTAAGTGCTGATATCAATGGTATCCTGTTAATGTTGTGCTGCAGCTTCATCCTGTTTTTCTAATTTTATCAGGTAATATAGTCACAGAAAGGATAACTGCAGTAAAGGTCCACTAATTTACAATAAAATTGACAACAGAGTTCATTTCTTTCTTTTAAATTGTGTGTTATGTCTTGATTGAAGACTGACTATCAAAATTGCTTTTTAGATAGGGGTTTTGTACACGAATCTGATGACAATGACAATGCAATATATGACGATATGTTGCTGTACTATAAACAAGACAATACCAAAAGACTTTTTTCACAACAACTCTTTGTTATTCATAGCATTAAGAACCCTGCAACATTGTTTGCTTAAAGATCTGTGTCTAATCAGTGTTATTTGAATACAGCATGGTCCTTGCAACATTCATAAACTTTTTTTCAGTGACAGAAATAATAACAATAAATGCAACAAAGAGAGGGAGAAATGGATGAATGTTTGACAGCTAACTGACATGCCGAATTTCTGCAAATCACTGAATCATAAAATATCACAGTATTGGACTAAAAATATAGATAAATCAATCAATCAACATTATTTATATAGTGCATTTCCTTCAAAATAATGCAACATTAAGTGCAGAATTGTGTCCCAAAATATTGTGATATATTTTTGTATTGATATTTTCTTACACTCCTATATTTGAATATGTGGTGTTTTGGCGATCAGAGTTAAAATTGTCAACTCTAGGTATCCCAATATCATTTTTTTCTTTGTAGACAGAGTATTAAAGCCGATGTGTTTTCAGTGTTTATCACTATAACCTTGATTTAGATATAATCTGGAGTAATATTTCTTTGATTGATAATTGTTGCTTGCTAAAAATGCTCCATGAAAGCTGCAGACATCCCAGCAAGAATGATCTACAGTTTGCAGTTTCCCCAAACCCTGACCCAGCTCCTCATAGCGCTCTAACCTTTATGTCAGTGTGGAGGGTTGAAGCAGACTGTATCTTAATCTGGTGCTGATTTATTAAAGTGGTGGATAGTGTTGATGTCTTAATATGTTTTGAGGGATAGATATTTTGCAATTGAGTCATGATGGGTGATAATTAATTCCACACTCTGTCCATCCATAGCACTGTGCGCACTTGGGACCTTGAATCTGAGAAGAAACACAAGTCTGTGTTCAAACCACGCTCCTTCCAGGGGAAGAAGGTCATTCCCACATGCTGCACCTACAGCCGCGATGGGAAGCTCATTGCAGCAGGCTGCCAAGATGGCACCATCCAGATCTGGGACAGAAACCTCAGCGTGAGTCCTTAAACACACACATACCAATCATAACAGTATGCAGAGGGCTGTAAACATAGATGTCTGTTTTGTTATGGCCCTGGGTGCAGAGTCATGAGCTTTGGGTCATTCGGTCACAGGGCAAAGGGTAAAGTTCAGCAAGTCATCAACCTTGAGTACAATTTAGAATTCCTGCTTTTGAAATGCATTTGTTTAAGCTGAAGAAAGTTAGGAATATTATTGAAAAGCTGGGCTGACCAGTGTTTGCACTGTGATCACATTAATCAGGAGCATAATAGTGAGCTTAGGGCCAAACTTCCATTTGAGAAATAGTCTATGATCATTTAATAGGCTAAATGAGGCTAAAGTTAGGCACAGCAGTTCTCTGAGCTATATGGAAATATTAACTATCATGCTGATGGTAAGCAGCTTTAATATCTATTCTATAAAAAGGAACATGCCCAGATGTTTACCTCTCACCATCTTTGTTATTTCCCCCTGATATTTACACCACACATTAATGCTCATTGCTACTTCTTTATTCCATTTAACAGACTGCTATATGGAGGCAAGTTGTCTATACAGTTAAATCTGTGTTGAGAATATCTTCCAATTGGCAAGTAGAACAATCAGGGGTGGGTTATTTAATATAATCTAGGTTATAAGATTTGACTTGCAAAATTCTGAAAAGTACTGTAGCAAAAATCAAATACACCCAATATAGATAGACAAGGTTTTATCATCTACAGTCCATAATATTATAAAAACTTTCAAAGAATATGGAGAAATCTCTGCATGTAAGGGGCAAGGTTGGAAGCTCACATTGAATGCCTGTTTCCTTAGATCCCTCTGGTGGCACTGCCTTCATGATAATAATAATTGGCATCATTCTGTGATGGTTGTAATGTAAGTAAATATTAA
Source organism: Cetoscarus ocellatus (assembly GCA_037902135.1). Classification (NCBI taxonomy): domain Eukaryota; kingdom Metazoa; phylum Chordata; class Actinopteri; order Labriformes; family Labridae; genus Cetoscarus; species Cetoscarus ocellatus. The sequence continues at coordinate 110,779 of JBAMNC010001396.1, read as the reverse complement.
AAATTGGACACTGTAATACTTCAGAAAACCATTGTCAGTTAACATGGTGTCACTGCATCTACAAATGTAAGATAAAACTCCTCCAAAGCAAAGCAAAAGCCATGTATTAACATCTGGAGTCGAAGCTGGCTTTTCTGTGCCCAAGTTCAACTGAGATGAACGGACTGATAATAGAAGAGTGTGCTGTGGTCACATGAGTTTACCTTAAAGAAATTTCTTTGGGGAAAAATGACCACTGAGACCTCGAGACTAAAGAGGAAAAAGACCATTGAAATTGATATCATTGCAAAGTTCAAAAGTCAGCATCTGTGATGGTATAGTGATTTGATTGCACCCATGGCATGGGTAACTTGCACATCTGTTCAGGCTACATGAATACAGAGAGGTACATAAAAGTTTTAGAGCAACATTTGCTTCCATTCATACGATGTCTTATATTATATAGCTCTTAGCTATGCCAGTGTTTGGATGTAAGTTCTGATCTTGAATTGTTGCTTCATAAAAATTTGATGATTCATGATTATTACCTAAAAGTTGCTGACATTCTTAACCAAGCAGGAGGTGATATGACTGTTTGAAAGACAATGCATTCCCCACAGCCCACCCCCATCCCCAGTGTGGCTCAAAATAGCCGATTATGTAACTAAATGAACTGATATGTGATGACTGAGAAGAGTTACATGAAAGTTACCAGGAGGCCAAATCCCAATTATCCTCTTTACATTTTCCACTATTAGTTAATTATGTAATTAGTGGATAAAAGTACTCATTCCATTCTTCAAGACCCACGTTGTTGAGGTAATAGTTTATCTTGGCTGCTCTGTTGTATTGCTCCACTTGCTTTTATGTACTCTTATTTGGCTGTTTTCACTTGAGCTATTTGATTAATTGTTGTTGATGATTAGAGTGACTACCACTCATTTTTGGAGAATGCTTCTCCTCCGTCTTGCACTGAGTAGGGAGATGAATGCCTGTCTTGTATGATTTCCTCTCCTCTTGCTGTCACAGCGAGACATGGCTTTTGTTTATGACGAGCGCTGTAGAGCTGTTGATACCCATTCACAGTTATATGCCTATTGTCCACAAGATGATTTATTTAAGATCTTGGTCTTGAATTTATTTTATTTTATTTAAAGACTACCTGTACATACTACCAGCTTGATAGAACTGCAATATAAATAGAAGTCCTGAACACTGAAAATTGGATAATTTGTTCTATTTCTCAGAAGGAAGCGGCTGCATACTAGCTAAATTGCACAAATAACATTCTGGGAATATCGGAAAAGTGTGGTGAGGAGGTCTTCACTCCTTATTTGTTCCACCCACTTTTCCAAATGTTTTCAACATGTTTGTTCAATTTAACAGGACCCTCTCTCTTTCTCTTATTTAAAATTATTATTAGAAATCATTTGTTTGTTTCCGAATACAACCAATCATTTAAATTATGGAAGATTCAACATTGTGAAATATGTGTTTTTCAAGAGTTTGCAACATGTTTAAAACTTTAAGGGTATTTGACTGGGATATTATGAAATTAAAACAAGTGTGTGCCTCGTCTACTCTGGGTAATCAGAGGGAAACATACAAAAGACTTGACTTCAGCTTGGGCTGCCTGTGTCACAATGGCTTTATTTAAATTTATTAGCTGGCCACTTTGGCTGATACTCTTCAAGCAATCAGTGGTGTCAGTTTAGCAGAAAGATTTTGTGTTTAATGTCATTGTTGCAAAAATGTATTTTGTGACAGAAAATTCTGGTGACAGTTTTAGCTGCAATTTCTTGTGTATCTGTATTTTAATTATAAAAAAAATCAAGATATTTAAAATTTATTACAAGTCAGCTCATAAGAATTCATGTTCCTCAGCCCTACAATCCAGGTTTGGCAACAAGGGAGACTCTTTCTTTCTCACACACATCACAAAACAGATGGAGAGAGGAAGGAAAAGGAAGGTGAGAGGTGCAGTTGTGTTGCAGAGGGGGCGTCAGGGACCTCCAGCACTTATAATTCAGTACCTGCAAAGAGGACTGACGACAGGCATCCTTCCAGTTTGGGATTGTCTTACATTATAGCTAACTCTTTTTCGAACACATTTTTAGAGTTTTTTTCAGATGTGTTAGAAATATGTTATGGTCACTTGTTTGGGATTCCTAAAAGACTAAAAACCAACATTTTAAGAATGGTTATAAAACTGATGGAGGACTATTACTAAAGAATACCTTACACAGCTGATGCAAGACATCCAATTTATTTCTTCGCTCTTGCTGTTTTGTGACATTTCTGTTCTAATTCTTTGGTTCCACTTCACATCTTTTCATTCGTTAACCCCATATGTGGACAAGGTCGAATGCTCCTGTTTTTCATATGAGAGTAGTGAGAGCGAATGAATGAATGAAGCTGTAGTTAGTGAGTTGGAACAGCTTGATTGGGCAGAGGGGCTTATCCAGATTAGTCAGATGGGAAGTAGGCTACACAATAATTACTCCCAACTTTGTAATGGCAGGACAAACAAAAAAACGTACTTAGATGGAGGATTTGTTTTCTATTGTCAGAGCTTTAGTTTAGACCCCAACCTCGCCCTCAACTCAAAAATCAGCTCATCCCTGCCCCTCTCAGAGCAGAACACTTCAAGTGATTGGGTTTAAGCTTTAAAATTTATTGCCCCCTCTTTCACCAAACCAAATATTTACCCTGCATCGCATAGCAGCTTACAATAGTCATGTCTGTTGCATGACCACTGGAGCCTGTCCCGTCTGAATGGCTCAAGAATTTAGCCTGTGCCCTCTGCCCTAATCATCAACCTGTGCTGCTGACTGCAATCCAGCCACAAACCTAAAAAGGAGTCCACCTCCTGATGCCTTTATTACAGCTCCCTCCCCCACTCTAAGGAGGCCTATCACCATTGAATTGCAGCATTACTCATGGCAAGAATATGCAGGTATATCAATCATGATCAATCAAGTATATGACCTTGATCCCCAGCTCAGCTCGGAGAGAAGCTATTGGGGTTGACACATACTGCTCTTGAACCCCGACATAAGCTGACTGATCCTACCATTGGAGTCAAGGAGGTCTCTTTTAGGGGAGCTTCCACAGAGAGTGATTGGATGCTCCTTCTCTGACCAGAGGGGTCGATGCCAGACTTACAAGGCTGTGTTTAAATGGTTGCCAGGTAATGTGCACTCTGCGAGAGTTTTGTACACCGAGGGGTGCAGGCCTTTGCTCAGAAACATTACGACAGAGACCTGGGGAATGTTATGATGTCACTGGTGGACGTAGATGTTTCCAGACATCAAAGAGGGACCCAGAAAGAGGTGGATCTGATGAATAGCCCAGTCGAGGAGCGCTATCATGAGATGATCAAACTGGCAACCCTTGTCCTGCGTCTGGATCTACTAGCTGATCAGCGCAAGTCATACGTCTTTTCTCCTTTCTTAATCCCTCATAGTTCCTGCTTCCAAACCGCCTTGTTCTTTCTAAAACAGATAAAACTCCAAGCTTGTCATTCATTACATGTTTCTAACTCCAGTTTCTTTAATTTTTTAGTTCATGTAATTTGACTGCCAGGGTTGACATAACTTAGCTCATAACTTTTTGTTACTGGCCCACAGGGACCATTAACACAGTGCTGTGACCCTGCACAGTATCACTCTTAAGTTGTTACTTTTAGGGTCATAAAAACAGAGTGGTGGAAGTTTAGAAAATCACTGAGGAGCATCTCCAAGTCCAGTAAAAATGTTTACTAATTCTACTACAATTTAACTAACAGTACATAAACTTTAGGACTCTTTAAGGACATAACTTCTTGGAATACTGCATGATTTCCTACAGTGCCACCTGGCTTGATCTTGTTTTTATGTCATCTGTCAACATTTTATCTTAGCAGCCACGCAATGACCGTAAAGTAGGGCTTTTTATTAGGGCTGCCTCCTAAAAGTTGACAATTTAAGCTAATAGTTGATAAAAACACAATCTGGCATTTGATCTACTGGTCTTTTGTAATCCAGCTATGTCCCTGCACCTATGATGGGCTGTTGAAACCCCTCTGTGTTTATAATAGCTACTGCTTTAAGTATCCAATGAAGTTTCCTAAAAAATCAAAACACAAAAATGATAGTAAAAATAAACTAGAAGTGTTCCAAAAACATAAATCTCTGTGAAGGCATTTCCAACATTGTCAAGCAAGTTATTGTAAAAAATGTAGAAAACTGCCCATCTCACACTTTTAACAAATCCTTTAATACGTTACTGGATGCACATCCGAATTTGAATCACCACCCAAATTTAGCCACTTGTCTCCTGTGCCAAGACTTACATTCCCTGAAAATGTCATCAATATCTGTTTTTAACTTTTTGAGTTATTTCGATAACAAACAGTAACAAAAAATAACCTTGGTATATTAACTCCTTTACAGAGTTAATAAAACCACCAAATTATTGAAATCATATTGAAAGTCAGTTACCTTTTTAAATCAAACCACCACTTGACAAGGTTCATATACTTAATTATGACATTGTCTTTTTAAATGCAGGAGTATGACTGAGTGATGGAGGAAATACAGTCAAAAAAATGGCAGCGCCAGCTTGCTTATTGAAACAGTGAAGTAGCCAATTGCAATACTTAATGAAAAGGGGCAGAAATAAGTGTAGATTTCTGTAAATGCAGGAATGTGACCTAAGGGGAGAGAAAAGCTATTAAAAAGTGCCTCTGTGAGCTTGCTGTATGTATATTATAGCACAGTTTGACTGGCGGAGTGGCTGCTTGCAGAACAAAAAGAATGGGAGTGGAAATCAGCATACAACACATTTCATAAAAGGCAGGGTTGTAAAATGTAAGGGAGAAAAGCTGTTAAATGTGGTGATGGACTTGAGCTTGTACAACTCTTTTCTAGTCTCTTTTGATGACTCAAAGCAGCTTTACATCACAGGTCACATCTACACATTCACAGCAATTAGCTCTCCATTTCATTCACCGATGTAAGTTGTCTATAAGTATGAGCCAACACACTTACGCCCTTTCATACCCATTTACTCACCACTGATGCAGCAGTGGGTGCAACATGGGGTTAAATGACTTGCCCAAGGAAACATTGCCATGTGACAGCCAGAGCTGGGCTCGAATCTGCAACCCTCCGTTTACCAGCTGAATGCACCATCAAACTGAGCCACTGACGCCCCTCTATGATGAAAGCTTGTCCCTTGTTGCTATGTATTCTGTCACAATACAGAATGAATCTTTAATGGCAGCCATGGCAATGACAGACTTGTGAACAGGGGCATTTTGTCCATTTTGCAAAAGTCACTTGCCTTGTTTACTTTAGAGTGCTACCTCTTCGACATAAACTGACCAAATGACACCAGTCTTCGGTACACAGCTTTAAATGGTCAGGGAATAGTAAGGCTGAAAAAGGACATCCCTGCTTATCTTCTTCAATACAAGGCCCACCACTTATCAATCAGCCCTTGTAGCTGAGCTTAACTACAAAAAAGAATTGATAATCTGAGTTTCCTATCAAACAGACTCAAACAAATAAATGCTACAGCATTGTGCCTTTTCCTAAATCATGTTTTAATGTAAAAATAACTTGGAAACATCAAGTACATAATTTTTTTTCCCAGTTTGAAGCAGAGGAAAACAGAAATACAGGCCTTTGAATAACACACTGTGAGATTATGTGGACACCGGCATCAGTGTACTTCTCTCACATACACACATGCCCCGCTGCACTATCCCCACTTGCTGATTTCCGTGAAAGATCATAGCAGCTGTTAAGGACTGCGGTTTGGCCACTCGATCCTCAGAAAGTAGCCGAGGTCAGAGTGAGATGTTACATCAGACTGCACAGTGGGCATCAGTGAGTCTTTCAGGTGTGCGGTTGTAAAAGTCTGGAGGCAGAGTGTGGCGGTATTTATACAATGATAGTCAGATAGCTTGGTTAGGAACAGTTGGCGCTGTGGTAGATTGTTATCATAGTCTGCTGAGGATGAAACCCAATCCCGCGGTCCTATAGCTATTTATCAACTCCTGCTGCTTGATGGATGTATTAGTGTTGAAACGCATGCCTTTAGGAACTAATATACCTGAACACCTCTGCACAAACTAGTCACAAAAGCTAGCTTTACTTGCATTAGTTGATGCTTTTTCAGGCGCAGCTTACAGAGGATGTCATAAGGCTTGAGGTGGGTTACAAACAACGTATGAGAGTCCGGTTTCACAGGCTGGCTGTGTAGATTATCACAGGAAGCAAACACCATGGCATCTACTAACGCCAGCCAACATCAGGATAGTAAATAAACACTCACAACCGCAGTAAATGATCTAGAAATAGCTGGCGTGGGTGCATGTTTGCAATACTCAGCTAAAATAACCACCAGCTACCAATAAAAGGATCTACTTTTCTGACTGTTAAAGACAATTACTCATATTTGAATGAGATTAATTGTTTCCTGCTTTGTAATTAAACAGCTAGACCCGTTTATCAACCTGGTCTGTTTTTCTTTCCAGAGTTTGACAAGCTTTATCTTTTCTCTCTCCACCTGTTCAAAATGAGAGAATATTTTTAAAATATAAGAATGGACATGCCAAAAAAAATCTCTCTCTAATACTATTTCACAGTTTAACACTAACAGTACAACATAATAGGGGGTTAAAACAGTGTGTGCCAGCAGCAGATGGTGTTAATTTTAGAAAGAAAGACATCACATGTGGAGTGATTCATAACAGGCAGAACAAGAGCTCATAACTTTTCTCACAAGTTGACCTAAGAAAACCTTCGACCGAAGAAAAAACAAACTCATCTGTGCTTCCTCTATGATGTTACATAAAGAAGAATTCATCACCTTTTTCTGGTGGTTTGTTTATGGTGTGATTCCTGGTTTGAGGGAGCTGTTTTTTATTCTGTACCTCCGATCCTCTCAGGCAACACCATTGTTCCTTTGCAAACTGCCAGAACTATCCTCTATTTTTATGATGTGCCATTGACATGTGGCATGTAACAGTTCATAAGACAAGATAATTACTGAAACTGGTTCACAAGCAGGCCCCGTCTTTGACCCAACACAACCTATTTGTGCATACAATGCATAGATGTTTACCCAGTTCCATGTGGGTACATTTATGTCTGGATATGCTCTGTTTGTTTATGAGTACATAACACAGCTGGTCATTATTCAGATGAACAGAGCATCATCAGCCCATCTTCATCTTCTCCTGTCTTGCAAAAATACTTTTAAAATACCCCTGCAGTGGTTACCGACATGTGAGAGTGAAGCCCAAGTCTGAACTGTTGGAATCTGACTGGTGGACAAGTGGTTTTGAGCCAAACTGAATGTGTGTTCAACAAACAGTAAAAAGCAAGGGTCCCTCAGGTTGGTGAAGTTAACTGCAGAGGAGACTCTGATGAATCAGACACTCAGTGTAAGAGTTAAATTGTTTTTCATTTAATAAGAAGGGTAGTCCAGATCTGACAGAACTGCTACTGACGCTCTTGACATCTATGCTAATTTCTGTACGAGCAGTCAGTTCCTGCTGTAGTAATGCTTGTAGCTCCCACCTCTTCCTGCTTTAAAAGGACTCTGATCAGGCAGTGTGTCTGCAGACCAAGCACAATCACTGTAGAATAGAGCTTGGCAAGATGAATTTGCAAGATTATAGTTATTAAATAATTAGTGAAATAATATTTATTTTTGCACACTTTACAGAGTGAAATTGGGAGAGAGAGTAAGGAATGACCAGTGGGAATTGTGCCACAGGTTAGACCTAACCTGGGCAACCTGCTAGTAGGACTATAGCATAACCAACCAAAAGACCATCTTCACCTTTGTTTAAATTTAAGATATACTACCTTGTCACTGTAAACTCCACCAACGTGTTTCAATCAGTGCTCAGTAAATCTCAGGAAATGTAAAAAGATGCACAAGCTGATTCTCCTCAAGTGGCCTCGCTAAAGTTTTTTATGTCAGTAATTTTCCAGGTTCATTCCTAAGGTGGACTCATCTGTTTCACTGGGTTTAAGCCTTACCCATAATGCATAGCTGCTGTCTAGCAGACCTGTGATAACCTGTCGCGAAGCTGTGAGATTAGAAATTGTAATTCTTTTGTTTAATTGACCTCCTGACTTGTACTAAAGTCAATTTAAAAGTTGCATATTAAAGACAAAGTAGATAATCCAAGATAATAAATGAACAGAATGGTTTAAGTCAGAGGGAATTTAAGAGGTAAATGATGATGGGAGGCAGAAAGTAATCCCTCAGAGACTAAAGGGGCTGAAAAGTAGAATCCATGTTATCTCCAGTTCAAGGTAGCAGCGTTATCTGTCTGTTCCATGTTAATAACTTCCTGCCATTTACTTTGGAAGTGAAGTATGGCCTCGTTTCCGTCTTGTACCATGAGGACGCATCAGTCATTCAGCACACGCTCCACTCTCTCTCCTTGCCGGCATTTCTCTATCTTATCATTCCTTCACACTCTGTGCTCACTTCAAATTCCTTATCCAGCTCTCCCAGTCAAAAGGTGCTATTGCAGCAATTCTCTTTCACTGATTTATTTGCATTCCGTTTAAAATTAATGAATATGTAGCCGTATAAACCAAGGTTATGTTTGTCTGAGTGTTAGTAAGTCTACGTCTCAGACTATTGCCTCACAGTCTTCTTTTAATGATCGATAATGGTAACCTGGCTGAAGTTTGTGTGAAAGAAAGAAAAAGGAACATGGACCACAAAGCTTTGTCTTTAGTGCAGATATAAACAATTGGTTTGATCAAAGATATAAAAACAGTTAGAAAGAACTTTAACTTTTAATTTACAATAGAGTTTGTTCATATCTTGTCTTAAATATATTATCGTTAGAGAGCAATACCCTTTATTGATCTCCAAAAAGGAAATTTAAATGTTGCAGCTGCACGAACAAAGAGGCAAGAAGGTAAAAACAAATAGAAATTAAAAATAGAGCAAATAGTTCAGACAAAAAAATCATACAAGTGAAATAAAATAAAGTAGGAGGTAAATACAACTTATATGAAGAGTGTGGTAATTCAGTGCACTAAATGATAAGACAGAGTGATGGGATAAAGGTACAGCAGTTAATCAGGAGCCGATCATTATTGTCTGAAGTTCACTGGAAATACATGATTAGTCAATCAGGATCGAAATCTGTATTCACTAAAAACAACACGAGTGCTTAAACACTATGCAGCACCTTTGGATTAATAAACAAATCTGTCCACTCGTCTTCCCATGCTGCTGGCTGTTGTCTGGTATGAAAGCTGCAGTGCCTCAGACCAAAAGGCCCTGCAGAGGGTGGTGAAGGCAGCGTCCAAAACAATTGGTGTTACACTCCCAGCCATAGAGGACATTGCCCACAGCCGTTACCTGTCAAAAGCCAACAGGATTATAAAGGACCCAACTCACCACAACCATGGACTGTTCACCCTCCTGCCCTCAGGAAGGAGGTATCGGACTCTGCGCAGTAAAACCAGCAGGTACTGCAAAAGCTACTTCCCCACTGCCATAAGACTTCTGAACTCACAGAAACTAGCCACCCGCAATTAACCAAACTAATAACGGAAATGTAAGTGAGGGCATCTATATTTAGGTACATATGTATATAGAGTGACAGATGCCTAACTGAGTGATGTACAATGGTACATGGATGTGCTGGCATGTCTGTGCGTGTATGTGTATGTATATAGATATATATTTATATACAGTATATAGAATGGAAGAGGTAAAAGTATGTATGTATGTTATCTGTGGGTATGTGTGCTGAACTGAGTACATGTGAGTATGCATGTGAGTTTTTGAAGTTAGTATACATATGTAAATACATATATTGTCTGGATGTACAGGTCCCCTGCACTAAACTGCACTAAACTGCTCTCTATTGCACTAAACTGCGACTGCACACCTCACTTTAGAAAACCCGCTGCTACTCTGCATAAGAGGTCAGTCCTAGGACCTCAAAAAACCGAACTACCTCACTGTATATAAAAAGTCTCTGTGTATTATGTAAATATCTTTAACTTGCTGTAAGCGTCATGAGCCATATGCAACGGAATTTCGTTCACTGTGTACTGCTGGTATAAAGTTGAATGACAATAAAGAAATCTTGAATCTTGAATCTTGTTATCCACTTCACAAAGATTGTAGAATCTTTAGGCTTAATTTTCAGCCTCATGAGTTTAAGATCTGATCCAAGACAGTCAAGATTGAAGCTAGTTAGCTAACAAAAGAGGTGATGCTTTTACTTTCATGTTGGTATCATTATTGTGCTTTTATGTTGGCTTGGTTAAATGAGTGTTTGACAAAGTTTGGTACATTAATGTAATTTTAAGAATATGAAAAAATGGTTTTGTCTGGGAACTTAAATAAACACAATTGATCTGAGGGGAATTTGTTTGTAATCTTACCTTACCTAATTGTGAGTTAGCTGTTTCAGTTGCAAAAACCAAGAGTAAATCCCATAAGACTTGTTGCCTTTTATTAATTAGAGCACATAGTTAGCCTCTTAAAGCTATGATATATAACATTTTTAGAAGATTGGACTCTGGATACTTTTTAAGAATTACAATAATGATTAATTCTATGTTTTATTTTTTCTGTTTAGCACTTACAGTTCTTTTAAATACCCAAATGTTTTTGAAGTCAGAGAAAAAGATGCCACATAATGCATTTTAAAACTGCATTTGCTCTTACTGTGCTTTAAATACCTCTTGTGCATGATGAAATGCCTCTATACAAATGACAACAAAGCCTGCAGCATTAGGATTTCTCCCTCTCCTCCTGTGAACATCAACAGTAGCTGTCTGAAATGGCTAATCCAGCAGCCCCCCCTTAATAGACCTACCTCTGTGACATCAGTAGTTCAAAGTTCTTTGGCTCAGGGTGGTTGCCCTGTGCAAAGCATGTAGAGTAAATAGAGAGCCATTGAAAAGAAGCTGAACTGACTGATTACTGCAGAGCTAAGATGTAATCAGTCAGAAAAGACTGGGCCCACATGAAAAGAGTTTACTCAGTATTTGAAAACTGACAGCTTTTTTGTACTATAGCGGTCATGAACATCCTCTAGTAGTCATCAAAATCCATTATATGGTCTCTAGTAAAGACAAAAATATTACCACTTTGCTTTTTTTCTTGAAACTGGACTTGTTTTGTTGTGGCAGCTGCACTGAGCAAGTAGCCATAACAGTGGAAACACTGAATGTTACGTCAAAAACTGCTGCTCGATTAGGCGCGACCTTCCTCTCAATCATGCTGCCCTTTTGTTTCTGTATCTCCTGTCCTGCTTACCTGTTATGGACCACAGTTTTTTCTCAGGCTTTTGTTCTGTTGCCCAAACTCTCCAAAGCCTCTGACTTCATTCCAGACAATCATAACAGAATGGCCAAACTAGACATTTACAAGTTTAGAGGAGACCTGCTGCAGCATCTGCCAGCTTTCTCGATTTACAGTCAAGATTTTGAACTTAAGTCTCATAAAGCGAGGAATTTCAGGATGTCATGTGTGCTGTAGGAAATAACAGTGTTTCTTTTAGACAGAATGAGCATGTGAACACAAAAATCAAATTAATAAATAACAAAGTCAATTCCAATTCATTTCAGCAAACTCTAAATCTACATAAAAGATAGGCAAATACACAATGAATAACACACAGAGGCACAGTTGGACTAATCGTTTAAAATGTCTCTTAAAATGGCAACTGTGTGGATGCCATTTAAGTCATATCAGGCATGAATTTGGCAAAATCATTTGTTAAACCTTGTTAGTGTTAGAACAAGATCTAGCTTGAGAGTGATCACCTTTATCACCTTTTTGTCCATATTTTCATGCATTTTTGGAGAGCTTTTTTTCAGACTGTTCCTTTGTGTGTACATATGAGAAAGACAGAAGGGGGGGAGTGTTTAGATGAGTTATTTCCAACTTGGAGCTGCAGACTTTGGCTCACACAACCTTTGTACGAGTGTGTTTCAGTACTTATTCATAGTGAGCCATGAGAAATTGCATTGAATAGCAATTCTTCCTGGGAACTGCTGCTTGAAAGAGAAGCTGCAGTGCTTTTGTTTACAGAGTTCAAACACATCTACAGTAGCTGGCTTTAATTAAGAGTGCTTTGGATCGATTGTTTCCCATGTCTTTTAGAATGATCCCTAAGAACATCCAGTGTTTTTCTTTCTCCTGTTGCTGTTTCAAACAACTTTTACACCATCAACCACAAAAATGAGATCCCATTCCCTTGAGCTTACTCTGTTCTCACCTCCATACAATGTCCCGTGATTGAAATGTCAGTCAGCCTTCTTGGTTTTCAGTGGAACATGTTGATCATCACAGTCAAGCTGAGAGAGGTCACATTCTCATATACAGCAGCATGCCGGAGAAATAGTTTTGAGGGCAGAATTAAACTCATGATAAGCCTGACCAAGAGCTTCAGTTTAACTGTCCCGAAGCTCCTTTGTATGCTGCTTGTTTTTGCAACTGCAGAGTCATTATTCTTTACAACAGAAGACAAAGAAGCATAACGAATAAAGGAAATGCAACCAGGAGAGTCAGTTTGACATGTTTTTTCATGAATCCAAGCCAGTGACATCAATTTCAGTCTGCATTTTTCTTATAGATTAACTGTATCACACAACTGCAGTTTCATTTTTGTCAGCACAGTATCTCAAATATTCCTGGTGAGAAGATATTCACACTTGGCTCAGCTTTATAAAAGATAAAGATCAGTTCAAACTGTTTGGACAAAGTAAACTGATTTAGTAATGGATGTGAGGTCAAGTTGACTTAGTATCAATTTCATCTTTGTGCAAGTTGTATCTCCACGATGAAAGGTAGGTTTTTTCAAGATTTTTTCTTTTTAAGCCCTGTTTTAATGGGTCAGTAGATAAGAAGAGTCAGAGATCAAGAAGAGGGAGCAAGGAACAAAATACGGTAAAGAAAACACGGGTGGGACTCTGACCTGATTTGAAGAACTACAGCTTTTGTATGCAACCACACTAGTCAGTGCCCAACAATGCAGAAGCTTTTTACATCATGGGGGAATTTTCTGGTCAGTTTGCTGTCACAAAATGGTCTATATTAAAATAAATGCACTGCAGAGATACCAAGAGAAGCTTTCAGATAATTATGAAGCTCAGTCATCCTAGGGCAGAGTAGTTTTACTGTTCTTTAGTTTTAAGGGCCATGAATTTGTTGGCGAAGGCAAACCTCTGTTACGAGGTGATACTAGTTGGGGAAAAAGATAATTAAATGGCAACTAAAATTGCAGATCAAATTTATTTTATGTTAGATTCATTCTAACTTCTAACTTTAAGGGATAGTTCAGCATTGTTGTAGTGGGGCTGTGACAGATACATGGCATCATCCTGAATTTCAGCCACAGTGATGGAGATCAGCTCTTACCTCACACACCAGATGGACCATTTAATATATTTCACTAGTCCATCAGGGAAAGAGCCCATAGAAAGTGTTTGGGGATGGGCAGAACCTTTCAAAAGCGTATCTGGCAGGTGATTGGACAATCGATCAATCACATTCATTACAGACCAATCAGATGATGTAGTAGGCAGGCGGTACTGCAGCAGTGTCAAGGACAGAACATAAGCCACTACATAGAACAAAGTCTTTACAAAACATGCTGGAAATGGAGTGAAAATACCCTTCCCAAAGCCAAGTTTGTTGTGTTATTTGTTTTTTATTAAATAAAGAAACACAGTCCGAGTCCAATAAAACTGCTGCTGAAGCTGTTAGCATCTGTGCTAATCTCTGTACAAGCAGTCATTTCCTGTTGTTGTCTTGGTTGTAGCTCTCACCTTTTCCTGCTAAGGACGCTGATTGGACCATGCCACTTTGGGACGCTCACAATCGTTGATGTTTGGAACTTGGCAAGAAGGATCTGCCCGATTACAGACATTAAATCAGGCTAATCCATTTGCGCTGCAAGCGTAGATCAGGTCTGCATCTGTACAGAAGTTTTTAGGGAAATCGAAATCGAATGAATATATACTTGTGCCAGAGTGGTTATTAGTGCAGATTTGAAAGAAAATCCCTTTAAAGCGTTTCTGAGACGTTGTATTCACAAGCAAAGAATGAGCATCTGTCCCAGAGACCTTGACATTCGGCTTATTAAGTAGTTCATCTATGAATCAGGCTAGACATTTGTGCTAAGTATAAAAACAATCCTGAAAATCATTTTTGAAATGTTGTGTTTACAAGATTTATAAGCAAGGATGAACATGGAGATCATGACCTTGACCTTTTGCAGGCTACCTTGAACCTATAACCACTGCACCCTTGAGTCAGAGAGGCAGTGTGTGCAAAGTTTGACAGAAATCCTTTTAGGGGCTCTTCATCAATATTTCATAAACATAGTTCACAAGCAAAGGTTGGATATAAAAGCTCCATTTCCTCTTGCATGTGTGCTCTAGAAAAACACATTTTCCAGAATACTTTTGTAATGGTGGTTTAAATTTTGATGTGACACTTAAATACAGTTGTTGATATTCACTGGCCCTTGTGGTGTAATACTTGTGCTTGCGTGGATAATATTAACAAGAGTATGATTCAAAAGCCTGTCTGCTAAAGGTAAATTGGTTAAGCTGTTCACAGTAGGAATATTATAGTAACACTTAAGGTAGGAGCGAGGGAGAAATCTAAATACTGTCGTCCAGACAGGCTGCTCAGTCTGCCAAAGTAAATCTCTGCGGTCTGGAGTCTTGCTAAAGAGCGCGGTGGGTACGGTGTGTAAAGTTGGTGACATTTCATAAGTTGCGGTGTGCTTCGAAGATGAATGTATTTTACGGTGTTCATTGAGGAAATAGAAACCGTGTGTTGTTTTGAAGACAGACTGAAAAGGTCTTTTTATTGCTTCTGTGAGCACCTGAGTCTTCTACCAGTGGAACAGAGAGTAATCTGTTTCAAATTAAAGAACATTGTACCGTATGAAGAACTCTGTTAAATTCTGATAGTAAGTGCTGTGTGTAAGAAACAGGTAGAGACAGACAAGGAAGCTTTTGTATTTACTTTCTTGTGTAGTTACATCAGTAAAATCTGATCTGCTCTTCTTTCTAAGTTCTACTGTTACTTGACATAAACTTAATGGAAATTCATGAGACATCCATTGTACTCTACATATGATTACTATTTTAGTAATACACAGTCATTTCTGCTCATGAAGATCCTGAGTCTCTGGGACATTTAATTGCTTTTGACATAGGGTTGTATGTTATGCATTTATCAATCATATAAATTTACCACTGGATATGTTTTCTTTCCTGCTTTTAAATCAAGCAAACATTGCAAGGACTATGGGTTGTGTTTTTATGCAAATGAAAATAGTTTGAGCCAAATACTTCAATTTGGCCCTGCCTGCTTTCCACTGATTTTGTAAAACATGTAGAGGGCCTGTGAAAATATTAGTGCTCTATAAGCAAGGAGTTAGGACTTCAGACTTACAGATATCAGCTGCTGATATTCTCTGACCTATTAGTAGGGATGAGAATTGATAAGATTTTATTGATACCAATTAATAATTATGCTTTTTGATCCAATCATTCATCAATTCCCATGACGATTCTTGCTAAATTTGCGTGTGGGCAAAAGTTTGCCTACATACATGTTGGTTTTCAGTGGCAACAATGTCAAACACATGACACTCCTAAAATTCAATGACGTAGATAAATGCTTCTGCAAGTTGCTGATGTTTGTGCTCACTGAAAGTTGTGCAGTAAGCGCCTTTTAGTTGAAAATTAAGCCACCATTTTTACCACTTCTGACCCCTGTTAGACGAAGGAATTGACAAGGGAAGAAAAAATAAAGACATAATGACAAAAAGCTCTCATTCTCATCATAACTTGCTTGCAGTTTACACACCTGCACTAGTAAGTAACCTGGGATCCCTCCTCTTCACCAGTGTCCATAGAGAAAGAAATTATTTCACATCAAAATCAGCCAGACTCACCAAATTTCATGTGTGACATCAGGTCAATCTATATTGTAAAGCTTCAATTTGAAACACTTGTTCCTGGTTACAAAGTGACTGCAACAATCAGCATCCTGTTTGCTTGTTTCAGAGATACTGTCCTCCAAAACTGGCAACACAGGAACAAAAAAAATTTGCGAGTGTCAGGCACAACGGCCCTTTTTTAAAGGCCCTTGGCTCAAAAACCCTGAAGATTTACCACCTAAAACTTTGCACGTGTTAATTATATATGCAGATGCAACAACACACGTTTTTTTAGCCAAATCTGAGTTGGTCACCATGGGACGTCTGGTTGAGTTCATATAGAATGACCCATGTGTAATATCTGTGTCAAATCACACTGCAGTGGGGCTTGGATGCCTCTGTTTGAGTCTGTGAGTCCTCTTAAACCTCCGATACTGCCTCTGAAGAGAGAAAATAGAGGGTCAACTTGTTTCCTCATTCTGTCTCCGCGATGTTCAGAGTGGAAGCAAAAAGTCACAGGAGTATGATTATGGCAGCTTTAAATAGCAGCGTGAATGGGGCTTATGATTCTCTCAGTTTCAGCAAGCTTCATTGTGTTGTGCTGCTGTGATGTCAAGCAGTTTCATAGCTGATTCAACTATCATCTCTTTGCTTATATCCCTGCCCTTAAGGCTGTGTGAACCATAAGTATTTGGCTGACTGTGGAAACACAGGAAAGATTAGGGCTACCTGTACCAAACTGTACTGAACTGTACTAAGCCAAACCATCCCACTTGATGCAGCTTTAACAGGACTCGCTATAGCAGAAAAGTAGTGCTTTGAACTTTTTTAATACAAAGTTCATTTACGCTGAGCTTGGTTTTTCCTAGATTTAGAAGAATGATATGGTGCCTTTGACTTTCGCTGCTATTATTTAAAGCCTTACTGCTGTGATTTGTTGCTGCATTTGTCTTTATAGAGAGGCTACGCGGACTAAAATCTCCAGAGGCTAATATTTGAACTATTGACTGGTATCTTATACACCTGTACTTCATATTACCAAACTGTTTCTTTAAGCTGGAGCTGTGTTAACTTCTAAACTATTAACTGTACCAGACCCTAAGTAACTCCTTGATTAAAATTGTTTCTTTTTTTTTACTTTTAGGTGCACACAAAGTTCCACTGTAAGCAAGCTCACATACCAGGATCAGACACCTCCTGCCTCTCCTTTTCCTACGACGGCATGACGCTTGCTTCTCGTGGAGGTAAGAAACAGGCTCATCCGTAATGTTTGTCAAAAACCCTGTGCAGAAGCCCTTGCTTTTAGGCCCAATACTTAATCAGTCACTCAAAAGGAGGTTTACGATTCGTAGGAATTCTCTCTTGTGCAATATTACAAGAGCCACAACAAACAGAACACAAAAGAAGACATCCACTGAACTGAGTTTCAGTTTCTAATAGCAAAATCAAACATGAATAAATCTCTTCAAGGACCTCACTTATCATCCTTCTGTATTGTAAATGACAAGACAAGTAAAAGTACAGTCAACTAAATAACCCCTACACTGTGATGACTTTATGTTATGTAAATTCATCAATTTATGTTTTCTGTTGTGTGTCCAGGTGATGACACCCTGAAGACATGGGACATACGCAACTTCAGGAAGCCTGTGAATGTTGCTACTGGCCTCACCAATTACTTTTCAATGTAAGATAAAAACTGACGTTCATGATACACTAATTTATTTTAAATACATCCAGATCATCAACTTATGCATGTCTTCTTAGGACTGACTGCTGCTTCAGCCCTGACGATAAACTCCTTGTTACGGGGACCTCAGTGAGGAAAGAGGAGGGAAATGGAAAGTTGGTTTTCTTTGATCGAGCTTCCTTTCAGAGGGTCTATGAAATAGAGGTCACAAACGCCGTAAGTTCTGCTTTAATTCATTCAACCACAAGAGCTCTCTTTGTGAAAAAATTTTCTACTGGCTGTTGAAGTATGTTGGTTACAAACCAGAGTGAACGAAATTGATGCACTGTGGAAAAACAACTACAATGAATGGAATCCACCATGAAACAATAAAAACATAATGAAAACAATGTGTACTGTGCACCAAAGCGATTGGCCACAAAGAACAGCAGCCTTTTAAATGTTTATGTTTGGTTAAACAGCAGCAGTTTGACAGCTGAACAGATTTAAAGTAGAGATGCATTTAACCTCATGAAGGATTATCCCAACGGATTATAACATGATGGCACTTATTCTAGTCTGCATTTATCAAAGCTGGGGCTTGCAACTTTTAAGGGCTCCACATAGGAAGGAGACAAAATAAAGAAATGTACATCACCTCCCACAGATAGAACTTGGGAGAGGAACTGACCTTCAATCGCACTAGTGCTCTCTCTTCTTTTAAGAGTACGGAGGTTGGAGGCACACTTGCAGAGAGGCTATTTTGCCAAAATAGAATGAATGGACTAAAGTATATAAGCTGCAGGGCTGCACAGTGGTTCATTAGGTTAATGCTCGTGACCAACATCAAGGAGGTTGCTAGTTAAAAATTGCATGTTCTCCCTGTGCAAGCATGCGTTTTCCCAGGTATTCAGGCTTCCTCCCACAGGCCAAAAACATGCTTGTTATGTTTATTTGTGACTCTTAAATGACTCTTAAGTGGGAGTGTGAATGGTTGTTCCTCTCAACATGTTGGCCCAGTGACTGGCTGGGGACTGATCCACGGTGTATCCCGCCTCTTGCCCAATTTTTACGTCTTTCTATGCCCTACAGTTTAAACTGGAACTTAAAGTTAGTTTTCTTTTAATCCACTCATTCTTCCATTGCATGCTGCAGCCCTCTGACAGTGACTCAATACACAGACACACAGAAGAGGGAGAGAGTCTTGACTCATTCCTTCATAGACGTTACAAATAAACCTTTAGCTTGTAATAGCATTAGAAATAGCCTATATTATAAACCGACTCTGATTATGTTTAAAGTTTATTCGCTAAGCTCACAGTGGTTGTTGCAGTTGAAACTATTTTGAAGATGGAAAGTGTCGGAATAAGTGTCTCTCAGTTAAGGCTTTCAGGAAAAACACATATAATGGCACAATAATTTATAATTGTGACTAAAGGAAAGCTAAAGAAAGGAAAAAAAGTCAGCAGAACGTTTCTGTCTAATACAGTGACTCCACTTTAACAGCACTTTGTCTGTGATAATCATCGTCTGTATCTTGTATATTTAATGTGGAGGAAACACACAAACAGGCTTATTACACTGAATCCTCTGTGTGTCCTGACTGCCTGCATGCTACAAGGTTTGACACAACGCAGCATGACGCGACACATCATTTTTGTGTCGGACAAGGAGAGAGAAACAAGGGTAATTGATGCCAACAGGATTTTCTTGCTTTTCTTTGACTTTTCATACTCAGCAGATCTTGTTAATCTGTTTAAAATAGCAGAGATTGTGGAGCATTCATCCGTTTAGGCGAGTGAAGTGTCTGATTTTTACTTTCAACACTGAGTGAGCTGTGCATTAATGAGTCTATGAGTCAGCCTCTTGTCAATTCATTTCTCCACATGTACAGTAAAAGCATTTGATTCACTGTTTACAACGGCAAACACAGGACAAAGAATTCCATGTCTAACAGTTACGGATGCAGTGCTGCTCGATGTGGTGTTACACCAACACTTGTGTTCAGTTAGGGCACTGTGTGAGAATATTGGCATTGATATTAGATTTTTTGTAGAAGCCAGTTGTAGGTAGTGGCTCTTATTGTAGATCGGAAGCAAGAAAACTTTTGTCATCAGAGAACACAAATTGCAGCCTGTCGTGCTTTGAGTCAACTGACCAACATTGCTCGTCCTGTGATATGACTGTTGACTCTGGCACATTTCAATTGCAATGTTAAACTATATGATGTTTAGCCCAAATTTAAAGGCAGCAGAATTTGGTACTGCGTCAATTTTACACTGTTGAAATACTGACAGTAGCAGTGTTTTGTGTAAAATACAGAGAAAGACCGAAGCTCAGAGAAAGGGGAGTAATATGACCTTTCCTTTCTGCAAGCGCTTTCCACAAAGCTCTGGTGGCACAGCTTTTGACGCTTTTATACCTTCTGCCTTTGACTCACTTTAAAATCAGATTATAAGCCTGTTCCATTGACATGCACATACCTCCCTGTTTAAAGTGTCAACGTACAGTACTTTGTTGTAATCCTGCTTTCTCAGAAATCCATTTGGTGAGGGCATGCAGCCATAGGTGCTGAAATAAAGAGCAGAGGTGCTCTACGTCTGTAGGAAAACTCCTTTTTTTCTCTTGTGTGTCCCCTTTTCTACACATTTGTGTATCTACAGTCATAACAGTGAGGTCCGACAGCAGCTAATGGCTTTTAACTTTGTCTCTCTTGCCAAGGCATGACACTCTCACATGGGCCACAGAGTGAGCATGTTGGAGAGAGGGGGGAAAGAGACAAGATCTGTATTTGTGTGTCCACGCATCCCCCCCCTCCTACCGGCCAGCTGCTGTTAAGGTCGATGCTGTGCCAAGGTTTGCAATTTAAGTGCACACCCGGCTGCACAGTTGCACCAACTGAGGGGAGGGGAGGGAGGTCTGTGTTTTAGGTTGACCTATTTTAAATGACATAGTAACTTACATTAAACAACAAAATGTATTAATAGTCTCATTTCCTCATCTAAATGGGACTTTTATTTAGAGCTTTTTAGGTTGTAACTTCATATTAATTAATCTTATTTACAGATAGAGTTGTAGGACCCTGTAAGCACAGTTATATGAAGTCAGAATAAACAACAACAGTGTGCTAAAATAGAAATGACCAAGAATACTGTGATGACTAAAAGCACCAAGAATAACATTTTTAGCATCAGTATCATGGAGTTCAGCTCTCTTTCATTCAGGGGGAACAAACAACAATCTCTGTCATTGTTTGTGCCTGAGTTTCTCAAAATTAAACCCACATTTCTTCATACCTAGTTGTGTTTGACACAGTTGTTTTTATTTTCTGTTCTCTATGCAGCTAGAGCTCATGTTGGATGGTAGCTGGATGATGACAAAAATACTCTCAACTCATACATGTTAGAGTTATGGTTTTTATTGAGGTATACAATTTTTCGTAGAAAGTTTTCATTAGGCCTGCATTATTTGAGTTGAAAATTCAATGAGTGTTGGCATTGTTTAATACCGTGATGTGTTAAGTTTGATAAATACTCAAAAATAATGTCAGCCCTGAACCTGTACTTTGATGTTAAAAATGTCCTGCTCCTACTCTGTTACAGACCCAAACACATTAAAATACATTTAACTGCTTTTGTAGGGTGTAAAATCAGTCAAATCAAGGTGCGATACATCTTTGATACATGCGACATGGTGTGTGCTCCCATACACTCTCCGGCAGAGACACTCACTCACAGTGCCCCTGTCTCCTGCTGAGTCTGTGTGCCTCCCTCTTCAAATTGTACTACATTTGGAGATGGAGCAACATGAATGGGGCTTGTATAAGGGACGGATTCTCCAATAACTATACAGTGCCTAAACATCAATAAAATTAAGGTCTTGTCAAGTCCATGCTATCTTTAGTTATAGAAATGGTCCCTCAGGTTCTGTGTAAGTGTTAAAAGTGTCTTAAAATTACAAGTTTCACCACTACATTGGCGTCAAATAATCTGATGGTAGCAAACATCCACATTTTAAAATGAACAAATTGCATTAAATTGGTGTAAAAGAACTGACGTTACAGTTAGGCCTCACCAGAAATAAATGATAATAAATTAATTTTATGACTAAATGTTCCTTGTCATAAAATATCACTGTTTACACTTTTGTTTGTGGTATGTTCATTACAAATTTTATACCAAAACAATTGTAAAATTTAATTTGCACAGCATTTATCCACATAAAGGAAGTCAAACCTTTTAGCCCAGCGGTTCTTAATCTCAGGACCCACCACTGCAACCTTCATGAGATACTATAATACAAATTTAGGAATATTTTTTAACTACTTAGATTTGTTTGCCAAAAAATAAAAACATATGGCATATTCATTCATTGTAGACTTTTGTCTCAATTTTTCTTGCAGGCACATATTAAAAACCCACTACAGTACAGCTCTGTGACCTACTGGGTCCTGAACCACCATTTTATTAATCCTTTTGTAAACAGCCAGCTGAGAGAATACCAGCTTCATTGCTGTGGTGACAATATCACTTCAGGCAGACTCAAAGAAAGTCAGAGACTGTAAACAGCTCAAAAACCCTGCAGCTTCTCTGCATCACCCTGTTCCTCCCTCACTGTACTGAGGAGGGTAAACATTTGGAAGTGATTTCTCTATTGGCCTTTCACTCATTCCACAATCTTTCAATGGGAGAAACTCTTAAAGCTTCAGCTCACTCTCACTGGAAAGACAGCAAGACCTCTTCCTGTCTGCTGACACTCAGTGCTTCCCAGAAATCCAGCAGATTTCCTACAAAATCAAACCTGGTGCCACGGAAAACAATGCAGTCTGGAGACCAGTGTGGGCTGCCAGTCACCTTGGCATGGGTTTGACTTGTGCTAGTAAGACTATTAAAGCTTTCAAAATGTATATGGCACTGACTGGATCCTTTCATCATAGCCAATGGAAAAACAATTAAGTTGTTTAATGAGAGATGTTTTACCAATGAGATGATTGGACTTGCCATAAAGTAACTTTTAGGGCATTAACTTTTTAATTGGCAAATACACAGAGATAATGTACATGTTATGCTAATTCAGTTAGCTCACTGCTAATCGTAGTATGAAGTAACACTCAGTTGCACTGATAATCTAAGTCTATTTTAAAGCCCCTGCTAAATCGTAAAAATTCCCAAACCTTTTTTAAGAAACATATTTTGTTGAGTTAGATCAGTTATTTCTAGCCAATATGCACTCGGTGAACCTGATGAATGTGCTATTTACTATGTTTACATCAGCCGTCTGCTCCTCAAATGGCCCCAGAGTTTAAGTGCAGTCTTCATAAAGTGAAGGCGGGTGAATGCAAGGTCCACCAATCATCTCTGACTTCACTGTCTACACAGCCTCAGACCTGAATCCTGGGCTGCCCTTGTGAGTGAACGCTGCTGTGGCCCACTTGGCAAATACCTGAGACTCTTTTAAGCTTATCTTAGTGCATCAGAGAGGGCAAACACAAGGGGAAATTCTACTGACTGTCAATATGAGGAGTAAGATAGATAAGACTGCACAATTTGCTTCAACAGATTTTTTTTCCCTGTGTTTAGAGAATGCAGCTAGAGTTATTGATCAGCACTTGTATCTAATTCTCAGGGCTTTGCTGTATGACTGGGTTGTATCAAGTATTATAGATATGAGGATTTATTCAGTTTAGGCTTTTTTTTTGGCTAGGATTGGCAAGCCAAGTGCAGAGCATAGACGGCGTATTATTATAAAGATTAATATGCTGATCCCTTTGTGTTTTTATTAGGGAAGGGAATTGATATGATTTTATTGATACTGACTCCATTAGCGATTCTGTTCATCAGTAGGATTCTTTGATGATTCCCTTATCCATTCCTGCTAAATTCTCTATGTTGGCAAAAGTTGGTCTGCATAGGTTTTCAGAGGCAACAATGTCAAACAGATGACTGTCCAAAGTCTGCCATGAATTTTGGCTTGTTTTAATCATTTCTACCAACGGCCTTGTGAATCAAACAGAGCGTGACGTGTTTGATTCACAAGGCCTTCAAAAAGTGGAAAGAATTGAATTGGGGTAGTTATTGATTCTCACCTGGAATTGATTTATGATTCCCATCTCTCGTTTTTATTTTAAACACGGCAGCATTTAAGGCTTTCCAATGATTGTCTATTTTTAGAGGTGCAGTTTTTCCTTTTTGCTGCCATTGTCTGTTTTGAAATGCTTTCATCAGTAGTTCACTGTTGAGTCTTACTGTCAGCAATGTAACGTATGACAGTGGTAACACTACAGTGTAGGAGTGCAGCATAACATCTGCAGCAAGCAAGTGATGGCCCAAGAAGAATTTTAGCATGAGACGCCAAATGAAAGTTGGTTCATTTACAGCTGCAGTATTTTTGGATCCCACTTTGGTGAGTGAATGGCAATGATATCCTTACTATTAAAAGAAAAAAAGACTAGGAGGCTGTATCTGTGTGGCACTCTCAAGCATCATCTATGAAGACCCGTATTAGTATGTGATTTTTTTTCTAGAATGAAGTCTTTCCAACTCTTGTATTGTGACATTAAAGCAAAGCAAAGAAAAAGAAGAAACCAAAACCAAGGTATATGATTGGTCCATACTTCCCAGCCCTATTTCCCAGCTCTTTCTGGCTCACCTTCACAGGTCTGTTACACTTTCCCTCCCATGCTTCATCGCTGTTGAACAGTGAGTCTCTCCCTCCGCCGGCCCTCCTTAAACAGCCTTTTAATAGAAGCCGTCGGTCTTTCATCCTCAGATAGGACAGCCAGGTTTGAAGACAAGGAGGGAGGCCTTAGCTTTGTTCTTTCTTGTGAATCAAACCAGCAATATGTGAGCCAGAAGTAGCAGAGAATAGTTCATAATAATTACAGATGTCTCGAACATGTGCCTGCTCAGAGTCTAGCTGAGGCGCTAAGTAGAGGTCTCTCCTTTCTCTCACTACTTTATTTTGTCTGCGCGGCTCAGTCTGTCAGAATTAGCACACATTTGGATCCACTCATATGCAGCTGTAACTCTCTTGTTCCATTAGTGCTGCATTACAATATTTCATCATCAGTATACATTCTGGGTGGTTTTTAGTTGTCTTATTTACACTAATCAGCCCTCTGGTATTTTAATCTGACAGGACAACGAAAGCTGCTACTGAAAAGGGCCTGATTAAAGCTCTCCTCTTCTTAATGTGATGTAATTTTGTGGACACGAAGCCTAAACAGGGGTTTCTGGAGTGTAAACACGCTGCTCTGAATATCTGGAAAGCAGCCGTACTGTTGGACTGGACTGAGCCGTGCTTGGCTCATGGTCCTCAGTGGATCCAGCTGCTGCGGGGGCCCCTCTGAACTCGTCTGTTTTTGGGCTGTTCTGCTCTTTCTGTTTGACTTGTTTCACTGCTGACAGGATGATTTGTTTGGGTCTGAAAGGGCTGTTTTCCGGGCATAGCTTGACTGCAGTCACCTGGTCGTGTTGTCGCTTTAATTTTGCTTTTACGGCCTGATGTGGGTTGTTTTATGTTTTGTTGCCGTGATGTGAGTTGGGCGAATTCCTCGAGCTTTGAATGAACCTGTGGAGTGTAACCGAATTCCTGACTGTCACCTCTGCCTCTGCTAGCACGCAAAGACCGTCTGCTTTGCTTTGACAACCCTGACACTGCGATTTATAACACATTACACATTTACACTGAAGCACGGCCAAAGTCTATACACTACAGTAGTTTATAATGTGGACACGTAGGTACACGTTGTTTTAATTTCCATGGGAAAAACTTCTCACACAAAAATGTGATATTTCAGACAATAAAAAATCAATATAAATATGGTAAATTTAACTAAATTTGACAAAAAGTATACACTTACTGGCCACTTTATTAGGTTTACCTTGCTGGTCTCAATTCTTTTTCAGATTCAAAAAGCAGCTTGAAACATCCCCAGAGATTTAAGTCCATTTTGACATGATAGCATCACACAGTAGCTGCAGATTTGTTGGCTGCACATCCATGATGTGAATCCCCCATTCCACCGCGTCCCAAAGGAGCTCAATAGGACTGTGGAAGCTACTGAAGTTCAGTGAACTCATTGCCATGTTTAAGAAACCTGTTTGAGATGATTTGAGTTCACCAAAGGCTGAACGCAGCAGCTAATAATCATTGTGATTAATCAAAGGGATGAAGATGTTCATGCTGTGCAACTAGCACGAAACCAGAAAAGGGAGGTTTGTTAGGATGGATAAAAACAACTGTGGTAAAGAGAGAAGTTTATTTGATTAGAAGAAGATTAATTCTTACTCAATATGCACTTGGAGGTGTTGTTTCCACTGCATATTATCAAAGTTATGTAGAACATCAAAAATGATCACCACCAGGTCTCCTGGGCATACAAAGAGCAGTCTCGCACTGCTGTTGGACACAGAGCTAAAACACTGCAGCTTTCTGTCTTGTAATCATAATGTAGGTAGTGACCCTGCTTCATATTCACTTCTGCATGCTACATTGCTCCACTCAACTCTTTCATTGATGCTGCGGATATGCTTTTTTAACCTGTATCACTGAAGTAATGATATAAATTGTGATCATAGTGTAAAGCTCTGCTGCTCCATCAGCTATGTCATGAACACTGACTTCTGCTGCATATTTTTAACGGTGTGTCCTCCCTACCCAGTGTTAATTTTGTTGACTAATTATTTTCGTCATAGTTTTCATCAACAACCTTTTTTCCCCTGATGAAAACTAGACTATTACTAAAAAAAACAAGTGCACATGGACTAAAACTAAAACTAAATTAACTGACATTTTTGTCAACAAATAAAAACTAGACTAAAATGTTTGACAGAGACTTAATCCAATCAGACCTAATTTCATCATGTAGAAAGTATGGACAAGTTAGGAATATATCCAATCCTACTTTGGTTGTGTGGAAAGGTTGAATTGAATGAGTTAAGAGGGACATCCAATCATAACTGCCTTAGCTTCATGGTGGCGGGATCCTAATGTAAAACATGACTTCAGACATTCAAGGAAACATAGAAAATGCCTTACACTTTACACTTCATATTTTAGATGACTAAATTTACAGTAGATTTTGTCGACTAAAATGTTGTGAAATTTCATCAACTTAAACTAGACTAAAATTAAAACAATTTAGATGACTAAATTATGACTAAAACTAAATGATATTTTAGGCAAAAGACTAAAACTAAATTAAAAAGTGTTGTCAAAACTAACACTGTGCCTACCACCTACTAGGCTTTCACCTGTTTGTAATTCATCCAAGTAAAATTAGGCTTTAGTTTTTTTGGTGTTTTGTTCGATTTTTTTTTTTTTTCAGAGTTTAATATCAAGGAATATCTAAATCCCCTAAATGGACTTGAACTTAAATAGTGCTTCTCTACTTTTGAGGTGCTTTTACACAGCTTGTCACATCAACTCATACCCATTCACTCTCACATTCATCCACTGATTGTTCTGAGTTTAAGTTTGTTATTGTTGGACTGAACTGTATGTCACAGTCAACACATTCAAAATGGCGGCCTTTGTGTGTGCCATTGTTTCAGTGCACTCGGCTTTATGGGGAGAAAAGGCAGAAAAAAACAAGGGTAAAAAATGTAAAGATTATTTATAAAGCCAAATAGTGTTGCTCCATATTTAAACAGTGAAACTCACAAAGTTTATTCACAGAATCCGATGTACCCATTTGTTTCTTTAGAACAAATATGAGCACTGGGTCATTGGCACTTGATAATGAGTCTGTTTTGACTTGTGTGGTTCAAAGTTTTTAGAAAATACACAACATATACATAAAAACCCATCAGCCTTTATGTGGAGAGAGGGGCACATCAAATATGGCCTCCAAAACATTTGCAATTTTGCATCGACCTTGTTGTGTAAGGGCCTTTAGAGTGTCGGTTACAGTGTAGCTTCATATACATCAGTTATAAAACTATTTCATTAATGTTTAAAAATATCTGATTTGATTATTTACTTGTCGAAGCAGTTTGTAGTGACCCAGCTATTAAAACTTAAATGAGGAATTCAGCCTCTCTAATGCTTTCTGGGCCTCAATGCAGCAACACAGGCTGCAACTATTTTGTTTGTAGAGATTTTGCCAATTAGTGCTTCAAATTTACTTATTTAATTTAGGACATGTGCAATTCTTTAACTATTCTGTGCAGTTTCATGAAGGCCTTTTTGTGGGACACTGTCGCTATCAGTTTTTATGCATGGCTTTATACTGCTTAAAATTTGGCAGCTACTAACTTCACTTTAAAATTGACATAAAACATAAAGTGATATTTTGCAATTTAGAGATTTTAAAGGTTCAGGTTTTTACTTCAACCTCAAGCAAAAAAAGTTCTCATAAATAGGTCTTGTGAATCTGAAATTTTGCAGTAGAATGCAGTGCTTCCTAATCCAATCTGACTTTTCTAAAGTAATAAGTGGGTTCTCTGCCATGCAATACAAACATACTTATCTGGATTACTAACATACATCACCTCCTTTGTCAGATGTATGAATGGAATACATGCATTTCATGCTAAGCACATCCTGTTAAAAGCTTTTTCCAGATCCTTCTATCAGTTACAGCCGGCTCATGATCTGGCTGAACAGATTAACCCTCATCTGTCCTGAGAGCTGCTGGCCTGATAGTGTGTGGACGTAGATGTGTTATAATGTTAAAGTGAATTTGAGCATGTTGTGGAAAATTTGATTCTATTATCAGTTAAAGATATTGTTAAATTTTTATTTAAATGGTGTCAGAGTGAAATTTTACATAGAAAATGTTTTGCTGCAATCTTTCATATGTATTTTGGAATTACATCTGACAGGTTTGGTATTGAAATTTCTGTTTTAAAAATATTGATGAACCCTTATTGTTGCGTTTGCAGAGATACTGTACAGTAAAAGTAGGAGAAACCTCTCTCCGTGTGTGTCTGTCCTCTGGTGTGCGTGCGTATGTGCCTGATGCGTTCAACTGAGACTTCTTCCTCTGGTATCCTGGTGGGAAGCCGAACAGCTGGGCGCTAAGCAGCTTTTACCATCACAGAATCTGGACGTCCCAGTCGCTGCACTACCCACCCCCATTCCAACCTATGCCCCCTGCTCTACACCCCCCACTGCCCCCTGTGCACCTACTCTGCTCCACATTTAAAATATGCCAACCTCTTTCTGGAGGAAATATCTGTATATTTGTACAACTGTATATCCAAACCATAATACTTGACATAAACTGCAGTACTACAGAAGTGTATTTGTTTGGCAATAGTAAGAAGGTCATTTAAGAAGTTTGTGATGCTCTAATAAGGTTTCAGAAGAGGTTGGACATCAGTGAAGGAAATGAGGAGGTGTTTGAAAAAGATAGTACTCCAGTTTATAATTGTAACTTCATATTATGTGATGCACAAAATGAGATTTTTGTCGATGTGATATTTTCCATAGTAAATTCCTGAGTTTGACACCAAATACTGAAATACTGAACTGCTATCTACACAGTAAATTTATTCTTGAGGTACTGAGAAAAGAAAGCCAAACACTTTGAACCTCGAATAAAGACAAACTTCTTATTGTTAGGAAACCCAGTCTCCTCTGCACAAAAATGTACTTCTTTACTTTTAATGTGACATTCTACTTTTATAAACAATCATAAAACAAGACAAGCAATGTTTGATAGATCAATAAACTATCCATCCATCTATCATCTGTACTGCTTACCCTTACTGCCGTGGGGGACCTGGAGCGCATCCAGATAAAAATGGGTGAGGGGCAGGGTACAGCCTGAACCGGTCGCCAGCCGATTGCAGGGCCACATAAAGAGACAGACAGCCATTCACACTCACCCACACCTAAGGGCAGTTTAGAGTCACCAATTACCCTAGTGAAGCTGGAGTTTCAGGAGAGAGCCCATGCATGCACAGGGACAACATGCAAACTCTACACAGAGAGGCCCTGACCGACATGGGGTTCAAACCAGCAACCTTCTTGCTGTGAGGTCCGCACATTACCTGCCGCACCACCATGCTGCCCATCAATAAACTGATTGTGTATTAATTTTTCAGGTATAGACATTCAGTAATAAAAGCTTTTTTTGGATTACATGTGCTTTTAAAGCAGCATTAAGGATTTTTTTACAGTTCAACAGTAACAATAAAAACCTGAATCTTCCTTTTTGAGAGCTGAAGAAAAACCTGTATCAGCCGACAGACAGACAGACAGACAGCTCTGCAGAGGAGCATAAAAAAATGTGTCAGATTT
The DNA here is from genome assembly GCA_037902135.1 of Cetoscarus ocellatus. Classification (NCBI taxonomy): domain Eukaryota; kingdom Metazoa; phylum Chordata; class Actinopteri; order Labriformes; family Labridae; genus Cetoscarus; species Cetoscarus ocellatus. The sequence continues at coordinate 80,930 of JBAMNC010001396.1, read as the reverse complement.
GATGGAGCTTATGCTTCTGAAAAAACTAATTGTTATACAAAAGGTTTGTAGGTTGGCTCCTGTAGGTACCCCAAAACAAATCCTTGCCTACAGAAAATAATAAAAATGTAGTTCAAACAAGTTTGAGGTTTTTATACAAGCTTGAGAAATAAAACAAAAAATTAAAAAATAAATTCTGATGATGTAGGTCTGTAGATTCTGCTTTTAACCTCACAAACTCGATCAGCATGATATTACATTGTAATATCTTTTAATATGATTCAACTGGAATTGAAATTGCAACCCTCTGTTTCCCAACCACAGTTCTAATGGACTGAGCGGTTGCCACCCCAGACATCCACATTTTTACACTTACTCAGTATATATTGCAGATATATCTGCTGTAAATACCAGCAGAAAATTTTGGAACAGGAGATACCTATTTTGAAACTTTTGTCTGCCAAAAACACAGAGTATCCCTGATACTATTAAAGAGTAAAAGCTTAAAAAGACAGAACCTTGGCCATAATTTATCCTCATGATTTGATTCTTTGCTTGGAAAAAAAATGTATCTCAAGTTCTAGCTGTTGTTTCATAATGACCTGAAAGTTTGTTGATGTCATTGAAAAATGCACTGTATGGCTGCTTATGTTTTAGCAAAAAACGACAATAATATTAATTGGTATTAAATTCATTCATTCATTCATTCATTCATTTTCTATACCAACCATCCCTTTCAGGGTTGCGGGGGGCTGTAGCCTATCCCAGCTGTCATTGGGCGAGAGGAGGGGTACACCCTGAACCGATCGTCAGTCAATCACAGGGCCATATAGAGAGACAGACAACCACTCACGCTCACACTCTTTTTGTGTGTTACTGTGGTAGTGGAGCAGGTATTGAAACTGTTTAAATTTGTATTACTCTCCCTTTTTAGTCTAAAATTCTGATATTGTGAGAACACCAGCAGGAAGTCTGGCTCTACTTGAAGCTTATTTATCATAGAAAAAACACAAACCTTTCATCACTGTCCAACAACAGCGTGTGTATTCCTCCCTCTGCCCCTCTGTTAGTGTGTCTCTATCTCTTACACACAGACACACACCTCTGGATAAATGTGGTCACATTGGCCTGTTGGCACTGAGCCATCTGTCACACACAGACTGAGGGATCCAGCCCTCATCCCAACAACCAAATATAGTCAACTAGAGCAGCAGAGCACGCTGGGACTGATCCCTACTGTACTACACCTAACCTAAGATACACACTGACAATACTCACAGCTATAAAATATGACAGGGACATCTCTACGGGATGTTTACAGTGTGCTGTGGGCTCATCTTTTTAAAGGCTGAGCTCATTTACTCATGTGCATCGACCCAGACGACTGTACACAAACTGTATTCTTGTTTTTGTCTGTTTTTCAGAGTGTTGTCCGCTGCCTGTGGCACCCAAAACTAAACCAGATTATGGTGGGGACTGGGAATGGACTGGCCAAGGTGTACTATGACCCTGTTAAAAGCCACAGGTATGTGTGTCCAGTCATTTTTAAGCGTAAACTCATTTAAACTTGTTTTAAGCGGTTAACCTGCTGTTCCCAACAATAGTCTTTGAATGAGTCATCGTTTGTCAATGACAGACCAGCCCACAAAAATGGCTGGGCACTAGAATGGCCAAATGAATTAACCAGATAGATTTTGTCAATATTGTTCTATGCAAATTGGATGACTATCTTTAATGCCGGCCTCCTAGCAAACATAGTCTCCCAGGTCTTTGTCAGACCAACTCGAGAAGCTTGAGAAGCTGTCTGAAAAAATGTTAGCAAGCTGTTGTCCTTGCAGTGAAATTAGATCAGATCAAGCTGACCCTACCTGAGCCCACTGACATTCTATCCAAGCCCGAGCAGGCCCGTATCCTAAACTCTGCTTATGGGCCAGAGCCTGATTCAATGATCAATGCTTGCAAGTGCAGTTTCCCAGTTGCTTTACTGTGTGTGTATTGTATATTTTTATGGTTTAAAAGTGTTGCCTTCTAAAGACTTGTTATTCATGATTCTCGGCCCAACCTGGCTCAAGCTCGTGTAGAAAATTTAACCACTATCCTTGCCAGCACTCTGCGGTACCCCAGCTTTTATTCTGTTCTTTTCAATAGACTGGCATTACTAGACCTACAGCTAAGGTCAGTGGGCCCGTGTTAACAATCAAAAAAGAAGGCTTATACTTTCTAAAAAAACAGGGGGTCACATTCTTTAAACAGGCAAACATAGATAAAACAAATCAGTTGTCTCTTCAACTAACACAGATGTTTAAAAATAGAATATCTTAGGCAAGAAATCAGTCAGTTCTTTTTTCAATCAGTTTAATTGAAAAAAGAAACTCATATTTTAGGTTCAGTACTCTTCAAGCACAACAAAGCAGATGAAATAAAGGCAGCTATCTAAGCAATCTGGGGTTCAAAACCCTTAATTATGACCCTTTTCATAGACATTGCTTTGAGAAGCAGGAACACTGTAGATGACAGGTAGAAACGGATAAAGAAAAGGCTCTTATGTATGGGAAATCTCTGCCCGATGACTCCCTGACAAGACCAAAGTTATTTGCATTTACTCGTGGTGTGTGTTGCACTGTGTCCTGACTACGCCGTGCAGCATATCAGACCATTCTCACAGCTGGTTGCAGGGAGCCCCTGTCCTCTCATCAAAGCTCCCACTCCAATGGAAAATATTGATATCACTGCTCCTGAAAGTGTTTCATTTGAGTTAAAGAGATTCACAGACATCTCACTTGGCGAGCTAAAAATAATCTGGACACTGTTTTTTCAAATGTTCTTGTTTTATCATCCCCTTAAAGTACTTTCAGATATGTTTTGGTCCACAGCGAGTTGTCCTTCTTTGTTGTTAAAGTAATATTGCTAGCTGTTGGAAGTTTTTCCTTTAAAACGAAGTTGGTTGTTTCAGACAGGAACGTCCGTACCCTTAGTTTACTAAACTTGAACTCCTAAAAATGTTACTTGTGTCAGTTGTCATTGCTCAGAATACAATTGTTTTTGCTGATCTCTGCACATGTAATGTTTACTAACAGTACACTGCAACTGTCAATTCAGAGATGAGCAACAATAAGGAAGATAAGCTGTTTCATGTGGCCTCCCTGGTTTGAACTGCAAGCAACCACAGAATGCTTTCAGGGGCATTAGGAAAGTAGCATACAGAATCCCATAAAGTATGCCACTTTTAAACAAATTTCCCCCTAATTTTGTAAATCTTTGTCTGAAAAAGTGCTCTAAGTGCTTTGTAAATACAACTTACTAAGTGTAGATTTTTTTCAAACTGACCTCTAAGCAGCGGAGGCAGGCGGGGCTGAGCAGCGTGTCTTTTCATGACATGTTTTGGTATTGTTTTGTTCAGCAGAAAACGGCGTCGGTAGCACAGCTTGTTTTTAAAGTGACGTAAACTGAAGGTGTTACTTCCTTTGGCAACATCTGAAATATGTTTGTGTGTCAACGTTGATTGTGTTTTTTCTGTTGACTCTTTTCCAGAGGAGCCAAGCTGTGTGTAGTGAAGAGCAAGAGGAAGGAGAAACAAGCAGAGACGCTGACACAAGATTACATAATCACTCGTAAGTTCTCATGAAATGTTCTCATGTGTGCGGAGACCAATGCATATTATCCATATTACATTACATTTAGTCTTCTAAGAGTAAAACAGTTAAATTTCCTGCTCCCTGGCCCCGTCTTGTATGGTTCTAAGCCTTAAACATCACTTTTAATCATTAAATAATTATAGAAGCTATCAAAGTGAAGTACTTTTCTCGAACCCTGCACCCTGCCAGCACTTTAATCCATCATGAGTCACTGTTTACATGCTACCTCGCATTCATTCTCACACACAAAGACACATTCAAACAGACTATTTCATACAGGAGACTTTGCCAGAAGTGAGAGAGTTATTGAAGGCTTTCATAGGTCCATTAGCTGATGGAGTAGGGTGTGGGTGAGTGCATCAGCAGCCTCAGGGTGCTCAACCACGCAGCTGCCATGTGGTTCACAGTCACACCAGATCATGCTAGGGCAAGGTAATATTGACCTAAAACATATAATTTTTTCCATAATGTAATTACACATGGTCGTCAAAATACCAGATACAATCTTGGATGTGATATGATTCTTATTTGACACCATGGTAACAAAAACAGAAGCAATTAACGGGCTTTTTTTATGTTAGATCATTAAAAATTATACACAAAGTCCTGATATTAACCATCTGACATTTTAAATACTTGGGAACCTGTCTGCAGATTGAGACTGAAATGTTCTATCCTATCAGATGCAATACATTGATCAAATCTCATCTTTTCAGTGTAGACTGTGTGCAAGAATTTGCCCTCGGTGTTGGTGATTAAAAACATTAAATTGCCAAATGTTTGATGTCTGGGAACTTTATTTTTGTTGCTGTGATATCAAACAGGTATCAGTATCTCTTATATTTTTACTTATAAGATGTATGATGAGGTAAATATATATTTTTTTTAACTTCAAAACAGGGATATTGTGTTCTTAACATTTTTGCAGATATGTTTCAAATATTACACATGGTTGGAGTTCATTTTTCTGGTCTGTGAAGGTGGATTTGTCATCTATCAATTGGTTGTTTGCAAATGAGGAAGCCTGTCACTATGTGAGTCAGCCAGTGCCAACACTCCACCATGCAGAGGGTGTCCTCCATCACCTCCAAAGGGTAGAGGGGGTAGCTGAGAACAGAGCCAACCTTCTTCTCCAGTTTGTTCAGTCTGTTCCTCAGCAGACTGCTCTATACAGGATGGCTAGAGCCACAACAGAGGCTTAAAAAATCCCCGAAACTCTGCCGTAGATGGACTGATAATATTCTGCTCTTTAAATAAAAAAAAGAAAAATTAGACTCAATATTTAAATAGATTTTCATATGGTGAGTCCCTGAAGGCTGAGGGGTGACTTGATGCCCCCATGCACATTTTTCTGTGGGCAGTGTGGGTTCAATCCAAACTCAAGCTCTTTACCTCATCTATACCCCCCCTTCTTCCCCCTTTTCCAATGCAATCCACTGTCTCTCTCATCTATCTAATAAAGACAAAAGGCCCCCAAAAATAATCCTCAAAAAAGCATATAACTATAAGCTGTTTTTACTTTGAATGTCTTTTTACAAAGCAACAGGCCTTGCATATATTTTTAAATAAACATAAACTATGTTAGTATGAATGACAGATAAATGCTTTATTTCCCTTTAAATTGGTGCCACATTTGTAAGGATCAAACATTTGTGGGACAAGCAGCAGAGCTAAGTATGTGGGTTGCGTCCATGAATAATTTGCCAAATCTTCTCTGTCGAAACCAACAGCATTCTTGCTGTGGACATGGACTCTTGTTTTAAACTTCTGATTGACACCTGACTGTCAGCACCTGTGAGCATGGGCCCTGCTGCAGTGCTCAGTTGGCATCTACTCAAGAATCATCATGCCACATGTGACTGATCTGTTTTGGGCCCGTGCAATAATGCAACTTCAAAGTGGTGGTCCGCAAAACCAGAGAGAAGGAGAAGAAGCGAAGAGCGCTTTGCTGACTGATAGAGTAACATCTTTTGGGGGAGGCAGTGTGATGTGTGGGGTTGCATGATCTGAAAACGAGACTTGTCATCATTAGAGGCAATCTGAATGCAGAGAGATATCAAAATAAGATTATGCAACCAGTGGCAATGCCATCTCCTCAGTCTGGGACTGAACTCTGTCCTCCAAGATGACAAAGCTTGCCCCAACAGAGCAGGGATTATCAGAGACTACCTCCAGAATTTGGGAGGGGAGAGGATGGAATGAACTGCCAGGAGTCTTGACCTTAACCCCCCGAACACTTGTGGGATCAACTTGGGTGTGCTGTTTGTGCCAGCGTGACCAACACAGCCATGTTGGCTGACTTGTGAGGAATGCTGGTTGAAGTATGGGATGCCATTACACAGCAGTGTGTGACAGGCGGCTGTTGTGGTTGTGTATGGTTCGTCCACACGCTACTGAGGCTCCTGTTTGTTATATGAATAAACTGTTAAACTGCCAATATGTCTTGTTTCTTCAGACTTCAATCTATTCCAGTGTTAATTTTGTCGAATAATTATTTTCGTTATAATTTTCGTCAACAACCTTTTTCCCCTGACGAAAACTAGACTATAACAAAAATAACAAGTGTACATTGACAAAAACTGAAACTAAATTAACTGACATTTTAGTCAACAAATAAAAACTACACTAAAATGTTTGACAGAGACTAAATCCAATTAGACCTTATTTCGTCATCTAGAAAGTAGAGACAAATTGGGAATCACAGCAACATTGGTTGTGTGGAAAGGTTGGATGAGTTACGAGGGACATCCAGTCACAACTGCCTTAGCTTCATGGTGGCAGGATCCAAGTGTAAAACATGACTTCAGAAGTTCAAGGAAACATAAAAAATGCCTTACACTTTACACTTCATATTTTAGTTGACTAAATTTACGGCAGATTTTGTCGACTATAATTGTGAAATTTCATCAACTAAACTGCACTAAAATTGAAACAATTCAGATGATTAAATTATGACTAAAATTAAAAGATATTTTAGGCAAAAGACTAAAACTTGAACTAAATTAAAAAGTGCAGTCAAAATCAACACTGGTCTATTCAGTCAACTAAACAAAACCAAACCAATGTTAGTAGCAGAACAAGCTGTTTGGCATTGGCAGAGGAGTTGGCAAAATTTTCATGTGCATAACCCACATACTCAGCTCTGCTGCTCATCCCACAAATACATGTTCCTTACAGAAGTGGAGCAGTCTAAAGGGGAAATAAACAGGCTTTCCAAACGTATTTAAGACTTGTTGCCAAGAAGCATCGATAGGCAAAAGAAACAATCTACAAAAACACTCATTTCCTTATTTTTTGTGTGATTTTTTAATTTAAAAGCTTTCAACTTTTCCCTAATTCTCCTCTCATTTTTCCCACTATGCCTCCTCCTTCTCGCCTCTCCGCTTGTTTTTATGTTTCATAAACTTGAAATAAAGGTAAAGCAGCATTATTTTAATGAGAAATATTGCTGAAAAGCCTTAAAGCTGCACTGTTGAAGATGAAAATGCTTGGAAAAAAGCCTAAATCAACCTCTGAGAACACCACAGACATCATATGGAGCCCAGTGTCTTATTTAATGCTAGCCTTCATTTGAGGAAATACGATATATAAATACGCCTTAAAAACTTGAAATTTTACCCACTCCTGGATCACGCTGAGGACAGCCATCCACTCCACCCTCGCTGGCGTGATCTCCTCCTGTGTGTCCACAACTGCACGCACACACCATACCTCCAAACACGCCGCTATCACCTCTCCTCTGCGTGTTTCTCTCTGTGCCCCCCCTCAATCCGAAGTCATGAACCTGAATGAACGGAACAGCTGGCAATACACCGTTTCTGATTGGCTGTGAGGGCCCAATTTAGACTCAGTTTATTGTTTGAACTGGTGATGCATCATGTGATTTGATTTCTACGCCAACAAGGTGTGAAGTAGGAAGCCGTTGGACCGCCACAAGCAGTGAGTGACGCACTTGATGCTCCGGCGCTGGAAAATTAGAGCGGAGAGGAGGCGAGTGACGGCCCATTGAGAAAAGCGAGGGAATCTGTTAACAGTAACCTTTTTGCTTAATGTAGCGTGGAGGAAGAAGAATTAACAGTGAAGAGCGACAGAGCTGCTGGATGGAAAATCACTTTATCTAAACCTTTCCTAAAGTGTCTCCTTGTAACCTTTGAGGAGACACACACGCTTCATCTCTCACACTTTCACTCACACTCTCGTGGACTTAAGTGCTGCGGGCCTTTATTGTGATCGAGTTCACAAAGGTGTGAAGAGTCACAGAGATGCTGTCTGAGGTCAACCAGTGTGTATTTTGGCATAAAATGTGTAGTAGTTGGTGTTGACTCTCTTTAAAAACAGGGCTAAATCTCCTCATATTTCAAAGCAGTGCTGTATCCATGCTAAACTCTAAACAAGCATATTTCCAGGTGCCCAGCCTGCTTATTTGCAAGTCTGTGTGTTTGTGATCATGCAGTTTGAGTTACCAAAGCAACTTGATTATCCTTGTTTGCCCTTTGTGTCTCCAGCTCATGCCCTGCCCATGTTCAGAGAGGCCCGGCAGCGGAGTACGAGGAAACAGCTGGAGAAGGACCGACTGGACCCAAAGAAGTCACACAAACCAGAGCCTCCTGTGTCTGGACCAGGTACATGACTGTTTTACTCTTCTTTGTTACTTGAGGAATTAACAATTCGGCTGAAATGAGCCTCATCCCAAACAGGCAAGACACAATTTTTAAGAAACAAAATAAACAAACAATCACAACATGACTACATCACCGGTGTATGATGACTGTTGTTTGTGGCACATGCACAAATCCACATATGCTGATTTATTTGGGCTTGCACAATCCAGCTAAAATTATGTTTTGACAATTTAAAATTCTTATTGGGCCCCTCAAAGTTTCATTATATTGCACTGTTGCCTCATATTTATAAATGTGCTTCACCATTAATCAAACTTAATATATGTAGTGCCTTTCAGACTAAACTGTTACTGAAAAGGCTTGAGTCGACATGCAATCAGTGCACACAATTATGAATCAAATAAAAATAATAAAAGAAGTAAGGTGAAGTAGAATATAAAACTTGATCATCTGCATTGTAAATCTAAATCAGAGATCCCCTGAGGGTTCCAGACTGGGCCGTAGAACATTTGTTTCAAGGCTACAGGGAAATTAAAAACAATTTAATTTAATATATGTTTGATTTTCATGTCTATTGCGATCTATGTTCAATGGAACAGCACAAAGACGTGATATTTAATGCTCAGACAAAAACAAAACACACATTCCAAACTTGTTGCCTGTAACATATTCCAAAAAAGTTGGGACAAGGACCAGAAAATAGTAAGAAAATAGTGGAACACAAAACAAATACCTGGAACTTTCCACAGGTTAGTAGGTTAACTGCAAACACGTAAGAGTGTTATGATTGAATTTAGAGGATGCACTTCCCAAAGGCTCAGGTAGCCACAGTCAACACTGGTGTAAGCTATCCACCCTTGAAAGACAGAATGAGCAAATAGTCCAACAGTTTACGAGCAGAGAACTCAGAGAATTCACCATCTGTGGTCCATAATCTCATCAAAGATACAGAGAATCTGGAGAAATCACTGCATGAAAGAGGCAAAAGGAAGAACCAACACTGAATGCTTGTGACCTTCAATCCCTCAGAGTGAAAATTGTGCTGTGGTCTGATGAGTCCACATTTCTTTTTTTAAAATAATGGCTGTCATGTCCTCTAGTCCATGTTTTAAAATTAGAGTTTGTATTATTCTATGATCCTATCTGACAACTGAACATACCAGAACATCCATGCAAACATTATCTTTATTACTTTAAAATAATATTATGCTTTTAAGTTGTGAGTTGGAGCTTTAATGTCATATAATGAAGCTTTAGTTTGTTTCAACATACTTACACAAAGTTCCTTTTATCAGTGTTTCTTTGTTGTTTTTATTCAGAATTATTATTTTAAGAATGCTTCCTTTACATTATATGCTTTATAAATACAAGCACTGCTCAACTAAATAACATGAACTGCAGTTAGGAGCTGATGTCTGCCACTTTTCTATTGTATAAACTTGGAAAAGCATGCCGATTCTCAGAGCTTTAGGCAACGTAAACGTAAAGCTCTATTTCATGAAAATCAGTTTGAATAGTTGACAGGAGCTCAGTGGTTTTTCAGTGAAAGGCTGTTTTTATACTGTTTATTCTCTGACCTGAAAGTCTCTGCATAAGTGCAAGGTGAAGTTTGGTGGTTTTCTCGATGCTTACAAGCAACGGAAAGAGGTGCCTCTCCATCTCCAAAACAAACTCACAAGGACCTCAGCAGGAAATCCCTGCATGTTTGGGAACATACAGTCTGTGTGGTTGCGTGTTTGCACATGTAAATTATTACTTGATCCTTTCAGACAGGCGTAATAATGTCTTTTTTGAAAAGTGGAGGGTTTTTTTCAAAAGCTCTGTTAAGTGCAGGTATGAAAAGCCAATGGAGAAGCACAGTGACCACAGTTTTTGACCAGTGTGACATTTGTTTAGCTACACAAAGCTATGAAAACAGAAAGTGAGAACAGACCAGGTCAGAACATTTTAGGATTTGAATATCTGGATGTGATTATTACATTATCTTATAGAAAACATGTCGAATACAGACATTAATGCACTGATAAAGAAAACTGAAAAAAGAATATTTATTAAGGTGGTGCTTTGTTGGAAATAAAACAAAAACAAATACTCTGTATTAAGCTCCTGTAAGAAAGTTTTGATTATGTAACTGACTGAAATTGAACTGATGCTTTTCTATAAGCTCCAAAAACAATCAAGTCCATCAGGAAGCAGAATGGGGATTTCTTGCAAGACAAGAGCTGTGTTCGAAACCGTTCACTCATTCACTCACTCACTATTCCCTATGTAGTGTTAATGAAATAATGAACTACATAGGGAATGACCAAACAAGATGTCGAACACTACACTGAAGTTTTCTAAACATCATCGATTCAGTAGATGAGCCGGATATTCCTGTGACGGAAGTGGTTGGGCCAAGCATCACGTAAACAAGCTGGGCACTCAAGAGGATAAGTAGCAAATTTTGCAGCTGTTAACAACTGTTAAAAGACGTAAAAAAGCTACGCTACGAACGTGTTAAAGATACTTTAATGTTTCTTACATTTATAAACGAAAGCACCGCTTATTTGTGCTGTAGCAGCCTTCTTTCTCTTCTTATTCTTCTTCTTCTTCTTCTTCTCTGAGAAAACACGACTGCATTGCATTGTTGTATGCGGGAGTACAATATAGGGTACATCAAATGTACACTCACATTTACTGTGCATTGTGGGTATTTTATAGTGTACTATATAGTGAATGAAATTAACTGCTGAGAATTCGAACAACACTCCAAAATGGCAAACACACTATATAGTGCGTTATATAATATATATCAGTGATAGGGAACGGTTTCGAACACAGTTAAGATGTTTAATGTTCAGACTTTATTGTTTTTTTAAAACAACTCCACACATTTAGAATTGATGCCTGTAATGTCTTTAAAAAAAACTTTGCACAGGGGAAAGAAAAACAGGAAATTGCTGAAGTTCAACAAATATCTGGAGTGTTCTTCAGGTTATAGTGCTGCGTCTGATGTCAGGAACTGCTGCCACACGGGAGAACAATGGGCAAACTGCTGTGTCGAAATACTGCGACCAGCACCAGCTGTACATGGTGAAATGGCATATACGTAAGCCTTATATGGCATTTGTTGAGTGACATCGTAATATGTTTGTACAGTGATCAGCAGTGCCAAGCTACGTTAGGCCCGAGTTTCCCAAAGCTGAGAGTGCTACCCATGTGTTACATCTACATTGGGGGACGTTTAAATCTTTCTTCAGTTAGTCAGGAGGATGTCGGGAAATGTCATACTCCATCAGCACGTTTCTCTCTGCTTTAGATACGAAAGAGAACTAAGATACACTTTGGAAAAATCCCTGTTTAGCTGAAATTTAAGGGCAAGAACAGCACCAGCATGAAATTTAAGTTAAAAAAATTGTTGCATCACCTTATTGTAAAGGCTGTGGTGCTCTGTCGTTTCATTCTACTCACAGTTTTGTGCTCAGTCTGTGCATCAAAACAGTTTCTGTGCCCTGTTCATTGTCAGACTATTGATACCAAACTGAGAAACAAGAAACAAAGAGGTTTTAAATAATGGTAACACAAAAGTACTCTAGCTTCTCTCAGTTTGTAACGCAGTAACTTAACAGATTACATTCAAAAAGAACACCACTTAACACTGGTCCTGATCACATTCTAACTGTAAAAGATCATTTCTGTCATTGAACTTTTTATTTTGTTCTTCAAGCCAATCAGTCTTAACCTGTGTTGATGTGTCCTGTCAGGTCGTGGTGGACGAGTGGCAGCTCACGGCGGCACCCTGTCCTCCTTCATTGTAAAGAACATCGCCCTGGATAAAACAGACGATAGTAACCCCCGAGAGGCCATCCTACGCCACGCCAAGGATGCTTCAGAAAACCCGTACTGGGTCGCCCCGGCTTACACGCAGTAAGAACCGCTCCCATCTTCATTTGTAACAGCATGAATCTTTTACAGCCTCTCTGTCCGTCTTTTCCTCACCAGCTCATCTCCTCTCATTAGCGGTCAGTGTAAGACGAGCGTGGGGAGTGCTAATCAGGTTATTGAGATGGCACTAAGGTTTCCTCCTCCTGGTGTGACACATGAATGTTTAAAGAGTTTTACACTCCTTAAACCGCAGGAAGCAGAGGAAGTAATGGACAGCTTTAGATCATTATCAGACTCAGACAGATCCTCAAGTGCTACGTGCCAAATCAAACAGTCTGCTTCTTGTTACGCTGGATGAAAGTATATCAAACTGTGGATAAACATTTAAGAAGATTAATCTGATGAACTGCTTTGTTTTTAGACTGGATGTGAAACTCCAGAAACATGCCTATAGCTCTTGTTGTCAGACTGGGAGATATATCAGAGTGGGGCTGGGGGACTAAATATCAAATGTTGATATTCCTCAGCTGAATGGCTGAACAATTTTTAGTTTAACATTTTGCTCTGAACAAATATAACAGTATAGTTAACATAATACCAGAATCATGGACTTTGGTATGATTAGATTGAAAAATGAATTGACATTCATATCTGTTTGATTCCATTGTAACAAAAATGCCCTTTACTCACAATATTTTGTTTTTACCTCCATCAAGGTGGTTAAGTTTTGGCCTGCGTTTGTTTTGTCAGAAAGGTCACACAAAAACTACTGGATGGATTTTGCAGACATTTATAGGAGATGTCGGCAATGGCCCAACTTAAAAATGATAAGATTTTTAAGTTGGGCCGGATAACTGCCCCCAGTGAAAGATCTAATAATGATATTAACATGATTCCATGTGCTAAGGGGAGGGTTTCAGGGTCAAGGAATCATGTTATAAATGTTACTCCATCTTGGAACATTCGCTGTCCAAGTGCTGTCTAGTTTATTTTTAATATAGGCAGCAAGAGTCTAATGTACAGTTCATATTGAACAATAACACTGGACACATGTCTGTACATTGAGGTTGTCAACATTTTTGATACTGGGTCTTTTACACAGTTTTTGAAATTGTTGCTTTTTTCTGGGTGAGTTGGCCAAAACTATGTCACTGTAGTTTATATGCCAGGCCTGTAAGTGGTGCTGTAACGCTGTTGCAGACATACACCAAAACCAGAGAAGAGGACATGGAGTAATGCACACAAAATGTGAAATGTAAACAAACAAAACAAGATGTGGTTATGCTGCTCTCGATGTCCTTTTGTTGCTCGCGGTGGTTGTCGGGGAGCGGTTGATTTTGCTGTAAAAGCCAAAACAAGCTCAGTAGCTTCTGCAGCACGAACACAACACTGATACCTTAACTCATCTCTGTGTGGACAGCCCCTTTTTTACCCTACTGGGTCCAAAAGTTTTTTTTCAGTGAAAACAGAATGGGCTGAATGTCCAAACACAAATAGCATACACAAATACCATGGCAAAATCACGGACCCTGGATGTGGGCAGAGCTAACAAAAAGCAAGAGCTCTTTGCCAGGTCCATCCATTTTAATAAATGTGCCAAAGTGTGCTATTAAGATAGAGTTTATGTATTTATGCATAATTTTTGTTCATTTGAATCAAGAAATTTCCCAAATTTAGAGGATTAAAACCACAAGTTTTGTTGGTGTGCTATCAAACAGGTATCAATAGTAGATGACTTTTTAAAAATAAACATTTTGTTTAAATTTAATGAATAAAAAACATGATTCCTAGTTAAGACTAAAGATTTCAAAAGGATTAACTTGTGGTCAAAAAGCATGTTACTGGTAGCAGTTCTTGTGTAAGCATTCTGTCAAGTGAGCATGAGACCAAGTTTTATTTTTTTTAAATCAAACACAATATTACCCTTTATATTGGAAATATGTGAGAGTATCTTCTAAAACGTATTAATTGCCTAGCTCTAAGATAAACAATAGGTTCTTTCCTTCGTTGACCATTTCCACAGTCTTTAGCTCCATGAAACTTCACCAGCCAAGACAGGTAAACGTATTAGTGGAAATAATTCCTTCAAAGCTCTAAAAATACGACAAAGCTCTTCCTCACAGCTGTCTTCTGGGTTTTTATTCTTAGATTGCTGGTTGTTTCTTTGCTGAATTCACCTGAAAACTCCTTCATCATAACCTCCTTTCTGTGATTCCTTTCAGCACCCAGCCAGAGCCGGTGTTTGCAGAGGAATCAGAGGAGGACGAGGAGGCCGACAAAGAGCCAGAGTGGAAGAAACGCAAGATCTGAGCTGCTTGAGCAGCAGATTTTTTTTACATAAAAGAAAGCTGACAGGGTGGGCTTGTGGTTGGATATAAAACCTCTTAACCACAAGCTCTCAGAATCAGTCCCAGGACATTAAGTTTCTGTCACAAACTGTACAGACGAGAATCAATTTAACTACAGAAATGTACAAACCTGTCCTTCATTCGTCTGTGTTTTTTTAGCTTTAAAGTCTGTGTGTGTATGCTCCTGTGTAGTTAGCAGAGGAATTTTTACGACGTTAGCGTAATATAATTTTATGCAGGGTTATTTTCTCTCATCACCACTCATCAGCCACTGGAAGAACTCAACTTTATATGTTTATTTGGATTATACCTACTTTTTTTCTCATATTTTCTATTGTCCTCTCCTCCCATGGCCCTCCACTTTGCTAATTCCTCATAAATTAGGTCCAGATTTTGTGGTCTGGTTCCGTTCATCAGCTATGGAGAACAGTTTCCAAGACTGTACGAAGACTGTAAAGACGTACAAAAAGGGGTCTCAATTTTCAAAACTGCAATTTGTTGAGTGTGATGTACAAGTATTTACTTTCTTTGTGCTTCATGTTTCACCTCAACAGCCTGAATAAAGGAATTTTTGCTGTCTTGTAAAATGGTGATATTTTATCCAATGTAACAGATTTTACCAGCCGATCAAAGGGATTCCTCTGTCAGATTCCTTTTTTGTGAGGCACTGGCTTAAGCCTGCAGATCCACGCAGTCCTCAGAACCTTTGTCTAGACTGAAATTGATCCTGATGCTTTATATACTGTATAAAAGTTAATGAGACCATCAGACTGACGATTACATTTGAATGTAGTTACTTGGTGATTGTCACAGCTGCTGTCATGTGAGGGACCGATGACTTTTGTTTGTTGATAGTGGTCATATTTTGCCTTGACTGAGGTTAGTATGTTTGATTTTGATGGCTGCTGGACTATGTTCTCAATCACTCATGTTGAAAACCTGTTGGCATTTAGTCCTCCTGATCCACCTCTTTTCTCACTCTGTCTGAGATGCTCACTTTAAGCTCCCTGTCCTCCATGTGCTCAGTCTGTTTTGATTGACTTGTCTACTTTGTGGTAATAGGGTGCAATAATGGTAGCGTGCCATAGTGATTTGATTAGCTAAACTCTGCTTGTGACGTCTTTGGAGCGACTTAAGATATCCACATCGTAATTTAGGATTTTTCACGCTGTTTCCTGAATTGATGTATAGAAGGAAAATTTTCTTCTTTGAATTCAACTCTGTGGGTGACCACATTGAAAATTTAAGCCATTTACAACTAGATGTTCTCAAACCTTCACCCAGGCATTTCCAACACTGGTGGGCAAGCTATTGTCAAAAATGTAGAAAACTGCCCTATCTTACGCAGTTATCTAATCCTTTGAAAATTACCCTGAATCTACATCCAGATTCAGATCACCAACAAAATCTAACTGATTGGTCCTTGGCTCATTTCTGACCTGTCTTGAAAATTTCATCAAATTCAGTTTTTAACTTTATGAAGTATCCTGTTAACAAACTAACGAACAAACGCTGGCAAAATACAACTTCTTAGGTGAAGGTAACCATAGTGAGTGGTCAGTTCTTCTAATCTTTAAGGTTAGAGGAAATATTGTCATTAATTCGCACAAAATGCGATGTTCTTGTAATGTTAAACAGCAATAACATTACTGCATGGCAAACGCGCTTTATCAGTTATAGTGTGATGTAACTTTTAGTGCTCCTCAGTGCCGTAAGCTAACTAGCAGTAACATCAACTTGTGGCAGTGGTTGTCTAATACTTTCGTGTGTATCTTGTATGAGAGAGAGACGGAATGAATAACACTAGCTCACCTGATGAGAAGCAGGAGTCCAGGTCAAGTGATTTGTTTTTTTGGGGACAATATTTTGGAAAGTTGTTCCGATAACGACACAATGTTCTGTAACTGTAAATATAACGATCACTTGTTTTTGGGTTACTTCATCTTTTTCAGTGCACTACAGAGAGAAACAGATGATCCAATCCTAACAGCCTGATGAAACGCTGTGGGACTGACAGTATAATCAAACATCGGTCCCTCTTTCCTCCTGCTGTTGGCTGAAGACTTGTTTCTCCTCCAGCAGAACTTGACATCAGCCCCTCCTATGAAGCCAATCTCCTCTTAAAAACATCAATCACTGATTTAATCCCTCGATTTCTCTCATCCCTGTATTTTTTTGTCTCATATTTATGGCCTCGGGACTCCTGCCAGGACACAGAGACATTCGATTGTCGGCATGTAAGTGTGGTTGGCTCAGAATTTAAAGATTGCTCGGCAGTTTACTCACTGTGAGGAGAAGAAACACGCTAAATGTCAGACGGGGAGTGTAAAAACTTTCCGTGTCTCAACAAGAAAAGATGGCTGCTCAATTGAAGGAGGAAAAAAGAAACTGATAATGACGACTTGCGTGTTACAAAGCATATATAAATTCTTAATTTGCTAAACTGGATGGACAGAGCGACCTCCATTTCTGCTGCTACAAACCAGATGTTCAGAAAATCAAAAAACGGTTGGCTTTGTTACGTTGATGTGGGTATAGGCAGCATAGAGAAGTATACAGAACATTATCTTTGGTGTTATAAGATCTGTGCAATATGGTTAAATCTGTCAGCTAAAATATGTGCAGACACTTTACAGGTCATTAAAAGAGTGTGCTATGAGGATCTTCAACACAGACTAAGGATCACTCACATATTCCTCAAATCAAATTCAAGGCTTTTAAGATCTACTAAAGACACAAACAAAGCATCATGTTGCACAACTGCATCAGTGCTCTTTTAGAATTCATGTGGGACTCGACGGCTTTCATTCCCATTATTTTATGTATAAAAGATTTTTGTATCTCTCACCAGTTGCCTCATGATCATTGTTTGTCCTGTCAACCATCCTCCAATTTTCACTCTAAAGCTTAATTTCCTTAAGTGCACTTCCCGTCTCTTCCTCGTTGGTGAAACATTTAGACCTACTAAGTCAGAGGTCTCCAACGTTTCTTGCAGCACGCACATGTTTAATGACAGGCAATTTTAATGGGCAGGAAGTCGCACTAGTCGTAAAAAACAATCACTAAGTGCATAATAAATACAACTCACCAGGATCAGTTGGTGCCATGATGACAGAAACAGAGCAAAACTGAGCACGGGAAGTGAAATTTGAGCAGAAAAGCAAGTTTTATGGCAAAGTATTAAAAAATCTGATCAGTAAGCTTTGCTCAATTTTTTTTTACGAGTTCTTAAAGGGATAGTGCAGGCTTTTTGAAGTGGGGCTGCTAGAGGCCCATGGCATTAGTAAATACAATATTGTATTATATATTGAATCTGGCCGGCTGATGGCGGAGGGATACATAACTCCTAGGTCCCAACATACAAAAGTTCAAAACACAGGGGCTTTGTCGAGGAAAAGTTAAATGCTGTAAAGAATCTTACTGTATCGTATTGTCAGTAGTAGTAGTTTTTGGGTAGTTTTAACATGTAAGTGGGTCAATTACGAGGCTTTTGGTGGCACCATGTACTGCTATGTACCGACTACCATCCACCCTGGATATCTCGCAAGTTTCTTTATCGAGAATCAAAGTGCCATGGGCCTCTAGCAACCCCACCTCAAGAAACTAACGAGGGGATTTTACTCCTATATGAACAGATCAAGGCAAACACCTCTTAGAATGAGAATAAACACTGGAAACTTTATAACCCAGCTTTGGTGGATGGCTGTTCAATATGAGACTGATTCTGCTCAAGAATGACAAACTTTTAGAGGTTTTTTCTTGCCACTGTTACTGTCAGCCTCCTATAGATTCACTTTCCTGTAGGTTGGCCCATGTTGTGTTTATATGCATCTATAAGTATAGATGCGTATATGTGTATTTTATATATGTACAGTATATATGCATATTTGAATATCTATAAAATGAAGAGTATGGTTCAGCCTGCTCTGTTGTAAAGTGTCTTGAGATGACACTTGGTATGAACTGGCACTATACTAATAAAGATTGATTGATCAGGTACACCTTGATTTCTCTGCTGCGCATCCATGATTAAAATCTCCAGTTCCAATAAGGTGCCTTAGTGGATTGATAGCTGGTGACTGTGGAGCCCACTTGTGTAGAGTGAACTTTGGTCATGTTCAAGAAGCCATTTTGCAGTGATTTGAGCTTAGTGACATGGTGCGTTCTCCTGTTGGAAGCAGCCATCAGAAGACGGGCGCTCTGTGGTCAAGAGAGGATGGACATGGTCAGTGGAAATACTCAGGTGAGCTGTGGTGTTAAAACCATGCTCAGGTGTTACTAAGGAGCTTTATGTGTTCTAAAACAGTATCCAGCATACCATGACACCCTCTAACACCAGTCTGAACTGTTGATACAAGGCAGGATACATCCATGCTCACATGTTGATTGAGTAAAATTCTGACCCTACCGTCTAAATGTGATGGCAGAAATCAAGACTCAACAGACCAGGCAGCATTTTTCCAATCTTCCATTGTCCAGTTTTGATGAGCTTATGTAAACTGTAGCCTCAATTTCCTGCTCTTAGCTGACAGGGGTGGCACCCAGTGTGGTCTGCTGCTGCTGTAGCCCATCTGCTGCAAGATTTGATGTACTGATCATTCAGAAATGATCTTCTATGTACTTAGGGAGTGATTATTTGAATTATTGTTGGCTTTATTTCATCTTGCACCACTATGGCTATTCTTCTCTAACCTCTGACAACAACAAGACATTTTCACCCAGTGAACTGCTGCTCACTGGATATTTGATCTTTTTGGGCCATTCTCTGTAAACCTTGGAGATGGTTGTGTGTGGAAATCCCAGTAGATCAGCAGCCTCTAATAAAAAAGGTAACTTTAATCACCTTTTTTTCCCATTCTGATGCTCAATTTGAGCCATAGAGGGGTGTATTAACTGCACCTGACTGCCTAAGTGCATTGAATTAGTGCCATGTAATTGGCTGATTGGTTGTATAAGTTATTGAGCAGTTGATTTGGTGTACCTAATAAATTTGAGTGTTGAGAATATGTAGTCCATACATGTACAAAAATAACTGATAAGCAGCTTTCATCATCAGCACTGAAGACAAGCTGGATCTGAGCTAAAGACTCAAATGTTGATCTAAAGACCCTAAAGACATGGAAATCATCTTGAAAAGATCTTTTACTTGATTTAACCAGAATTGGGCCGTGATTGGCCTTTTCCATTTCCTCGCAGTACATTAGATATACATTGTAAACACACCTGAAGCTCCCTGCTTAATGACTCACTGTCTGCTGCAACATTTACATATCTTCTTCGCACAGTGGAAACATTCTTTGATTTATAGCTCAGTGATTCTTTACGGTTAGCTTTTGTTTACTGTACGACCCTGGGCTAGTGTTCAGGAATGCAGAACAGGAGGGGACGACACACACTATAGAAAACCATCCCTCAAACCCCCCAAAACCCCCAAACCCTCGAACCATCCCCACAAAGTCTCCATTTAACCCAATTTTTCATCCCTAATTCTACATGATGCTTGTGTAAACACATCCCAGGCAAATTAGCACCATCTGGCTCTGGTTGTATTGTTGTACATGGCAGGACACAAGGAGACATGCTCATTTGATAGAAACAAGTTTAATTCTTTTAAAAAGTTATAAAATGAGTATTGTACAAAAATAAAGTTTGCAGAGAGCTTTGGTTCTGTAACACGAAACAAGTGAGACGACATGACAGGTTTTTTCAAAGAGGTGTGAGCACATGAGGAGTGAAAACAAAATCCTTTCTTTAATAGTAACACTGAGGATTCCTTTGTATCTGCATTAAAACCAGAGGACTTCTTATCAGAGAAGAACAAATGGGAAGAAGATGAGAGGGGCTGCTGGTCACAGTTTACATACATTAATGTACGGTAGGCGCTCTGAGGCTTCTGGGAAGTCTCCTAACGGCACATTCTCATCTGGAAAGGCTTACGCATGAATCAGTTGTTAAAGGGGAAAGATGATCCAATTGATGAGGTATGCTGTGATAAAAGCTAGAGTTTTTTTCTGTTACTGTAGTGTTTGGCCTAAATTCATCTTGATGCAGTGGATTTGCTCTGTGTGCTGGGGGATTACACCATAAAGCTGGCTTGCTTGCTGCTGGGTGGGCAGAGATACCTTGGTCCCTAATCCGTGCTAACATCAAGACCTACTCCAGGGCTCTCTTTGTTCCACTTAAAAAAGATCACCACTCGGTCTTGGCAACATCCTTTTAAAGAGCTTCCTGTTTTCCTGAATGTATGTTATTGTAAAACTTAGAAAAAAAGCATTCTGAGCCCACCAATTATCCTCCGTCTGGGGCTCCAAAACATCTCCCTTTGTCATAACGTCTCATCTTGAGATATCTGCATCAAATGGCGATGACAGGCGCTACAGTAGTCAGATCCCCCTTTAACTGTGTTCACTAAAATGCCTTTGCAGACAGGGATATTTGGTTAAGACTCATGTTAGAGGATCACTTTCAAATCCCGTTTCAGAGAGTAAGACCTGTCTGTCAAAGTCGAGACAGAAAACACTGGCAGTCCTGTGAACTTTAAAAGCTTATTGGGATACTAACCGCCGCAAAGCCTTTGCTCAGACTTGGTGTGAGGCCAGGTTGAGGTTTCGGGTATCGTAATGCTGACAGGCAGGTGTTCTAGTAGCGTCAGTACTCTCTGTCTCGAAGGATGGATCCTCAAAGGCAACAACAGGTCCTCTGAGACCACCACCATACTCATGTAGATTCTCAATTTTAATTAAAGATGTGAAAGCCCTTTTTTGTAAGTGACACTTGATCTATGCTGTGGTTTGAGTTCAAAAACTGTCAGAAAATTAAAAGAAGCAATGAGCTTTTTTGTAGTTAGTGAAAAAGTCAGTATGTTTACATGCTCAGTTAAATCTGGACACAGTTCTAGCATGATTTAAAATTAAAGTGGACAACTGTCTTTGCCCCAGTATAAAGCACTTGGGGAAAACTGCTTTATTGATGTTAGTACAGGGTCATGTAGGGTTATATTTATGCTAATGTGATGTTTTACTTTCATTATGAAAGCCACAGAAGCATAATGGGATGCTAAGTGTTATTCTAGCTTTAAGTGATCTCTTGCTCTTCTGAAATGCCTTAAATCACTGAAAGAACTGACAAACTAGGAAATCTTTTTTATGGATTCACAAAATTGAATTTTTGTCAGTTTCCGATATATCAATATTTCCAATCTCAATATATAAGAGCACAAAACCTCCACTTTACTAAATCTGATTAGTTCCTTTCGCATAGATCGTCTATTCGTGTTTAGAAACAAATGTAAAGCAAGAAAAACATTTCTTTTTTTTTTTTTTTTACAAATTATACTTTTGATTTTTAAAAGTGGACATTCAGTGATGATGAGGTAAACCATTTTGGTACAATTGTACATTCTGCTAATATCACAGCCAACATATGGGATATATATGAGTAATATGTACGGCTGACATCAGCTGAAAATTTGATAATCAGCTTTTAAGGCAATTATCTGCTGAAACCGATATTGGTCCCAAAATATTGTGCATCCTTAACAACTATATTACACCAATGTGGAATCAATATGAACGTCTTTAGGGGTCATGATGTTGGAGCCTTATGATGGTGCTGCCCCAGAACTGCTCTGTGAAAAGGCCTTCTGTTGGGCCTTTCTCTAAGTGGCAAATAGGTTGTACATCATCGTTTATACTCGATCCCATGGGTGTCTAAATTTTATTTACTGAGGGCACATACAGAAAAAGATGGATGGCTGGACCACTTTAAGTAATCTCACCTTTAGTGTTAGCCAAAACAATCCATTTTGGTGAAAATGTGCTCCGTAATTAAATATGCTTACAATCAGAAGTCAAGGGCTCTGTTCAGCCCTGGCTACCAGATGTGCCGCTGGTCAGGATAAGGATGAGGTTTCATGTAGCCATAGGGGGGACACTGACAGCTTATCTCCGTATTCAGGCACAAAACAAGAGCTAACTGCATGAAGCAGCCAAACTTTGCAGGAGTGTTAAAGCTCGGAGATGATTAGTGCAATATGGTGTATAAAATTGAGCCTTGAGACGGAAGAGATAGTGAAAAAAGTGGGAACAATTTGTGCTGCTGTTTGCTGTTGTAATTATGTTGTCTTTATCCATCAGTCGAGCACTAGCTTAATGTTCAAATAAGAACCATTTTACATTTTGTTTTTAGAATTTTCTGTGGACCAATTGACATCAAATTTAGGTTGCAGATGCCCCCCCCCCCTTTGGTACATTTGAATTGCTCACCATTTCTTTAAATAATCTTGTAAAGGAAAACTAGTACAATTTGTATTCTGCTGATACAATTTTTGCTTGTTAATGCACAAGAAACCATGGTGACTAAATCGAGCTCATAATGGCAGAGTATAAAGCTACAATATGTTGAGCAGCAGTCAACTACAATGCAAAAAAGAAAAGAGGTGTCCAAAGAAGTTGAAATTTATGGCTGCTGAACGAGATTTTTTAACACTTCTTTGACTACAAAATAAGATGAATGAGAAAATACACTTCTGTTACATCGGCAAGTAATTTTAACATGTAGGTTCGACTTCTGCAGCCATTCTATCACATTATTGAACACAAAATCAAGCTTGAGAGTGACACCTAATGTTGTGCAGCACACGAATCACGGATTAATTTTTGTAGATGTGTACACCATCTGCGTTAGTTTGGGGCTACACATATCTAGAGCATAGGTCACGGCATATCTTTGACACAGTAGTATAAATCAGCCTTAACAGGTCAGTCTCCGCACAAAAACTGTTGAGCTTACACATAAAGCCTAGTAAAGTTTGGGTTGGTGGAGGCGTGCACATGTGATAGTACATAAGTCTTTGATCGCAATTTTTCAAGAAGTGTCAGTTTAACTCGGAGAGATTTGATTTAGTATGATTTGAACTGGACTATCATGTTAATATGTACCCTAAAAGTCCAGATTTTGTCAGACTAACAATCAGCTTTTTTCTAAAAGCATGTAAACATACTGACGGTAATGACATTTATGAGGTGTCTATGATCAGGTGGTGAGAGCATCCATCTGTCTCAGTGTGGTCAAACTGCCTGAAATTTATTGAAATGTAAGATAATAAAATCCAGCATGCTATTCCTCAAAATGTGCCTGATCAACAGATCAGTTCAGTCAACAATCTTCCATTGGTCCCCTCCTCTGTGTGTCTCACTGAACCTCTCCTAACTCGACTGTTGAATTCAGAAACCCTGGAATCCAGTGGTGTATTTCCACTATGTGGCACTGGCCTCACTCATCTCAACTCTGATTTTTTAAATATTTTTCCCATAATGGATTTTACTGTGGACTTTTCTTTTTTTCACTTCTGGTGACAGGGATTGTTTTTCTTTTTTTTCCAATACTGGTGTTAAATTGATACTGTTTAAACTGTACCACAGCCTAAATGGTTCCTGATTCTAAACTTAAAGAGGTATAAACAATTTTTACTCTTGTTGTGGTCTGTGATCAAGGCTGTCTATAAGGGGGGGGTAAGGGTAAAACTTTCTGGGGCCCAGAGTCATGGAGGGGCCCTAAAAGAGAAAGCAAAATATGGGTCTGAATTCAAGCAATATTAACAATTAAAAAAAAAAACATTTGACATTACTTATTAAAGCAACAAATAGAACAGAACATTGGGGAGAGAAAGCAGAGATGGACATGCAGTACAGTAGGCACAGTTCCAGATTTGAAACCTGCCGGTCCACTTAATCGTCACGCAAAGTAACTGTTTGCCACCGACATCCTGAGATGTTGATTCTATAAAAGGATACTGAAGAAGAGCCCATTTAAGAAAACTTCAGCATCTTTGGTTCTGTCAGTAGTAAATGATACCAAAATGAAGCAGCAAATGAAGTTATGTTATTTGGTTTTGTAGGTATTGGATGTGTTGGTACCCCATCCTTACTGGTGATACTAAAATGTGATGTCAAGAGAGCATTGACCACTTAATGGTCAGAGAGTATCATCACCTGTAACATCATGAGTAGGATGTCCAACACAGGAATCAAAACACCCCAGTTTTTGAGTTCTTACTGCTGTATGCCTTTCCAAACTCTCATGTACTGTCATTTGTTTTAACTCTTGTTGCTTGTAATTGTTGCTGGAGAAAAAAAGGGTTTCCTGTCTGCAACAAAAAGCTACAGACTGAGAGCACGCCACATTATCATCTCAATGTCCTTCATTGCTGTTTTGTATTGGAACTGCAGTCACACAACCCAACCTACAAATACTGTAGTGGAAATCAGAGTGAACTGAGCAGAGTTGAGTTGAGATAAGCCCGTACCACATACAGAAATGCACCACAAGTGAAGCAAAAAACACTTTTGTGTGTGGACGAGTGTTGTCAGGATATGGATCACCTTTTTAGACTATGCTTGATAAAATGCTCCACTTTGGCACCGTCCAGGACAGACAAAGCTTTAAATAAATAAGAAAACAACTATTTCTTTCATAAAATGGATCAAAATAAATAACAATAAGTTAATTTCAACTTAATAAATATACCTCTTACACACATGTGTATGTATATATATATATATATATATTTGTCTATGTATAAATGATAGGACTTAATGCAGATGACACAATAGTCTTTCCTAAGCTCTGATGTTTTCTTTGTCATCCCTTGGCTCTGGATGTTTATGTCCTCATTTGGACATCACAGATGAGGTGATTTAAATGGCAGCTGAAAATCCTTCTCCAATCTCTGTTTATGTGGAGTCTTATGAGCCAAGTATGGAGAAAGTGATGTGCCTGGGAAAATGGCCTCTTGTGGAAAAACAGGCCAACTTTGTCATTAGTTTTCTTCACACACACCTGTTTGGACAGCACAGTCAGCAGATGTTGAAGTGTAACAGTATTGTCTGTGAAATGGAAAACACCTCATCCTTTTCTGCATGTGTCTGATTGTTGATATCAGAGCCTCTGCTGTCAACAGTAAATGTGCAGGTTCCATTAGCTGCAGCGAGGGATGATAAAGAGACAACATACTCCTTCTTTGACCTTGTACCAGGAGGTGATTTCAGCCTCAGAGTCAGACTGTAAAGGTGATCCATCATGTTGTCTCATCTATGTGACTCAGACACAGCCGCACTTCCTTGCAGAATGCTTCTTCAACGTGTGATACACAACATTGTCATCCAAGAAAGATAAGTCATCATCAAAAGCGATTGGTCGACAGCAGGTGCGCGAGGGCGTGTCCTTGTTCAGCTTCTTATTGTGTGTGAGGTTGTTAAGTATCTTGTCATAGTTCGTCTCGGCCTCAGCGCACGGGCCGCTGCAGTACCGAAAGATCAGCTCCTCTTTAGTCTGGTAGCCAAGCCCCAAGTCTGTGACATTGAGGTGGACCTCCTTTAGCAGGCAGCCTCGAGTCTGCACTGATATCCTCTCCCTCCCCCTCTCGCTTCGCCCTCCTTTACCACCTCGACCTCCCACCCGCCCGCGACTCCTCCTCCTGTCTCCATGTCCTCTCCCCTCTTCTCTCGAGCCTCCTATGTTTGCTGCTCCCCTCCGTCTCTGCTCCCTCTGGCCCCTGGAGCCCCCTCTCGTATCCGATGATCTCCGGAGTCTGCCAATGGTGGCCTCGATAAAATCCATTACATCATCAAACTGCTCCGGATGGGGACCTGCGTTGTCATCTGAAAGACAGAGACAAAACAGATTTCATTACTTTTTCTGAAATGATCAGCTCTGTTGTGGTGTGCCTGAGGTGCCATATCTCATCTCTTTAACACCGTGTGTAATATATCAACACATATGTGTACACAATTTATGTGTTTTCTAAATTGCCTTATTTCTTTGATACTATGTTCTCTTGTTCTCAATGCTTGATTTTCTTTGTAATTCGAAACTCTTGCTGCCAGCCCGGTTTTTTGCCTTTGTGATGAAGAGAAGAGTTTTTGATTCTGATAAAATGATGAAACTTTTTTCTTCCAGTGCCAAAAATCTTGAAACTGCTCATTATTGCGGTAAAGATGTATGGATGTACCGATATATTATGATATTTAATGTGTCAATATTTTCTAGCGCCATAATGACAGTCATTTACAGAAATTTAGGACATATCATATCTGTACTGTATCGTGGTTCAGCCTCTGGCCACTAGTTGGCAGCAGGTATCTAGCCATTTGACTCTTCATGCTCGATCACTTTTAATCTTGTAAATTTTGTCACTTTTTCGTTTACAAAATAATAATAAGAGTGGGTTTTACATTCTATCTTTTTTTTATTTAAAAAAATAGACGTACACATGTATATTATGTAGTTTGTAAATAGGCAGGCGTCTACATTGATGCCAAAAGCTATGTTTGATTGACAAAATAGTAACATGAAATTCTTTTTTAGTGTCTAATCTCATTAAAAAAAAACACATTTGAGCCTAAAAATGTGCCAATGCAAAAAAAATCTAGAAATTTTTATTATTTCTATCTTTAAACAATACCAGAACTTACCAACTGTTATAATGTCTAAGGATTAAGGATTTTAAATCAAAATCTGTATTTAAATTATTGAATGAATTGATTTAACAATATATCGCCCAGCCCTAATTCAACATGTAAATTAACCAGAAGTAATCACCTCTCATCTTGATTTCAAACAGAACAAAAGCTTCTTTCCAAAAATTTCTGAGCTGTTCCTCTGAGTGCACAAATTCATGATGCACGTTTTCAATGCACTGCAACCACCTTAAGTCAAAACCCAGACCCTCTCAGAACTGAGATACAAATTGTCCCTAGAGCAGTCCACATTGTTGTTGATGTACTGTACACGTTTATGGTCTGCTAGCATATGCTCTCGTGCTGACACAAACGCAGACAATGTCCATAAATACTGAGCAATGTGCAGATGAGAAATGGTGCATGCTGATTTATAGATTAGTCTCGGGTTGAGGAATGTAGAAAACAGTCCAGGAGTTGCTCATATGGACGTGCAGGTGCCCCGCTGTAACTCCTTCCATGATGGCTGTCAGGGGATGAGTGTGAGGATGGAAAGTCAGAGGATGTTGTCAGTTCAATTTTGAGGATTTCCCATCAAAAAGAAGATAAATTGTGTTGATCTGTAATGACAGGATGTGGAGTGACAGGATCTGAAGCTTCCTCATACCCCTTGCTTGCATTGATACAGTAGGCAGGGAGCAATTACACCACCAATGAGGATGCAGTTCCTCGTCGTTTAAAGCATTCAGGGGTGTAATTTCAGAACACCAAGACTTCAAAGGGCAAATAAAAGGAAATCATATGCTCCGAGTCATTTAGACGATGCAGTTTGAAGGTCTGCTCAAAAGTGAAAACATGCACCAGCACAGGCCTGCACCATCTGCTGCAAGGAGTAACTGGGACGAGTGATAGCTTTGGACCCTCCTCTATTACATGTTGATTCTATTATAACGCAGCGTCCCTCCTTCTTCAGCGCCCGCAGGTCTCAAGCTGAATCATGAAGACATATTGTTCTGAAATGAATCAATTAGGCCGACCCTAATCGAATTACCTCTGTGCACGTGAGAGTATGCTATGGATGTGTGCCGCTGCGCCGGTGTGGCAGGGCCGTGATATCTGCCAGGTGGCTTTGTGGTTAACACGGGCTCTCTATTGCAGTGTCACCTATCTCTGTCCTCATTTACCGGCTCCTCTGGCTATCTGATCTGCTCACGCTCCACAGCTGATCAGGGAGCTGCTCCTGTATCAAGTGAGCTCAGCCCAATCTGTTTAGACACACCTGCCCTTTGATTTAGGCGCCTTCTATTGTGTGTGTGCTGACAGGCAGGGTGGATACAGGGTGCAGCTGCTGACAGACCGGAGCGGCGATGGGAACTGGAGGGACGCGTGCAAATTGTGCTTAAATAATTCTTCAAAAGAGATGTGTTTGTTTTAGGTTGTTTCCCATCTAGATTGTTAGGAAGAGTTGTTTTGATACAGTGGGGTGTTCCTTTCCGTTTGAATATATATGAACACAGTGATCATTCCCTGTTTCAGCACAAACAATGGCACCAAGCTCGCCTGAAAAAGGTGGTCTTGGCTCGATTCCAGTCTACCCCTGGAGTGGAGAACACAATCGACCAAGCAAACTGACACAAACAGGGTGATGAGTTAACCCATCACACTGGTGTAAGCAGCAGTAGTGATAATAATCGAATTAAAAGCTACAAGACATCCAGGCCGATAACAGAGTATGACTTAATGTTTTGGATCCCATAGAGTTACTTTCTGTACACATGCACAACGTACCATGAAAGCAGCCACATGTTAACATTACTCACTGTCTCTACAACAGATCACAGGACACGACAACACTGACCGATTCAAATTTGTTTAGTTCCTAGATTTAATCCAGCTTGTTGAAGCAGGAGAATTATCCCTTTTAAAACTGTTTTCTACTTTTTGTGGAAACCACAGTTTCTCTGCAGACACTTCTACATTGTTATACATCGCCATGCTATCTGGTGTTCTCTATGGTTCACTGTAGATTCCAACAAGCATTAAATGCCCTTCTTCTCATGCACAGAGTTTGTTTACACTTACATTGTTAGATGTGTCCCACATGGATAACTATGCTCATCTGTATAATCTTACATTGGACAATAAATCTCTGCTGTTATCGTTATTATATTATCCTTTTGTGCATAGCTTAGCCTGCTGGCTTCCTTCCCATAATTCACAGCATGATTCAAGGTCAAAGCAACACAGGCTATGACGTAATTTTGTAAGGCAAACTCTGGCTATTTGTGCAATTCAGAGTGGCGCTGGTGCAACCCAGCCAGGACTCTGCCTTTTTCAAAATACTGCTGTGTAAACATTACATTTTCAAGGGGAATTTTGCAAATTTTGTGTTTTTCCAACTGCATTGGAACAAAGCAGGTGGCAATGACAGGATAATCACTGATTTTCTGTAAGATGGTTGCTTGCTGAAGAAAGTGCTGCCTTGTGCAGCTGACACTTGCAAGTTTTAGCTCAAAGCAATTAGTATCAATACATATAAATTGCGTGTACAATAACAGTATTGACAGGCTTAATATGTCATCAATAGGATGTTGTTTTCTGACATATCCTGAAGTTAACCTGTGCGATTGTGTTGTGTAAAAGTCACTTGTGCATTAAGTTCCGTGACCAAAAACACATCATGCTACCACTTCTGTGTTGTTTAATGGAAACCAAAACAGCCTGTTTTCTCATTTTAGGACTCATAATCAGTGAAAGTCTTTCTGATATTAGCATTAGTAGTCAGAGAACTAAACACCATCCATTTAAAGTGTTTCAGCAAACGCCACGATAGTATTCAGCTGTCATGCACATGGCGATTCAATGACTTTACAGGAGCAGGAAAAAGGGCAGTACAGCACTATTCACACATACACATACAGTCAGACACACATGCACAGCGCTGTCCTCCCCTCCTGGCACAATGTACTCTCCTCTCACCTTCATAATGCCTCTAGCCCCATTTGTGCTGTCATTTCAAGGTCTAATATTTAAGCCTCTGTGACGCTCTGCCTCTACTCTGAACATTACGGAGACAGAATGGTGTTGTACCATGAACTGACACAGATAATATTCCCTTACGGAATAGAAGTGAATATCTCAAGGCGTAATAATGAGAGAGCATGGTTGCAGTGGTTTGCGCAAAGGCACTGAAAAGGGCTTCTGAT
The DNA here is from genome assembly GCA_037902135.1 of Cetoscarus ocellatus. Lineage (NCBI taxonomy): Eukaryota > Metazoa > Chordata > Actinopteri > Labriformes > Labridae > Cetoscarus > Cetoscarus ocellatus. The sequence continues at coordinate 50,815 of JBAMNC010001396.1, read as the reverse complement.
ACTACCTCTGGAGACATAATTGATAGGAGGTGAACCCAAAACACTATTCCACATCTGTGATGCTCACAGTGAAGGAAAAGTGTCCCAGGGGAGCAAATATTATGGCTTGAAGCTGCACTGTGAATGAGACCTGGGTACCTTCTGCATACACAAGTACAATATTAGCTCAACTCAACTGCAACTCAGTATTGCAGCTGACTCAAAAAATCTTATAGCAAAAGCATAAAGTCATTAGCTTTGGCAATTAAGTCTGCAACATCTCTTACATACACATTTAGGCTGCAGATGATGCTGCCGCCATCACAGGCACATCAACACAACACCTGAGGAAGACAATTAAGGGCAGGTCTGCCATACAAGTGAAATGTGAGGAAGTTTTCATCCATTCTAGTACACTTGAAATATTTCATTCTAGTACAATGAAATATTGTGTTTTGAAAGTAGGATAATGTATGCCATTTAAGACAGAGTGCTATTTGGTTAACAGGGTAGTAACTGGTCAAAATGTTCAGTCTGACAGCTTCTTCAGCTGACAGAACTTTTTAGCTTCTTTCTCTGATTATATGAAGCATTTATTGGCTGCTTATTTGACATTGGGCCAAAAATGAATGTTTAAGTTAACTATATCGATTTCATGAAGTTTCTTTCCTTTATTTTGAAGTAGACAAACAATCAATGCAGTGTAATTTTTTTGGTCTCAGTTAGCTGTATGATATACATCAAACAAAAATGATTTCCATCAAAAATCTAGAAATGGAATTTTTACTGGCGATTAAACAGACCAATATTGAGACACTGTGTCCACAGCAGCCATTTTTGGTGCCAGAAGTGCTCATTATCAGTTTAAAAAACAAAGTACCATACTCTGAGCTGAAAAACACCCTCACCCTCATGGCTGCTCCCTGCTGCTATGCTCTAAGCACTATTAGGTAAAAACAGTTCAACTTGTGGAAGAGTGCCGCACGCAATAAATGTCCCTTCTCCCTCACTGACCTATCAAAATTAAGAAGGGATTGGGCCTCTGTTGTTGGCTTTTGTAACCAACAATGGCCAAAATGAAAATGAGCTGCCTCGTATTCTTGAGGAAACTTTTTTTCTGGTCCTCAGCTGTTATCATTGGTAGGGCATGGTATTTTGACTGTTTTAACATTTTCTTGTCAACTCCTTGGCCGCATTAAACACCGGTGAGAAGTGCTCTGAAGCTCCTTCCAGCAGAAAAAAAACACGGTTGTGAACACCGACCCTGCCTTTGCTGCCTCTTTAAGAGACGTGAAACAGAGTTCAAAGCTTTTCAAATGTGTTCAGTGAAAAAATACTGGACTGTCCCTTTAATTTAAAAATCTTCTGCAAAACCTTTAATTTCTGGTAAATTGGGGTTTTCTTTAACACCACATTAATGCTTAAATTCACAACAATAATGTTCAATGCTAGCTATTGAGGGAAGAGACATAAACTCTGAGAAAGATATTAAAGCTGTGTCATCAGCTTGCATACAGGAACTACTGTTAATAGATTCACCCATTGTCTATTTCTTTACCTCTAAAAGCAAAACCCAAACTCCACTTCTACATAGTGTGATGGATCATGGACAACCTGAGCAAGAACATAATGTCTCCCGCACTTCAGAGGAGTGATTGAATAACCCAATTTCCACATAGTCTGCCTGTGCTGCCTTCTGTAAGCACCTCTGATCAGGATCACTGGAAATACAAGGCTATTTTCAGCAGGACCCACGTATCAATCTCGAAACCAACACAGGAGAACAAGCCCTAAGAGTTTCCTGGTCAATTCAAAATACAGCCGAAATAATGTCAATGTCTACAGCAAATCAACATCAGGAAGGAAACTTAACCTGTTGTTTTCATGTTTCTCTTCCTGTTATCTCATGAACTCACAATAGCCTCGAGAAGTTATGGTTCTCTTCTGATCTTTATGAGCTAATTTTTCAAGCTCCCAGGGCTATGCTTCGCCGTGCAGCGCTTTGACTACGCTTCCTGTGGCTGTTGGGTTGTTGGTCAGAGACAAGCTGCAGCACGGATATGATGCTCGGCAGGCGGACCCTAGAAATTTGGGGTAAGGGGCCAAGGTTCCTGATTGTGATCCAGCACTTTCATTGTGAAACGCTGCTTGACCTACATGACTTTCTTGCTGAGCTACTCTGGAGTTAAGACATTTATGATTACTTAAGACATTTACCATTGTTAATTTTTGAGACCAATAAGTGTGTGAGTTTAAGTTTTCTCAGTGTTGTGATCTCTATCAGCAGATCTATTGTAATGACAAAAAGTTTAAGTTTTTTGCTATTTTGTGATTATATTGGTTGATGGCTAACTAAATTAATAACTTAAACACCAACTTCAGTAAGATATCAGTAGAATTAACTAAGAAATTGCTTTTGAAGTTCATGTCTTTGCTAATTTAAAGTTAATTAATATAACTTTTAGGTAAATTATGACTTACTCCGTTAAGCAAAAAGGACCATCAGAGAGAAGATTTGCGAGTTTTTTTTTTAAAATACACTTCACAAATTAACCTTTATTTTTTTTTACACCAAAGATTGTTTGCTTTGAAAGTTAGATATTTAAACAAAGAAAACTTACTATATTATTAAAAAACAAATATGACAAAGTCACACAGATTAGAGGAGGAATTTTGTTCAAGGGGGTCACTAAAATCAACACAAATTTAAATTTCTTCACTAGAGTTTTAAGATTACTGCCTCCAAAACATCTAATGCCTTATGTGGCTGATAACTGCAATTTTAATTTCAAACAGGTCTTTTCTTTCCTTAAAATTAAACATTAAGTTATATCCTCTCATGGCACTGCAGTGTTGCTTACACTTTGCATGGTAAACGGTCTGGGGGTTACATGGCAGATCAGTGATGTCACCCTCTCCAAACAGAATATGAGGTGGCAGCGCAAACATTTGTCCAAATGTTCCATTCCTTATCTAGTTCTTGGCCACAGCGTTTTTGGCCTGAAGATGATACAGTGTCACGCTGATCTAAACAAAATAAATTCCTGCCCACTGTCGCTGTTAAAACCAAACATAAACACAGAGCCCTCACTTGGTGCTTCAAACTTTCCAGCCTCTCCTGTCTGCCCCTGGTTCACACTCTGAATCTCTGAGACGTGCCGTGATTTCTGACTTTTGGTAGACGGCTACAGGTCATGGGTCATTGTGTCACAGAGAGGCAGAGGTGAACATAAACAAGCGAGGTGGAGGGGGGGCAGTTATTGTAGAGCTGTCAGTGCTCTTTTCCCTGCTGCTGCCTTGTTTTGACATCAGCATGATGTAACCCACAGCAGCAATAAAACACAAATTAAGATCTTCCGCCTGATAACCTGCTTGTCTGAGGAGCTTATCGATGTAGGCCTCTTCACTCTTGGCTCAGTCCACAATCTGATATCGCTATACGTGCAGTACGTCAGTGAGGGCCACATTTCTAAATATGACAGCCTATAAAGATATTACATCTAACTTACCAGTGTCAAATGTCATGTGACGATTGTAGGACTGACACAGAGAAATAAAGAAATTGTAGGTACGGCAGATAACCTTGCAATCTCATCAACCTTTCAGTCTGTTTCTTTTGGTCATCAGGCAAACGCAGTAAAAATTAAATACTTTTCTTTGTTTAAGTGCTGCTTAATATTATCTGGCTAAGAGTAGATTCAAGGTATAAGTCTTTGTTCATGAGTCTTTGTGAAATGAAAATATTTTTTCCAGTTTAGACTGTGACCTATGATGTGTACAGATCTTGAGGATGAAAGTTTGTTGTGGACATTTTTATGAATCATGACTCTTTAATGGACAACAGTGAAATGTACAGTTTCAACAAAAGCTCATTAGGCAGCCAAAAAAGTGTCAAAACATAAAACTATTATGTTTTTGCACAAGAAAATAATTAATAGGCAGAAAGGAATGCAACATAATGTTAAATAACTAAAATACTGCATGAAGAAAAGGGGAATACATGGTTTGGAGGTAAAAATAAATATAGTTGTTCTGATGAGAAATATGTTTGTTTTGTTTTACTGTAGTAGAGGCTAAAGTAGAGGCTCTCAACCAACAGTTTGTTGTGAATGTGTGTCAAAAAAGTGGCAGACTTGTATGATGAACAGAACGGGTATACACCCGTGCGTTTTATTTTACTCCACTGGCCAATGAAATTTGGGTAGTTTACTCAAGTTCCTGACTCATTTTTCAATTTTCTCCAGATAGTTATGACTAAACTGGACGAATGATAATGAGTTAATTCCTTAATTTCTAAAGAAAACGGACAAAATATTCATGTAATCACAGGAAAATGGAGTGAAAAAGAATTTACACATGGATTTACTCTCTGGGCTACTTTTATTGTGTGCGTTTAAAATATATTTGTTTGTCAAATCTTGTTCTGTTACATCTAAGATCCAAAATGCAATGTGTTTTCGATCAATAAAATACATTTTCTGAAGTCTGGCTGCTCATAAGAGGTAGAGGTGGGTCTTGAGGCTAGACCAGTTTTTGACTGGTCACACATTCTCCTGTTTATTTACTTGCTACTGAAGTCCATGCACAAATACTTCTGTTAAATGCAAATAGAACAGCTATAACTTGAATTTCCTTTGGGATCAATAAAGTATCTATCTATCTACCTACCTATCTATCTATCTATCTATCTATCTATCTATCTATCTATCTATCAGGTGTATAGTCTTATCTTCCCCATTAAATAGAAAAAAACTCCTTCATAAAGGAGTATCAGTACAAACATTGATATAAATTAAATCTCATCCACTCCATCAAAGGTAAAAAAAAAAAAAAGTTTATAAAACAATAGTATTTTCAGTACCTTTTAAAATTAACTGAAGTATTGATAACACATCAATATATATATATACTAGCTTTACAATTGAGGTGACTAAGTAAGCTTAAAAGATGAGAGCATTTGGACTTGAGGTAGTGACCTTAAATTATATGGAACTTTTGCTTCAACTAAAACTGGACAGATTTTTTTTCTTTTCAGATAAACTGACTTGAACAAAGCTAAAACTTTAGATGATAAAAATGTTGACAATATCGGAATGAATACCTAAATCTGATATCAATGAATCATAAGTTCCAACAAATTTAATACCTACCCGACTGAATCACAACACAGACTTTGGTGCTTATTTTGGGTACTATTTACTAAATGACTGAACCAAAGATACTAAACCCTCTCTGAGCAGTCAAACATTTCCCTCTGGCTACGGAAACAGACATACAAGTAACAGAGGCCTTATCATACCAGACCAAATGAGAGTAAACATTATTTCAGTATCCTTTTTTCTTACTTAACTGTTTAGGCACCAGACTTGCCAGTTTAAAATGACTGTTTTAGCACAGGTGTTGGAAAAAAGATACCCGACCTTATAAAAATGTGTTCAAACTGAAAGGTACTTTTGTCAAAAGACTATGAAAAAAGTAGCTACCAAATACATCTTTCACAGATAAATGGCTGTATGATGTGACCCCAGTGTTGCGCAATTAAACCCCTATTTATCTCACTGGATGCCCACCATAGCCTGTGTTGTTAAAGAATGCTGTGTGTCTTACATTGATCCTCCATAGAGATCTCCTGCAGGTTGTGGTCTTCACGTTGGAACGCCTCCTCCTCTTCTGCGGACAGGGGAATGGGATCACTGTAACTGCTGGGATAATAAGTCCTCTTGGCTGGGTAGTAGGTGTTTCGGTAAAGAGGCCGTGTAGCGACAGAGCTCAGGAGCAACAAACACGTGGCCAAAACATCCCATAACTTCATCTTAGACTCAGTTCCGATAAGGAAAGCTGCAAACAGAAAGGGACATTTGATTTGGAATATGTCGGTAAAACAAAGCTGACCAATAAAACTCTTAAAATAAAAAATATATGAATATTCCCACACTTCGAACATAATGTAGGCCAGCTCTTGTTTATTAGTGAGGTCAGCAGAGTGTTTGTAACAGTTTGGACACCCCTGACTCATTCTGTATTAATAACTCTGTGTCATCATCTCAAGGGGCTTATTTGATCCCCACTTTGTCTCTGTCTCACACAAGTGTTGGCTGAGTGTAAACATCATAGTAAACCGGCTTAAATTCCTAATACATCAATCACAGTTTTTTTAAACATCCATTCAGAGTAAAAATGCCACTAAAAAGAAAAGGATATTGAAGAAAGTCTCGAAAAAAGCGTGCGTAAATCTGTGCGTAAAAGTGGCGTTTTGAGATCACACGTGCTTTTCTTTAAACTAAATACCTCAGTACTCAGTGAAGTCTAAAAAACACATTCATGATGTTGTAATATCAGCTGTGCTGCTCGTTATGAGGCACAGAGGGTGCGCCTCTTACAAAAAAATGCGCCACTTAAAGCACGCACCAAAGCGTGTTGGCAACGATAGCCTAAATAATGGTGAGTTGGCCAGATGGCGATCCCCAAAGCTTACGTGACTCCGTCTAATGGCATGTTGAGTCTGCACCGAACCTAAACAGACAGGCGTGGATAAGTACTGGGCTTAAACATGCTATGTAAAAGTCATGAAAAGTCTCTTGGACAAGCTGTATGTAACAGTTTCTCAACCTAATGTGCTGGTTAAAGCGCGACTTCGATGCGTTTTTACGCACATAAAAAATGGAATACAATGTCTTATTTTAACTCTCATATTATGAAATTATTTTGCTTTGCTTACCTTAAATATGGCCCATGCAGACCTGGAACTCTCTTGGCTGTTGGTGTTAAAATCCAAACCAAAAAACGCAAATCATTTAGTGTCCAAAGCTGCAGGAATCGTTCGAACAGCCACACTCCAAAAATGTTCCCAAAGCTAGTCCAAATTGGGTTTGTGTCCCGACTGGAGAAAAGCAGAAATTTCACAGTACTTGTGTCTCTCATACTCTGATCCAGCGCACGAACCACACCATGCGTCTCCCCAGAGTGAAGTCCAAAGGTAGGTGTTAAAGAGAAGCGAACCGAGTGCCGCTGCGCCTCACAGGGGTTCGGTTGCAGTCGCTGATTAATTGGATGCTACGTTTCCACGTTGGAAATCCGAGAAAGTTCCACCATCTCCGACTGAAAGGACACCAATGAAGACATCAGCGTCTCCGCAGCGCAAAGTGTGCACAATATCTGGCTCCAAGGGTGCAGGAGAAAACTCTCAGAACGCTGCGTAATCCACAAATGCGTTAAATGCTCATAATCGCCAACATCTGACAGTTTTTCGACATGGCAAACAGCTCATCCGAGGGTGTTTGGTCTCCATGTTCTTCTGGTCAGACTTGGTCTATTTAGCTGGAAGAGTTTGCTCACGCGCTGTCCTCATACTGGGACTGAATCCGGACAGATGTCTGCGCATAACACCGCAGCGGGCGCAGAGGGCAGTTTGGAGAGATTTATAGTTGAGTGCGCTCTGACGTTTGGGCCAGTTGGTGTCCGCCCCTCTTTTATATCCCCCTGCTGCTGCAGGAGCAAACAGTGAGTAACAGAGGGTCGGCATATCTCTCCAAACCAAAGCCCCGGAGCCCCCGTTTGGAGCAGCGCAGTTTTCAGATGTCTTGGGGATTATGTCACACATCCTGATGTCCTCGGATTAGATTTCAGAATGTGGAATGCGATTTGGAGATGTTCTGTTGCGATGCATGTTTCTAACCTGATCTGCGCGCTCATGCGCAACGGTGTCAGGTTGCGTCTGTTGGCTCCACACATCTCAAATTTAAGAGTCCCACTTCACTTGCTATTTACTAGAACATATTTGTAAATATCTAAGGGGAGCATTTAGGGCACAGTGGACACTTTGACGTGTCTGATTTACTCCTCTCCAAATTTACAGCAGAAATTTGTAACTCATACACACCCTGGAGCATCTGCTCATTCAGTGAGCGTTTTCTTGTCAAGGTGAGCCTGGGGCAACACCACAAACACCACAAAAGAAGAAACTCAAGCTGAACCGCGGCACCTTATCATCACAAGCGGTTTATATCATTAGGCAAAGGTTGGCCAATGCCTGGAACCCCAGTCATTAAGTGTGCATCACATATGGCATCTCAAGTTGCTCTAGATTTCTTCAGGTGTGTATTTTCTATTTTTGCACTGTCTAAACTGCACAAAAAATACTTAAAAAAAACACCAAATGATCACTGGGAATTTGCAACCCCTGACAGGTTTGAATCAAAGTAAATTGGTGATTTATTTGTGCAATTAAAATAAATATAAAGAAAATTGCTCACAAGTTTTTCTTTATATTAGTGATGTAAGTATGCTTCACAACACTACCTTGCTTTTCTTTCTAAATTATTTTACATCATTATAGATGCAATTCCAGGCCTTTGAGTGGACATCAGACTTTGCTCTTTCTCTTTCTCTTTTTGTGAAACACAGAACATTTGTTTTCTCTGCTCCAAACAAGTTCCTGCCTTCTTAAACTGTTAAAACATATTTGTGCATTTTATCACTATATAGGTCAAATTCATTTAAAAAACTAAAAATTGATTGCAAGAAAAATACTTCAAAACCGCAAGTAAACTCCTGGCAGAGTATACATTGAACAAAATAGTTGCCATTGTTTGAACAAGTGAGTGAACATTGACAATGTGTTTGTGCACTTGGCAGTCATAAAATCAGTGATGCCTCAGAGAACCTTAAGATATTTTGTTCACACAGGCGGTTTAGTTTTATCTAAATGGCGTAGGGCCTTGTTTGCCTTGGGGCCTCCAAATTACCAGGACCACCCCTGCTCCCCATCACCCTGCACAATTTACACCCGCCTTTAATCTCCCCTACAAAACTCAAATTCCTCAAGTAAACCAGTCATTTCACAATTAAAGCATGTTCATGTGCCAGAGAAGACTGGCCTCTTCCAACAACCAAACACTTGCCTTTCCAAAGCATGCTTTCTGTTTTTAATTTAATGTGTTTAAACGATGCTAACGATGGCTGCAGAATAAAAGAAGAGAAATCCTTGCACTGACACGTTAAATCTGCTCTGACTTATCTGTTATTCAGCTGTATTAAAGCTGATGTTTGTTTGCTCATGGGCTTAAAACTTCTTGTCAATACATGTTTTTCTTCCAAGCATTTATGCGTGCCCTACCCATACTTTAAGTATCTGTGTGGTTTTGAGCCAAGTCCTCATTGTATGGATTCCTTTCAGTCATGTTCTCACATGGTTCCTCTGCATTAACCTGGCAGCTTCTGTTTGACGTGAGGAAAAACTCTTAATGGTAATACACGGAAGATCCAGACATACCAAGACATATTAAGCCATTTTAAGTTGTCCACACTTCCAAGAAAACATATTTCATTTGTGATAATGAAATATGATGTGGATGCACAGTATATGAGCTGTTCTGTCATAAGTGAAAGTGAGCCCAGTTTGTGTGATTTAGGTGTTACAGCGATCCTTCACATCGGCAGTCGTAATTCTCTGTGCCATCCCAGTCTCGAGAGTGCAAAACTACTTCAGAGTAAATTCTATAAAAGTCCACACTAATCATTCAGTATTTTTCAGTGATTCAAAAAAGGGGGTATTAAACTGTTTGGAAATGGTCCACTTGCAGTGCATGCTGGGAAAAACCTCCAGGCTCTAGTTTTTACCCTGAACAGGTAACGAGACTGAATGAAAGGAAATCACAGTTATGTAAACAAAGTCAAACACATGAATGTAACGTGAACTGTCACACATTCCATCAGAATAAAAAAGACTGAGTCATTTAAAGGCAGAGCTTGTGTTGTCTGAGCTCTGTTTGGTTCTCCAAGGTTATTTAAAGTTCAGAGTTTCACACAAGCTGAGAAATCCAAAACGGCTGTGCTCGACTTAAGCTGGTGTCAAATGCACTTTCACAGTAACTATTACATGTTGAGAAAGACAGTGTTTGAAATAACAGAATTTTTATATTTATGGAAAGATTCATATGTCACATTTCCTAACTTATAAGATAAAAATCTGTAAAATGCATCAAGTGCTTAATACTGGGATGAATGATGTACGTTGTAAAAGGAAAGACATGATGTCCATTTGTGATGTGCATCCTGGCTCCTACGATGTTCTGCAGGACAAGATTTTTCTTACATAATACTTGTGTCTATAACCAATGTTTCTTTGAAAAAAATAAAACTACCACCTGTTGGTTTATGCTGTTGCACTAGGACAACTGTCAGAAGGATGTACTGATGTAGGTCTGAACAATATTGGGAAAATGATATTGCAATATATTTAGCTCTCGCAATATACTTTATACTCTTCAAAAAAAAAGTTTGAAAACCTTTTTTTTTTGTCTGTCATTTTTCCCTGTTTGATGAAACCAATTGGTATTGTATTTTATATCGTTGGAAAGCCTTAGTCACCTTTACAGCAAGGTACAACTTGTAAGGATCATGCGTACATGGAATGAGAACACACAGCTAAACGTGTGGGTAGCACCCAAAAAAACAGTGTCAAAATCCCCTCTACCCTAGGAGAAAACCTATGATATCTCAATGAAGCAAGGGTAGGGACTGGTCTTGGGTTGTCTTCCTGGGACGCACACTTTGCAGTCTGATTTGATCTCATCAGTCTCACAGAACTTGATCCGAAATTTGGCACATTTAGTTTGGGACAGATTGTGACACATCCAGTGAAGGAAAATGCACAGTAAAACCTTAAATATTAGCAGGTGTTCTATTTCTATTCTATTTCATTGAGAAATGACCAAAATGTCTAAGACCTACAATAGCTATTACAGATAAGGACCTTAATTTCAAGATGAAGGCCATGATCAAATGTATGTTGTAAAAATCTTCTGATGGAGCCAACAACATTTATTTGTTCAGTGAGGACAGATTTCTAAAACCTCAAGATAAATCTGACCTGATGCTGTAGATGGACTGTTTCTCATATCCACTGGATATATTTCACTTGTCTGTCTGAGGAACATCCCACAGAAAAGTGACAGGGAAGAGCAGAACCTACAGAAAAACTGCAAGGTGATTAAATGAATGCTTTGCCAGTCACATTCTTCACAGACCAGTCAGAGAATTGTAGTCACTCCACGCTTTCAGCACAACTAAACCACACTTGTGGCTACTGCCCCTTTGTCCTTCAATGGACACTGAAAAGTTCAGTCACTTTGTGATTGGGACCTTTTCAGCTTGAAGTTTTGCAAGATGGATCTGCCTGATGATAGACATGAAATCTGGAGAATCAAGGTGTTAATAATAAAAATAAATCTCCTCGATCTCCAAAATAATGAGTGAAGATTGATCATCCATTTATCATCGTCAGGTGGACTGTTTCATGCATTATGAACGGCTGAGTCAGACAACTTATATTTGTTTACAACATTATTGCAGAAGCAGAACATTGAATTCGGTATGGGCCCCAACCTAAACACTCCTTGCAGATTTGATGAGAGATGTGATGATAAATTAGACCCCCTACTTTAGCCTATGCCGGGGTGGTGGGGGTTTTGAAGGGCTGAAAGCAAGAGTGCAATACTGATGCATGCAATGCTGGCAGGCCAAAGCAGGGGAATAAAATGGAAAACTAACAGCATCAGTAGCCCCCTATCTATCTATCTATCTATCTATCTATCTATCTATCTATTCATGCAGCATTTTATTTATAATAATGAGTGTCATGTGTTTGATATTGTTGCTACTGAAAACCTATGGAAGTCAATTTTTGTCCATACAAAAAATTGAATCATCAAAAAACTGGATCGCAGAGTCAATATTGGCATTGGGATCACTAAAATCCTATCAATTCCCATCCTTAGTCCCAAATCAATTGTACCGAATTTGGCGCAAACAGTACTTTTGAGGAAATTCCTGGGTCTGGTAAAATCCAAACAGTACCATATTGTAAAGCTATTGCATATGAACAGAAAGGCTCATAATTCATGTTTATAACTGGATAACGAGAATAAAGCCCATTTTTGCTGAAGCCTTAGAAACAACCTATGTGCCTAAATATCAAAGACATCACAGTATGGCATGTAAATAACACAGCTCTATTCACTCATTTGTTAATTTGACAAATGAAGTGTATTCATGTAATTCGATTTTCTATTGGTGTATATCTTGGTGTCCCAATGAAACTCTTATCAATAATCTTTGCAAAGGAAAAAAAACGGTCTTTCATGTTGCTGCTCTTGTTTGCTTTTGAAGGTCATTCAGAGGCATCAGTATTCATGTAGGTCTGTTTCCTAGCTGCACAGGACTCCATGATGGAGCTTTGATGTATATAAACGTGCATAGATGAATATGACACCTCTAATTTGTTGACAGAATGTCTTAATCAGCACATTTAGTCTTTAAAGAAATATTAGCATAATTATGGTAACTTCATGCTTCTTTCAAGTTACAACTATTAATGTTTTTTGGTAGCATTTAACACAATTTATAGTATGCAGATTACATCCAGGGGAAATTATGACATGACAGACTTGGACACATCAGTCGAGATATGACACACAGAGGCCGTATTGTTTATTGATGTGTACAGCAGAGTCACCAAAGGGTTCCTCTGTGACCCTCCTCTGTCTCATACAGGCAGAGAGAAGGAGATAATGGTCACCAGAAATAGACCCATCTCAAGACTTTCTTTATGTGTGAGTGCTGCCTGACAGAGAGAGAGGAGGGGGGTGGTCGTCAGTCCTCTGAGCTGAATGCTTGAGTGACTATAATAAATATTAATTTGTTTGGAGGAGAAACATGAGTAAGCTGAACGAATCAGCACCACATGGGGTGTGAGGAAGAGACGTGTCACTCACACAGAAGAGACCTCTTTCATTATTTGTGTCACTGATGGGACTGGCACCTCAATTTTTGATGCTGGTTGAGTCTCTGCGGGGAGATGGCAGGATGGCAAATGGAAAAAAATCAGACTCCACACAGAGTTTATATGGAGATATAACCACAAACAATCCATCTGGTTTAGTTTAATGTAGAATTGTAAAAACTAATATGAAACAAATGTCGCACATGGATGATAATTTTTTCTTTGGTTGTCTTGTGCATATTTTATCCCTTGACAGTAACTTGTTTGTCTTAAATCATCGTATTTTGATTTTAAAATGAAATGATAAACAACAAGCAACCTGTTCATGGTTATGTTAATGTGTCTATCATACAGTCTATGAGTCTGTGTTGCATGTAATGTGCTGTAAAATATCAACATCTATGTACTTGTTTAACATGTTTCATTCAAACTTCATAAAGTCTTCTTTGATGATTTAAAGGTCACAGCACACATTGACAATGGAGAACTCCCTCAGGAGAACCACACAATAAATACAAGTCAGTTTTAATAAAAACAGTGACATTTTCATTTACAGCCTTACAGTGGGCTCTTTGAGAAACAGTTTGCAATCCAGAGACATAAAACAGATTAAAAATGTAAGATTGAAGCATCTTATTTGAAAGACTTTTTAATCCGTATAAAAAAAATCCTTTTTAAGATCTGAGACCAAGGTAATGATATTAGTTTCCTTTGTTTACTCAAGACCTTCCTTTTTATCTGGCTTTAACCAAATCCAAAAGTACACTTATCTATTAGATTTTAGGCATTTGTTGAATTCTTTTTCACAACTTTCTGATTACATATTTATTCAGGATGATGTGATACAAATTATTAATCTTATTTCTTTTTTACAATAATGGATTATTTTTTAAGTGTTAAGTGTTTTTATCTATGTTTTTAATTCAAGTATTGTTTTGTGTTTTAAGGCATATTTGTGTTTTCTTAAATGTCATTCATTGTGTTTTCTTGATAATCTCAAACTACATGACATTTACAGGAATTTAGATCCTTGTTTAACTTCATTTACTTACTGGATCTTATGTTTTATTTATTTATTTATATGTTTTACTTCTTGGTTTTCTACATTATTTTATTTAAAAAAGCCATATTTTTTTTTCATATTTTCAATGTCTTTTTTTATTTTAACCCATGAATTGTTGAACTGTTTTAAGGAATTTGTTTTCTGGATTATGTTTCATTGTTTTTGTTTAATTATTTATGATACACTCTTTAGTATTTTGATCAATTATCTGTTCACCTGTCCACATCTTGTTCTTTGGTGTTTCATTTTTTTTTTTTTTAACAAATTTATTTATCTTTTTTAACAATCCTATACTCTGGAGTCTGGAACAGTTTTTAGTGCTCTTTTAAATTTGTTATGTTATGAGTTATCATCATGTGCATGGATCCCTGGGGTTGTGGAGTTTATGTAAAGCTCTTGATGAATCAAAGAGCGAAACCAGTAAAAATTAATTTATAACCTTGTAAATCAAAAATTCTCTGCTCAGTGACACTTTTAAAGTGAGACAGTTCTGCTTTACTTGGGGGCGGGGGGGCAATAATATGACTTAAGTAATAACGGATATTAACAGGAGACAAAGTTAAGACCATTCTGCTGTTGCACGCTGATAACTGGGTCGACAGACACAGTCCAGGTTGTTTGTTCTGCTGCAGGACATCTTCTGCTTTTACTCCCAGGCCGACAATTACAAAGTCAACAACATGGCAAATACAAAACATAGTTTGGCTGCAGATGGATCGCCTGGAGTTTATATTTGGATATTGTCAAAACAATGCTGCACTGTCATGTGGGCACATATCAAACTAGTTATTCTTTACATTTAACTTTGAAAAATACCTGATTAACTGCTGAATAAGCCAAACCTATTTGATTAACATTCTGAGTGCTTTCTTCTACATGCCACAGTCATCTTTTCATTATCCTTTATTTAGAGTCAATGAGGTTCGGTCTCTTGCTTGACATCCTTACTGATGGGGGAGGAGCAATCCAAGCTACATGCTCTACCTCTGAGCAAAAGAAGCCTCTATATTGACAAATATGTTGATTAAACTTATGATTAAATCAAGCTACAAATGTTTAATCTACCTCATAACAATTATTATAAGGCCCATTTACCTAGCAAGTACAGCTCACCTCTTATTTCATGTTGTAAAAAAACCCGGCCTGGATTGCAAAACTTAACTGATTAAATGTAGTGAAATGATAAGTAACATCTGAAACTGCTCAGACTTGAATTTTTGGGGTGAGCTAATAATAAGATTACATGAAATGTTTGTCCAAGTACTCCATGCAAAGCCTGATGAACAGTATGTCTATGAAATAAAAAAATGTGCCATATTATTTGATATATAACACAAATATTGGATTATTTTTGTCATTGCAGCAGCAGATTTGTTAAAATTAAAATTAAATTTAGAAAACACAAAATAGGTCTGCATGATTTGAGCAAAAATTACTGATTCATTTATGTTGGCCAGTAATTCAATAACAAAGTTAAGTGTGATTAAAAAGCACAGTAGTTATAACTTCAAGAATCTATGTCATTGGGCCACTTTTTTGTACAGTACAATTATTTCTGTATAACTGTATCGTAAAAACAGTGCCAAAGGTTTTTACTGTACAATTACACCCTAGCTTTCATCACATCAGTTTAATATGCATGCTAAGCTTGTGATCAAAGTTTGATTACACAACGCCTGCACGTTTCTCTATCTTTTGAAAAATATAATAGAAAATTCAGCAGTCGGCTTATTTGGAATGCTTACATCAGGATAACTGTAACAACTGCAGCTCCACTTTAAAATGTAGTCAGCAAGAGTCAAAAGTTAGGGTTCGTCCATTAGAAGTAGGATTTAGAAAGTAGCTATATCATCTCTCTCATAACTGGGAGAGCTAGGAGCGGAAGGACAGAGTTCGGTCATGACGGTTATTGGGAGATGTCAGATGAAATTAAATCCAAGGAGTGAAATTGAACAAAGACAAATTATGCCAGTTAGGGTCCAAAATAAAATAAGAATTAATACACCTCCTTTTGTTTTTTGTTTTTTAATCTTTTTGTGCTTTTATCTGTTGTGGAAATAAGAGAACATTAAGGGGTAGAGCAACAGCACAGTCCACATGGGGGAATGCCAACCGTGATTAGGGCACCTCATCTTGGCTCTGTATCCCACTGTCCTTTTTTCTAAACTCTTTCTTCATACTTTTCTTTGTGCTTTTATATTTCATGCATAATTCTGGCAAAGAATAGTGGGTTTTTGTTGATACTAGGAGCTTGCATATACTGAGTCTGAGTCTGTTGAAGTTGGCAATGCTGTTTGGGCTGTGTGAAAGAAATTTAAAGTAGGTAAAACAGGGGAAGTCACGGTGGGAACTTGTATTGGGGGGACTGGCTCTGGGATGCAAGAGTGTCTTGAACTGTCCAGCCCTCCTTGGGTGTCATGGTAGTGATTAGACAGAACATTGATGAGAAGAGGTTCCTACTTGATGACTCAGATTAAAATGCTAGCTAGTGGTGCCCATCAGTCTGAACGGCTGAGTTGTGGGGACAAGGAAATAAATATAATTGGGGGTAGGGGTTTCTTCATTAAGCTCATATCCTGTCATTAGGGCACTCATATCTTGTTTCTTTCAAATTCAAAATATAACTCAGCTCCAAGAACACACTCATGCAGTTGTGTCCAGTCTATGCAAAGCAGATTGAGCTCATTTTGGCTCCTCCTGACAGTGACCTCTCATTCGGTATTCTAGTTGTGCTGTCTGTCTTCCAGAGTGAGCTCTGCTGTCAGTGGGCACAGAGCCCCAGATCACCCTTTGGCACAGAGACTGAGGGACAGAGAGCAGGTAGTGAGGCTGCACCACTTTCAGCTGATCCATTAGGACATGCTACTATTCAGATATGGCGCGATGCCAGATGCCCAGCCGTTGTGGCATTAGCGGCAGTATTTCCATTTGTTTCAGTCAGTGCTCAAACATTTATGAGTATTTGTTGGCATCATTCACACGTAGATTGTATGCTCGTGGAATTGTATGTGTGTGTGTGAATGTGTGTGAGACTGTGCGCGTGTGCCAGTGTGTGTAAATGAGATCACTTGGTACTATCAAAATGCAGGCAGGACTATGACACCGATATAAATAGAAGGGAGGAAGTAAGGAAGGTTAAATCTTTGAGACACAGTTACTAAATATGTAGAAGGGTGCCATTTCAAAACCTGCATGCCCTTTAATAAAGATTTACCAATAAATTTAGTCACAGTGCCTTTATCTGTTGTCCGTGAAGCATGAGCCACTTCAAAGACCTAAAATCAGCTTCTAAATCTCTTAATGTGCTGATATGACAGGTTTTCTCTCTTGGGTAAATGCTACACGCAGGTTCAGTCTGACATTATCCAGCCAAAGGCAGGCTGTGTGAACAGCTTATTATTGACTGAGGGTGAATTATCACCTTGTATTCAAATGGGGATCCAGTTAGCTTGCTCCCACGGTCCATGACTTCATACCAACATGACGGATATGATATTTTCGAGAAGCAGAAAAAAGAGGGGATTTCTGTTATTGAAGACTAAGCATAAGCAAAACTGACCCATGCATCTATACTCTGCAGCTCAAAAACTGATTAAGAGTTAAGAGGTTTTTCCCCTAGATTGTAAAAGGTAAACAGGTGGGATACAGACATACAGAGAGTCTTCGAGATTCACTTGGGACAGTGTTTCAAAAGAGAAGGATGGAATTTTAGAGGAAATGCATGTTTGGAGAGGTAACGTTTGATCAAGAGGGAAGACCCTGAGACAACTTTCATTTGTGAGTTGAATTTCTACCCTAAGTTTTTGTGTTTTCAGTCAGGACCAGGGCGTTTACAAGTTTTTCTTCCACCTGAACTTCTATTGTGAGGAATTTCCATCAAAGTTTGCCCAAATGTCCACTAACTCTGACTCAAGATTGACCTGCTTTGATTTTTGATGCAAAAGGTCAAATTTTGAACCCAACAGGCTTTACGCTCAACCTTTGGGTGTGAAGTTGAAGACTGTGGGGATTTTGCTTTAACTTGAGATTTGATGATCACAACAAGATCATTGCATCCCCTGCTTGTGAGTGTGGTATCTTAAGAACAAGTTAAGGAAATTTCTTTAAACCTTAAACACATGGCCCCAGCTGATTACATTTTGAGGATGTAAAACCTTTTCTTTGTTTTCTAGTTAGCTGACACCATTTATTTTTGTTTCTGAAGTTCTTCTTCATACATATGTCTGTCAAAAAATAAACCATTTAACCAAATTAGTACAACTGAATAAGTCAAGTTTATTATGATTTATTTTTCTGGGAGTTTTATGAATCTATTTAAACAAGACAGAGTTTAGAGGAGTATGGACAGAGTTGTAAACTACATGTAGTTAAAGAACCAAAGGGTTGGAATGAAGGACTGCAGCCTCTGCTCTTGGGGCACTAACTAGAGATGATCGTTTACCTGGATCCTGGTTTGTGGCTTTTTATTCCAGGGATGCTTACAGGTAGCAAAACAACATACTATTAAAAGCAGAGAAAAGTTTCGGAGGTCATTTAGCACAACAGAACCAACAATGGAAGACATTTTATTTCTATGTTGGATATCCCTGTACCATCGTGGCAATAGTTTGACCATTCAGTGGTCAGTAGTGCCTCAGTAGGCTCTGTTGTATTTACACTTCGAGACATTCACATTAATTCTGTGAGGCCCAAACATCTGCACCAGATCAAGCTGCAATATAGCTTGGGCGTGAGCAACACGACACGTGCCCCCACATACACCAAAAGCCAGAGATGCTCATTTGCGGCACTCTTGCCACCCACTAAGTCTGCGCGCCCCCTTCTCTCCAATATTGTTCCTTTGTTACTATCACTGGAGACAGAGCAAAGAGGGGATCAACTCTTTCTCCCCATTCTGTCTCCACAGTGTTCACAGTGGGGGCAAAGCGTCACAGGGGCATAGATATTACAGCTTGAAATGGCAGTGTGAATTAGGCCAGTATCATATTTTAGTATCTGTTCAGCTGTCTTGGAACCATGCCAAAGTGAAACTGAATTGTACCAGGTACAATCCCTTACAAAACTGAGTACAATCAAGGTCAAACCAATAACATGTAGTGGAAATGCCCCATTAAAGTATTTTCCACATCACAAGGCACAAACGAGGTGATCATCTATTGAGGTAAAACTGTAAACCGAGTGGTGTCATGTTGATAGTCATGCTTTTTGCGAATGATCCTCGTTTAAGATTTAGGGACTGCATGGAGAGCTGCTGTAAACCTTGGCTTAAATTGTTTTTCTGCTCTTGATTAAGAAACAATCCAGAATCCATCAAAATGTAGCTAACAAAGATGGCTGACAATGGTTGTGGTTAATCGTTGGTATGTGACTCAAAACATGGAAAAACTTTTAGCAGGAAGTGTTTTAATATCAGCTGACGGGCAAAATGATTGATGCCTAAATATGAGTTGATAGAATTCTCTGTCAGGTAAAGCTCTAGTCCTACGGGTCACAGGGTGAATCTTTTACCCAATCATGCACAGAGTACCCACACGGAGCTGCTGGACTCTTTTATTTCAGCCCTCTATCATATCGCTCCATCTGCACTGAATGACATGTTATACTGACCACTGATATCTACCTGCCATGACTTTGACCCCTGGCCTTAGGCAGCTGTCACTGGTGCCCCTCATTGAAGTGGTAACATGTGGGAAAGTAGCGCTACTCCCCAAGGTGGCACCTTGTCAGACTCCGTGCTGGCTTTACGGTTTTTAGCATTCAAAGCGCGTCCGAGGGGGCCTCCTCCTACTGTGTTACTAAACAAACACACCTCCTAAGAACTGATCACAACCAGCGAGCAGAGATGAAAAGCTACACTGGGAAGGGACACTGGCATTTTACTTGACTTTTTTTTCTGTTTAAATGTACCAGTGTCAGTTTACAGACTTGAACTAGCCTGCTCCTTTCTTCAAGACCAGTGCTTGAAGCTGAGGTCTTGACTTTCACCAAGCTTGTCCCCAACATAACAAGGTCACACTAATTGGAGAAGGAAGTTTGGAGGATGTGTTTGGGAAGGAGCAGCAGGGCTAGAGAGTGACAGCGGAGAGGCTCAGATCTTGTTTCTGCTCTGGTTCCCTCTTCTAATCCAGCCTGGTATGTGTCGGGATCAGAGCAGGTCCTTTTCACTGTAGCCATCCGGTGGCTGTGCAGAGGGACATCCAAAGCCTGTGCTTTCTTCAGCTGCAAACTGGTTGTAGAAAGCGCTAGACGGTAGTCTGGTGTAGACTCACCTTGGGGAACAAGTTCACAGGGAAAAACTTAAAATGCAGAGAGCAAACACAAAGAGTTCGGCAGTCCGTTTCAGGTCCTAACCCCTGAGAAACACTGCACAGGACAGCTGTGTGTTCCCCTTGATGTATTTATGTCAACCTCTTACATAAATACACTGTGACACACATACACATTCACACTCATACACGTGGGCTAGTGTGTAAATGTGCACGCTAACACAGGGAGCAGTGACACACACACACAGTAACACACACATATCACGCTCACAGTCAGTAATACCCAAAGGATATAATGTCTCTCGTAGCAGACTGGACAGTTGATCAGAGCAGCAGGAGCCCATGCCTACTTTGATGTAAATCAGGCCGTGAAGTCACCTTGAATATTGCTTTGATCATAAATATGACAGAGAAATCATGTACCGAGATTCTTTAGCTGATACAGTTACTACTACCTGAGGAGGAAGCAGTTTTTCTGTGTCCATTTTTATTGGTTTGAAACAAAAAAAGACTTGTCATTAGAAGGTGGCTGAAAAGAGCACTTAGTTTATCATTATAGTACTATAAGAGATCTTGCTTTGGCTTATGTTGGCTTTCAATTTTAATTTCAGGTTTGAAAAGGACATCAAATGCTTTTTTAAAGTTTTATTTGCCCTCTGGTGTGTGTTGAATATCTCCTCCACGTGATAAAGTACTTCGGTGTACAAGACAATAGTCTGTGGCATCTGGACATCGCTCTCTTCTCCAAACAGCTGCCCCAAGTAGTCCCACCAGTGTGATGTCCTACCACTGTCTCAGAGCATAGACTATTAAAAGAATGAAGAGCTGTTGAAAACATGACACAGAACTGCACTGAACTGACCATTTACCACGGAGTAGACTGATAGACCAGTTAGAGTAGACTGGACCCTTCAATAAAGTTGAATAGAGTTAGATCAGGGGTACTCAGTATGTAAAACCTAGCAGTGTTTTTCAGCATTAGCTAGTGTGAATACTAGGTTAATATTCTATCCATTCAAATGCCGTTAAAAGAAATGGATATGCATGGAATAAAGTAGTGTTCAAATAAATAAGTGAAAAGGAGTATATGTTCATGAACTGGAGTAATGTATACATGAACGATGGATGAATGTGAAGGGTCAAAAAATCAGTTTACATTAAATACCAAAATTAGCCAATATATGTTTTTACAACAGGAACTCCTGCTTTCTGATAGGAATTGGTGTATGATTAACTACCAACACATATGCCATAATTATTTTTTAACATGTTTTATTGTATTAATATTTCTGAACACCTTTTATTTGAAAAGAGTCAGCCCTGGCCTTCCCAGCTCTGCCTGCTCCTCAATCCATGCTTAAAACTATAATCCTGTGCTTTATTATGCTCTCTGAAATACTCACTACACTCTATACTCATATGAAGCACACCTCCATGTGTAGAACATGGCTGTCATGCTGACAGGGTTAGAAGTTCACTTTTTAAGAGGGGGCCACCCATGTTTTAAAAGTATAAACTCCTTGTCCTGCCAGGCGCACTAAATCCATTAAGGACAGATGTGGACATACAGGAGGTAAGGTTTTCCAGCCCTGAGAAATATGACTCAGGATTATGCTCAACAGGATGTGGCACTTCCTTGTGTTTCCTATTTCATGGCAATTGCATTACCACTTTGACACTTAACAGACTTGTCTACAAGCAGCATTATCATGTATTGTTTTCCAGTCATGACAGAAGGACTGACACTGTGTAGAGGAGCTGGTAATGAAAAGCAAAGTGAGTTGGCCTTGAACTTTGTATCATGAAAATAGCACATAACATGAGGCTTACAATAACACACATAACTAAGCTTACAAAGAGACAATAGGATGTAATGCCATGACAATCTAATTAGGTCATTAAGAAGGGGAGGTTAGGGGATCATTTGGTTGCAGTGTTGGTTTGCTTCCAAGGTCAAATAAATTTGTGGTGGCTACTGTTTGAAGATTCAGGCAAGGGTTTGATGAGATTTGATGATCAAAAGTTGCAGGGCAACTACAACGTATTGTCCAAATTGCAGAAATCATTGACAACATTAATATTTACTTGTCAACATTATTAGAGGTTTAAAAATCATATAATTTACTAATTTTCAGTGAGTTCACACTGGCTCCAGATATCTGCAGATTTTTCTTTTTAAGTTTCTTGCCTAAATGTCCACTCATAGGCTGAACTGCTGTGTGCTTCCAAACCCATAAATTTAATCCCTGCTCAAAACAACTGTTTGTGTAAATACTCATGAGCTTTGTCCATTGAGACCCCCTCGCAAGGATGTGGTTTTGTCTTACCATTGCTATGCTCTAATGTTTACTGTGGCTGTACAGACATGCTTAAATATTTTTCAACCAGCGGCTACCTTTAGGGGATGGAAATCCTTCAAAGAGTGGCATAACATGGGACCAATAAATTTGATGTGTTTCAAAATGATAAATATCTTATAATGAGTGTTATCAAAAATGCAGTAAAAAGCCCATATTTTAGCTGATCTCTGGCTTATATATTCTATTTTGATGACTGTTTGAGTATGTGTGTACACCAGGGGCCACCAACCTGTAGATTTTGATCTTTGGTAGATTTTTTAGACATCTCAAGTCAATCATTAAGATTAGTTGGTTTTGCCTTTACCTGACACACAGGAAGGACATTTTCACTCATTCATGACATTCAGGGATCTGTTGAACCCAGCTGCTTTGCAAGATTTGGGTCAAACTGTATTTCCTTCACCCCACCAGTTCACACTATTTGCAAGATATTCAGACACTTTCAAATGTGTTTTATACATTATCTCAAGCTTCAACTCATAGAGTCATGAGTTTTGTATTGTATTAGGTTGAACAAACTGTAACATGCAAATGTGACTTCAAATCCACTGGTTCAGTACTTTAATTCCTCTCCTTTATCACACCGATGGATTGAAGATTGTATCAACTGGCTTACTAGGCAAAATTAAAAAATGACCATTGTAATTTAACTTTTTGTTTATGGTTCTCTGTGGCAGATTTTACTTTCACTATAAGCATCATAAGGGATGTTCAGTTGAAAAAGTTGGTGACCACTGATGTACACAATGGCTAATGTTAAAAAAAACTGCTAGTTTTCATAACCCCAATCCACCTTTATTCTCACCCTGTCTAAGGCTC
This sequence comes from Cetoscarus ocellatus, assembly GCA_037902135.1. Classification (NCBI taxonomy): domain Eukaryota; kingdom Metazoa; phylum Chordata; class Actinopteri; order Labriformes; family Labridae; genus Cetoscarus; species Cetoscarus ocellatus. Next base: position 27,547 of record JBAMNC010001396.1, on the reverse strand, counting down.
CCTGTTACAGCTCTCACTTTAAGGCCCCCTTTCCCATTAAAACCCAGCCCCCATCCATTCACTAGTCTCTGCACTGGGCCTGCAGGCCCAATCCAATGGTCTTAAAGTACAGGCGACACAACGATAGAATTTCTCACTAACAGGTCTATTTAGGGGACCAGGGAGAAGTCCAGATGCTGCTGACTCTTTGTATTGTGCATAGAAACACTCTATTGTGCAAAGGAGACTTGTAAAACACACTAAAGGGCATGTAAAACTCAAAAAAGTTAATAATGGTTCTTAAATGTTCATATTGTAAACCAAAAAAAGAAAGCACTGTCTAAATTGCATTAATACGATGTCAACTTTTGTAAAAGTTCCTCCCACTTTTTTATATCTTGCTAATATTTTTGCCCACTTGACAGGAATTGTAGTTCAGGACTTAAAGCAACAAATTACCCTGTACTGAGTGTTAGGGACCAATTTTGGTTAGCAAAGTATCAAATAGATATCAATATAATTAAGATTTTTTTGTTTTTTACAAAACTTCAACTCCATGAAGTATATAAATAAACCAATAATACCCAATCTAACTAAAAATTTAAAACAGATTATCTTGTGGTCAATGAGTGCTGATAGTATTTGTCATTGTAAATGTTCTGTTAATTGAGCGATGAGATTGGCATTCTTTTTCTTACTTTGAAACAATTCATTCATTAATGCTCTTAGTGATAGCTAAAAAAGTCAGAAGCAGCATATTACTTAATTTTAACACATTTAGTCATATTGATATCAACATTGCTTTCTTGTTTTATCTACAGTTTAAAGACACATCATAATATCTCAAAACAATACATTGCTTGGCCTAACTTCCAAGGATAAATAAATTAATTATGGCAACTGGTAGTGAATGAGGATCAATACACACTGGATTGCATCAGCTTTACTTTAGCCTTGGTGCTAATTAGAAAGACTAAACAAACAAACTAACTTAATGCCCACATGATATATTTATCATTAATCTCCTCCAGGATACATTACAGACACTGTGTTAGAGCTGTTACAGTGTGCTGTAACTTCCACGAACTACACTTAAGCGTGAAAACTGCTGATACAGATGACACATTTATAGAGAAAAGGATGTTATGATAATGGTGTGTGTTATCATCATTATCTGAATATAGAGGTCAGGTTTATTCAGTTATCACTGAGGTGTTTAGATTCAAGGACAAGAATGGTGCTGTGAGTCATTCAGGGTGGAGAGTAAACATCAAGCTGCTTTTATTTTTGAGTCTAAAGTATCTGAAGACATGGACGCTGGTGTTCACAGGTCAAGGTTTATGTGTCAGACAGTGAATTGCCCTGGGCATGAGTCTGTCTTGTCTCTTAAAAACTTGTATACCTATCTTTAAAGAAAAAGACAAGCTGACAGGAATCATTTGATTGAGATTGACCCATCACTCACTCAAAAATCCTGCTGTTATTTTACCCTTGAGCCTCAATTTCTTTCACAAATCTAATCTACAAATCAATGCTCCAGGAAGTCAAGGAGTGAACTTTATCACGATTGTAATGAGATAATCTGTCCTCGTATAATGCCTCGCTTCCATGCTGAGACCCTTTATCAAAGTCTGCAAACACTACAGCTGTCTGTTTTTGACCTGTGTCAGTCGAGCTCACTGCAGGTTAGCGATGCTCACTCAGTTCATGTTACTGACAATTGGCATGTGCAAGTTTGTGTGGATTCACCAGCAGTACTGCTGACGCCATGAGGCAGTTGGATTTGACATATTGATAGATGTATGGCTTTAAGAATTGCCAGACTGATTAACAACATGTTTATAGATATTAAAGTGGATATATTTCAGTAAACGTATTGCAGTAAAAATGTAATAGAATACAGTCAATGTCAAAGGTTGCATACTACAAAAATAGTATGTTTCTGTGTGGAAAATTCAGCTTTAAACCTCTTCTAGTTGATTATAAGCCATGATAAATAATTACTGAACACTCTTTTTGAGTGTGAAGATGTAGAAAGGGATAAGAAATACAAAATCATCATACTTTAAAATGAACCAAGGATCTATAAAACTTTAGATGATCAAATAATTGGTTTTATTTTTAACAAAAAGCTACCTTTAAGAGAAAGAAAGAAAGAGATCACAGTCTGAAATGCATTGACATAAACCTTGTCAATGTGATTGTGAAATTAGCAAAGCCATATATCAAGCCAATAGACAGTAAAAAAATTGGATGAAGCTACGTGAGGTCAGCAGTTTGATTATCAAAGGACACTTGGAACGTTGTTGTTGCACGTCAGCTCAAACTAACTGTAGCTGAACCATTAGACAGAGAGGCCAAAATGAGGCAGGACTTATGGCCATCTGACCAAAAGTGACTCCGCATTTCCAAAAGCGGAAATCACCAATAGAAGAAAAACTGATGTGATATCAAAAATCATTACCCAATATAGTGAGAGCACATAGATGAACTGCATATTTAGACTGAAGCTGTAAGGCTGTTTCCTGCACACAATAATTTGGGTATCAGATTTCTGCAGGCAGCTGCGAGTGGACACTTGGAGTACTACAGGCTTTGGCACTTCCACATTGGCCTTCATTTTCAGCAGGTGCTGTCTGACCAAGACAGCATGATACATTAGATTTGTGACAGGATCATATACAGGCACCAAAATTAATTATATAAATGTAACAATAGAAATCAACAAATATTGGGGTCTACGTCTTAAATTTTTGTAGTTTTACAATCGAAAATGGGTTTATATATATATATATATATATATATATATATACACACATACATACATATACATATACATACATACATATACATACATATATATATATATATATATATATATATATATATATATATATATATATATATATATATATATATATATATATATATATATATATATATATATAAAATTACTGACATTTTACTGACATTACATCCAAGTCTAAAGGCCTTTGCATACGAGACCCAATTTTTTGGTGTGAATAATTCACATGTAATTATGCTTTTTTGAATCCATAGTAAGTTTATTTGAGCTTACAAATTACTTATGTAATGCTGCCAAACAAAATTGTGGCTATTATTTTTTGAGATTGTGGTTGATTTTCTTACAAGTTCATGCCTGGTAAGCCCACATCTGACTCATGAAAGCAATAGTTGTTGACACATATGTCATAGTCAAAGCATTCTGCATGGCCTGCTTGAATGTATGTTTGTTTCAAAGCACCATATTTTATTTGACAAAAGTTATAAAATTTGCAGGGATAGTAAATTCAAGGATAATTGATGGAGAAATATATTGCTAGAGCTGCATTATCATGATGGTCAGTGTCCCCTTAAGTTTCTACCATTATGAACAGCTGGTCCTGAAGAAGCTTTGGTACAGCTTTAACTCCTGAATAAACCGTGAAACCCAACAAGCTCTCCTCTCCTTTACAGAATCAGATGGAACCATTCAGTTTCTGCTTAATTAAAATGAGCACCAGATAATAGCCACCTGATTTAGAGTCTGTTCTGGCTCCTGCGATGCCATTTTTTGGGAGGCACACAGTATTTTGGGCCACAGTATTTTTTCAAAAAATGCGTTCCTCCAAATATTTCTAATTTTGTGCTGTGTACTCACATCACCCTTGGTGTGAAAAGGCCTTAAGACTCCTGTTTTGTGACAATGCTAAGAAGTTGTTAGAATAATATATAAGTTTCTGTTTGGCAAGTTCAGTTTCTTGCCCTTTGTCATGAGTAACAGGTCAGCCAAAGGGTCAATTATCGACTCTTTGTGAGGATCAACACACTCTTGCATTCCTTTAGAAATGTTTTTTTCTGCTCTTAAAAAAACTGTTTTTACCAGGGGGACAAGGGCGCAGAGGGCAGAGGACTATCATATTTCTTAAGCATTTTATTTGAGAGCTGAAGAACTTTCTTACCTGTTGCGAGTGTAAAAACAGAGAGGTGTCAAAAAGCGAAACGTGATCGGCATATCAGACAAAAGGGGGGATACCGCTGTGGGGAGGGGATCAGAGAGAGTGGCGTCCTTGCAGCAGATGGGAGCTTTATGGGTTATGGCCGCGGGGAGATGGAGAGCCAGAGAAGGGAGACCACAAAAAAGGGCTGTGGACGCGGCTGGACTGTGACACATGTCCCGTTGTGGAGGGGGATTTCACTCACCTGGCTCTTTGGTGTGTCATCATGTTACCAGCACTGTCAGGAGCCTCCACCCTGTCGGCCTGCACTGCATTGTTCACCACTGCATTTAGACAAGGGAATAAAAGAGAATAGATAATGAAAAAGAGAGTGGGAGTGAGCCACATTTGGGCCTATTGTTACTGCTGTATCTATTTTTTTAAACCTACAAAAGTGAAGGATAAAGCTGATCAAAGGGCAGTTTATGATTTCTTTGGTGGGTTTGAGGATTTATAGATGGTTGAGTAGTGACAGTGAATAAATTTGGGGTTTGATGTGTCAAAGAGGAGGAGAAAAATTATGCAGAAGATGGTTAAATGCATCATATCACTGAAAAGACGCACCTGATCTAGGGAGGCTTCTTTGAAAACCACACCTGCTCTATTTTTTTTATATTAACCAATGTTGTTCGCCATCTGTCTCATTGAGGGTAGCTACACACGACATATCAGGCAGTGCATTTCATGGCTTTCATGATTACTTTTGTTATGCTACCTTCTGCACACTGCCGGAGAAAGAGGGAGAGTTTGTGTGAGGATCTAAAGGGGAAGAGAGTTCCTTAGTCATAACACACCCCAGATGGTCTTAAGCCCAGAGTAAGCAGTAGATAAAGCCAGTTTTTACAGTTCTGACTCCTATTTACACTGGTGCTGAGACAAGCCTTCACTTGCACTGTGTAGAAAAGGTTCATCCTCAGAATTAACAGATCAAACAAAAGAGTGTAAGAAAAAAGAGCTAAGCAGACAGGTTGGATGAATTTAAGCTAAGGTCAGGCATGGTTATTCTAATCATGGAGCTACAGCAGACAACTGCCTGGAACCTCATACTTCAAGGGTCCTCAAGATTCAGAGGACCCTTGAAAAAAATTTGACCATTGCCCAAATTTTTCAAAGTCACTTTATGTTGAGCCAGAACATAATCAGAGGTTAATACATACAAATTGCTACCCTGGTTTTAATAGAGTTTTAGTTGGTTTTGCTTATGCAAGCGTTAGATAATATATAAAGGGGAGAGAGGGGGGAGAGAGAGAGTGATGAGAGAGAGTGAGAGAGCGCTGGGGTGATTGACACTTTTACACAGAGAAACCATTAAACACCATTACACACAGAAAAAGAAAAAGACAAAAAAAAAAAACATGATCATATGTCTTTACACTGTTTGTATTATGTTATCTGATAAACTTAGTTTATTAACACTGCACCAACATCTTTAATGGGATTTATCAGGCAGAAATAACTGTTTTCAGGATGGGGAAAGTCATATTTTTTTATTGATTTATTGGAATATAGAGGAAAATTCAAGCTGAAAGTGGCTTTTAACAGCTCTCCATAAAAAAACAGAAAAATAATTCACAGTGGAAGTTCATACAGACGTGTTCCTGAGCTTTCAATTAATTGATAGATCACTAATGATCCACTGCTGTCCATCTCATCCATGCACATTTGTGCCCTACCGTATGTTTCTATGAGACAGAATCAATCAATGAACAGTCTGCCCCTGTCTGATCTACTCTCAGAAAGAAACATCAGAAAAGATGATAAAACAGAGTTATCGTCTCTTTTTTCACCTGTTCCACATGATATGGCTCACTCAATACGTTATGACTCCGTTAATTTATCTTCTGCATCAATCTCTCATCAATGGGGTCAGCAGGAAAGAGCGACTACCTTTAGGTTCATAAGCAATAAAATATACCCATAATTACTTTCATAAGGGCTTACTCAAGGTGTGCTGCTGTAGGCATAAGACTCCGTGTTGAGGGCCTGGGAAGGGGGGACATTTCAGGAAGCTGACTGAACCTGAGCAGTGATGAGCTGTATAAGCCCGAGGTAAGAGGAGACTTAACCGTTGTTGAGAAAAGTCCTGTCTGTCTGCAAACTTCTCCAGCATTATGCAGCACTTTTTTGGTTTATTCATGTTTTCTTGCCCCTAATCACATCTGCCTGAAAACTCTCTCACCACAGACGCACTTCGGTTAAACAGATGTGTGCTGATCTGGACTCTGGTGTGGAGGCTTGCACTGAGTGGCTGCAGAAGAAGGAGGTATCAGCTCTCTGAAGCGATGCTGTGCCTGAGCCGTTTGCGTTCATCTCTTACTGATCGTCTGAGTTTAGTTTGTTAGAAAAAATGAGTAAATAATAACAGTTATTTTCCTTATCTTGGCGAGGACCAGAAATTTTTACTGGCAGGCCAGGTTTGGACCTTTCACATCTAATGTCACATGACACTCATGGCTGGGTGATTAAAGAGAAGTCAAATGTATTTATAAAAACAAACACTCTGCATCTCTCTGACCACCAGCTTACAAACACAGGAGGTTGTTATGGCACAGAGTTATACAACTATCCATTACTGCCTACTGTTAATAGGAATACTGAGCCTTGGACAAAGCACTCAGCCCTGCTATTACTGTAGCTACATACTAGGAAGCTAGCCTCCAGGGCTTTATGACATTTTTTTTAAAACTTCTAAACATCTTGTGCTTGTTCTTGAATTTTTGATATTCAATGACTGTACTGGCTAATGTTAAAGTTTCAGACAGGCATATATTAAGTTTACGTAGAACGATAGCTTAATTTCATAGTTTTATGACATGCCAGGCCCAATGAAAGTAGACAAGAGAGATCCTGGATAAAAATAAAACCATACAACACATAGCTGTCATCATACTCTCTCTTTGTCTTGCTACCAACCCTCATCTGCACTCGCTGCTGGGGAGCCACTAGATGAAGAATCTGGTGGCTCAGGTTCAGAGTTATAACAAGCTGCTAAAGTGTACCACTTATAATCCACAAACATCAGTTGGCCAACAAAACAATGAAGTGAGCTTATGCGTTTGCTAACCCTGATGATGATGTGATTTCAGGAATGGCTGTCTGAGACAGTTTTGGCTAGTTGCGCCAGTAATGCTTATAATCTGTATTGTCAAGGGATGCCAGTTCTTTATCAGTTCTCTTGTTGATTCCTGTTGGTTTTCTTTTATTCGTTTCTCATCTCTGTTCATACCATTTGGTTGAATTTTTGCCCATTTTGAGGACGCCCCTGACAGACAAAAGGCACCTGAGGTTGTCACAACAAGGCCAGAGAAAGGCTGGTCCGTGTAACATAAACTCTGTTATCCCCACAATAATGTGAAATCTACATATGTCCCCACTGTCTCCTGCTGTGTAGTGGACTGTTGTCACAAAGTTTCAAATGTCAGTATTAGAGTAACCTTGCAGTGCAGATAGATCAACCTGATTCAGTGTCTGTAATCAGGCAGATCCATCTTGCCAAACTCTAATTTACATCAATTGTGAGCGGCTCAAAGCAGGACAGCCAAATCAGCATCTTTTAAAGCAGGAAGATGTGGGAGCAACGAGCGTGAAGACATCAGGAAGTGACTGCTAGCACCAAGATTAGCGTAAATGTTAACAGATTCAGTAGCAGTTTTTTTTACTTCTTTTTAAAATGAGAAACAGTTAACAACACTACACATCTCTCTATAGAAAGGATATTTTTGCTCCACTTCTGACATGCTTTGCCGAGTTTGTTCAACAAAGCGGTTCACGTTCTGTCATTTACACTGCAGCAGAAGTGCTCACCTACTACATTATCTGCTTGGCCTGTAACGAAGGTGACTGACAGACTGACTGTCCAAACACCTGCCAAATATGCTTCTGAAAGGTTCTGACCATTCCCAAACACTTTCTATGGGCTCTTGCCTGAATGGACTTGTGAAAAATACTGAGTGGTCCATCTGGTGTTTCAGGTTAGTATTAGATACCTAACCTTGGTTATTATTAATTAATTATTCTGAGGAAGATATTCCACAAAATAATGTAATCAGCAAAAGTTCTTGACTGGCTAACACCAACAGTGATGTTTAACAGTGACTATTAACCAAACAAGCTAATAAATCAAACTTTTTAGGACAGAACAAAGCAAGAGAGGAGCTAACACAAGTTGCTCACACAAAGGTTTATTTGGGAGAAAATTAACTGGAAAACATAATCCATGCTATAATGTACTTTAAAGTCATTATTTCTAATTGTGATCATTATATTTTTCTGCCCAATAACAATTTCTTTTATAAAGATAAACAACAATGATGTTGTCTAGAGTATATGATAAAATAAAATTGAAAAAAAGCCTAAATTTATCATGTTGCTTCAACGCTTTTAAACACCTTAAAAGGCCATCAAGTTTTAGAATGTATTACCATCCTTCAATTTTTTTTTAGTCTCCTGGGATACCCTCGAGGGGCCTCTCAAAGAAAATAATAACAAAAGACAAACACACAAACAGTTGCTGCACATCCATTTATTTACTCTTTTGGTTCTGGCATACATGAGGTCGTATTTGACGCACCATCCCATGTTTTAACTGCAACTGTAAACCTCCAAAAGAGTCTTAGATTCATCCGGATTTTGTAGAATGTTGGAAACTCTGGGGTGACATATAGTAAACTGAAAGATATATACCACGTGTGACAGCATTTTTGACTGTTTGAAATATTATAGATCAAAATTCTGTACACTGCAACCTCAATTTATTCTTTTCAGACTTGTTTGTGTAATGTTGGTTAAAGATATTTCAGCACAATTCCTAAACACTGTCAAAATTGCAGAAATAGGTTTGATAAATCCTGAAAAGTGGGTGGATCTAGCAGGGGGTTCTGACCATTTTTTCTGTAATACTGTCAACAAATATGTGGAATTTACACATTTTAAGATTTTACTTAAAAGAGAACACTGTCGGCATATTTTTTCATATTTTTCCTTGAAGGAAGTGTCTGTTCAAAAGCCTTCAGTGACATGGTAAAGGGCCTTGTGTTGTTTTTATTCAAGGGCCTCCAAATGACCGCTAAAACCTCCCCTGACTAAGGTGCATGTGCTTCCAGTTTGAACGTGACCCCGATTGGACTGAGGTCCTCACAATATAAACAAACTCAAGGATATAAAAGTAACACTTAGAAACATGAGCCACCTGCAGCTCAGGAATGACTTACACAGTCCCAAAGACCTCCACGTCAGATACCTTTGTAATGGAGCTGTTTTTCTGAAAAGGACCACGCACTCACAACACACACACACATTCAAGTGTGCACAACAAAGTGGACCTTGGGACTGAGACAGAGTGAGAGAGCTGTGTGCCAGCCTGCTGGAGGTGCTGCGAGAACAAGAACAGTTCAGCCCCAGGTGGTAAAACTGAGCTCTTGGGGATCAGGGGTCACAGACGCCGAAGTGGTCACACACGTGTCAGAACATTATTTACAACTAAGAGAGGCCCACCTTAGACCACCTACAAGTGTTCTTCCCTTCAGTAATGTACATCTGAAGGATCGTGCGGTGCTGGAGTGTCCACTAGATGGAGGTAAAGCTTTGTTTACAGCATATTTATTCGACCACAATTCTGTGTCCTCTACAGACAGGTTGATTTCTTTTAAAATGTCTGAACTCAGGCCCTTTAATCTAACCCCAGTTTAATCAAACAGTTTGTGTTTTTCATGATGGCAGAAATTTAAACTTTGATAACATAAAAACATTTCTACGAAAAAGTACAAAGTAGGTTTAAAAAAAAAAAGAAAAGTTACGAGAATAAAGTCGAAAATGTACATGAATAAAGGAGAAAAGTAACAAGAAGAATATCACAATGTTAAGAGAATAAAGTCATTAATCCATCCTCGTACACAAAGAGGATGAAATGAGAGCATCTTCTTGATTATAGTATGCTTATATCGATCTAAAGTTTTGACAAATAGCCTTCTTAATGACTTTCTTCTAGTAACTTTATGACTTTATTCTCGTAACTTTATGAGATTATTCTCAGAACTTTTCGACTTTACTCTCGTGACTTTTTGACTTTATTCTCGTAAATTTTCGACTTTATTTCCGTAAATTTATGAGATTATTCTCATGACTTTTCGACTTAATTCTCGTAATTTTCGACTTAATTCTCGTAACTTTATGACTTTATTCTCGTCGTTTTAATTTTTTTTTTCTAACATATTTTTTTTTATCGTGGCCCTAATCCTCCGTCGTACATTATACGTTGTGTCATTGATAATGTCACAACAAATATGTAGGTCACCACTATTAGACACTTCAATGATTTGAAAACTGACTGAAAACTGAAAACAGACTTTTACTCATAATCAATTTGTGACCTACACATTGGCAATATTTTTGTGCTTTAAGAGCTCATATTTTAAATTAGGTTCATATATTCATTTTGATGACTGCTGGACTATGTCCACAATCACTAACATTACAAAAGCCATCTAGTTTTCATAAAGACTAAGTCTGAGATGCTCTGGTAGACCCCCTGCCTCTTCCAGGCTCCTTTCCTCACGTGGGCCCAGTCAGCTCTGATTTGCCCTCGGGTGAACTCTGTTGTGATTGGTCAGTTCATTGCTGCTCAGTGCCATGTTGGCATCGACTCTCATTCGCTGTACTGTCTATACTCAGCAATGGACCTGCTACCGTGAGTCGATAAACTGTCAAAAAGAAATGGTAAGATGTCACACTGCCTCATTCCCACGGGCCGGGGGAATGAGACATTTTAGGCAGCTACTGGCACTGCATACAGGGAGAGGGGGAAGGGTCTTAATGCTACAGACTTTTTGTCTTGTTTATAGAGGTGCCCTGCGCTGTAGAAGAGACAAGCTAAAACACAACAGGGCAAACTTAACTCAGAAAAGTAGGATATGGGCTCTTTGAACAAACATGAAGAAGCTTTGCACCAAAGACTAGCAACTTAATTGATTCCAGTTCTTGATTATTGTCATTCCTAAGGTGTATCTTTAACAAAAGATATACTATTACACTTTGTTGCCTTAACGCCATTCAATAAAATTACAAAAACTATCCAAATTTTGGCAACTTTCCCGATAGCAAAGTCAGGGGTAGTAAAGTTGCTGAATGTATGAAATGTCAGACTTAAATACAGTGAGAAAACTTTTATTTTTTGTAATTATACAGACTGTCTTACTCTTTCTTAGACTTTAATGTGATACGTGTACAGGTTTGTGTGCAGCTTTAAAGAACTATGTGCATATTCTTTATGCTATGGCTATATTTCATTGTTATAATTGAGAACCTATTGTTACAGTTTCATAAAATAATCAAGAGTCATTTTCTCCATATTAATATAACCAATACTGTTTTTCCTTTTTCTGTGCTATGACTACACAGCAGCCACTCTCTTATGAAATGAATCCATTAAAGCTTCAAATGCTTACGTGCATCTGTGTGCATAACTCTGTCCCTCAGCCGAAGCTGCTCTATAACCTTTGGGCTCTGGTTCAAGGTCGCAGTGTGACTAATAGCACTGGAATGTGAATGGCTTGTCTTGAGCAGTGATGTACACCTACTAAATTTGTTATTCAAATTTTTAAAATAGAAAAAAGAAAACTCTATATGCAAGATGAGAGCGGGGTTTTACATAGCTGGGCCATGAATATCCTCTGATCACTGATCTGTATCCAGAATTCATACAGAATTACATCCATCCAAGCGCTCTGATTCCAAGTTTGGAGAAGAGCTGAGGTGTGATTAACTGTCAATGAGGGTTACTGAAACATGCCAGTGATGTCACATTAGAGTTTGGATCAAACATCATATCACTGTGTTATTAAATAGTGAATAATGATATACAGTGTATACCAATGTATAAGACCACCTGTCATAAAAACGAGAAAACATTAATATTTTAGAAACCTTTTAAAACTTGTTTAAAGCTGAAACTGTAATTGTTATTGTACACACATTTAAACAGGAATGAGGAATTCCAAACTGTATTCACCTTTTTATACCCAAATTCGAGCCAGCTCACTGGGCTTTTTTGAGAAGTCAGAAAATTAATAAAGAACAAAATTCAACCACTAAAACTAATTTTTCTGTTCAGAAATGCAAGTAAACAACTATAATTTGACATCTTAATTATACACAATAATGTTCTTTACTATTTTATCAGTATTTCTGTAAAACAGTAAATTTGAAAATTCATGGATAACAATAATCATATTGGAACATTAAAAATATGATTTTGTTTAAGAGCCTCTACATCCTAGTGTATTAAATTTTACAGAAACAAACAAACAAATAAAGATTTTGGTAATTAGCAATGATGTGCAATTAGGTCAGCTGTGGCTTACCTTGCATTGGGTGGTACTCTAATAAATTAAATAAGCACTGCATATATTCATATTTAATAGGATACACATTTTCATAATTTTATTGTAAAAATATGACAAACTGTTAACACAAAAACAGAATTACTGCACAAGGTTGGACATGATTTTGGATTTCCCTGATGGATACTACAGAAAAATGTCAATATTCAGGTCATTGTTTCTTGAGACAATCTAACACAACCAATGCATGTGTAGTAGTGGTGGTCATAAACACCTTTACAAACATTATTTTGCTTTGATTTATTGACTCATATGCATCTCCAGGCTTCGCAACGTCAGTCCCCAACTCAAGATTTGATAAGATTGTTAGAAGGTATCTGACAGGCACTAAAGAGGGAGATTATAATATCATAAAGGTCTGAGATGATTGTGAAATTTCAAAGTAAAGAAGGTCCTCTTGCATAGGTGGAGGGGAGGTCTAATGTGTGAGCGTTTTGCTTGTCTGTTATCGTAATGAGGAGTAAACCATGTCGCCCTCTGGTGGTTCAAAGCACATCCTACATTTAAGATCTTCGAGGAAAATAAGTTACCCATAGAAGAGTCGGAACATAAGAATAGCTTATCTTATATTTTTAACAGTTAACTTAAATCTATTTTTATCATTGAACGTATTTTTAAGACTATTTTGGGCCTTTCCAGCCTTTAATGTAGAGGAAAGGATAATGGATAGACTCCAAAAGCAGGGATAGAGATTGGGGGATAACATCTTGTAAAAAAAAACCCTTTGGCCCAGTTTGAACCAAGAATGGGTGCTGAAGAACAATATCCTTGATACACAGGACTCACAGACATAAATGCTAGGCTACTCGTGCCCCATCTGAGGCCTTTTAATGCTATGAATGTAGAATTAAAAATATCAAAATCTAGCTTCATCAGTCACTTAAAAATCATGCACTTGCACATGTTCAGAGTCAGAAAAGTGTTAAGATATAACACATCATTATTAAATGTATTTCAGCTTTGCAAAATAGAAGGTCTTGGAATGTTTCTTTTGAGTTTTTATAGTGTATCAATATGTTCAAAAACCTGATTTAAGGTATGACAACACTTTATAATTCATGCAGTTTTTAAATTGTTTACAGATTACCACTGTTATTTCTATTGTTTGTTTTATTTTACCTCATCCCTTGTGTTTGTATTCTTGTTTGACTCCTACAGTTGTGCTCATAAGTTTACATACCTTGGCAGAATTTATGATTTCTTGGCCATTTTTCAGAGAATATGAATGATAACACAAAAACTTTTCTTTCACTAATGGTTAGTGGTTGGGTGAAGCAATTTATTGTCAAACAACTGTGTTTACTCTTTTGAAATCATAATGACAACAGAAAGTACCCAAAACAGAAGATCTTGGAGTGCTCTGTTCGAGTTTTGAGTGAAAAAAGTTTTTTCTCTTATAATTCATATTCTGAAAAATGGGCAAAAGATTACAAAGTTTTTGCTTTTCTTTTGTTTACTAAAGGAATTTTTAAGGGATAATTTTAAAGGGATATTTCAGTTTGAAATTGGATTGTATGAGGTATGTGACAATAGTCAGTTAATTGGCTGAAAGGGCTCCAAGCACCTTTAAGGAGAAAGAGCTAGGACATCTGGTAAGGTTCAGTGATGTTGGCAAGTACAATTATTTTGCATAATTGTGTGAGCTTGAAGTAAAAATAAGCCATGAAACTGTGTTGAGTCAAATGTACAAGTGAGCGAACAGTTTCAGAGTGCTTTATCTTCCTCCAGGAAATCTCTGGACAATATTACGTTGCAGCAAATGGCTATGTTTTTCCGCCTGTGTTCATTGATTATCGTTTTGGAGAATTTTGTTTTTTGTATACCACAGTTGGTAAAGGTAACCCTGTGTATCCACAGTAGCAAGAACATCATTGTTACCTGAGTCCAAATCTCTCACATTTGGTTCAGCATTAGTTTTCTCTGCTACTGTTGTGTCTTCAGTCTAGGGAGCAAAACTATGGATCAGCAGAATAAACGCACACAGACAAAGGGACACAGCCATTGCTGAATGAATCTGAAAACAGTGCCAAACACAGAGACTTCCTGGAGGAAAAATAAAGCACTCTGAATTTTTTGGCCGATTGCACATTCACCCCAATATAGTTTTGTGGCTTGTTTTTACTTAAAACTCACACAATTATGTGTAATTACTGCACCAGGATACAGCAGTGCACATTACCTGTAGTCTCAGCTTGCCCTCCTGAAAGGTGCAGCACCTTTGGGAGCCCTGTTAGTCACTGTCTATTGTCAAGTACCTGATACAATACAACTTAAGAAAATACTAAAATATCCCTTTAAAGGTGCAAAGAAAATTAAATTATCATTATTATTATTATTATTATTATTATATTATCACCCGTACTAGGATGATTCATGTTGTTTAATTTTATCTTCATACTGTATGTTTCCTCTGGATTCATTTGCCCATCGGTAGGTGTAATGTTGGATGAACTGATTCAACAAAAGATGTTGGGCCTATTGCTCTGTAAAAAGACTGTTCAGAGCAGGAGTTCTCAGCTGGTCTTACCTCAGGGCCCACCACCATCTCCTTAAAGGAAAATTGCAATCCATATTTTTACCAACTTTCAGCCACTCAAATTTAGTTCATTAAAATGTTTTTAATACATCGTTGATAACATGTCCATAAAAGGAATTACTTATTGTCAAATAGAAAACCAGGTCGACATCCTTAGATGACAAGGTAAAAAAGCTCAGATCTTGAAAACAGGAATGGCCGTCATTACAAGTTGGGGTAGAATAAAAAAAAAGGGGGGGGGGGAGAAGCATTATAGTCAAATATTTTACACCTTTCTTATTAGTCTACATTAGTTACAGATGTCTCCAAGACATGTTTTTTTTTTAAATTTTGTTGCAAAAAATTCCTCCTATAAGATTTTGGCATACCACGCCTCCGTTTCATCCCTGCTTATGTAATCTTGTGTTTTTTCACATTCAATGAACATATTGGAATGAGGAAGCTTGCTGTTGAAAGGTGTAGAAGTGCCAGTTTGATATTTAGTATTAGTCCTTTGTAAATTCAAACAAAGGCTGACTTCTTTATTGTTAATTTCTAAAAAACAACAACAAAAAAAAAAGATATAAAGACTGTATCCCCATTTAGCTGTAAAGATGAAATATGGCTTTCAGTCCATGTTGCTCAGCCCGACTATATAAAATGACCTTCATACTGCAGCTCAGCCAATAACTGGTGATGTAAAATAACAGTGAAGAGCCTGACATAAGCCTAAAACATGTCTGTGGATTGATATTGCTAAGGTCAGTTATGTTTAACACTTTGACCGCCTAATAAAAAGGTTAGCTGTTGACTCCATAAAGCTCTCATTCTCTGGGTTCATCGGGAGGGTCACGAGGGGTAAACAGTATGTTATTCAACACGTGACTGCTGGCACTCATTGAAGGATATTGCAAAATGAGTTCAGAAGGATTTTTAGTACAAACAAATCTGAATGAAACAATACCAGTGCAACAGAGAACAGGAAGAGGAAGAGGAAGAGTGGTAAATATTTCATAGCGAGGAAACAGCAAGGTGTGTCAGAACAGTTATGAAGGAAAGCCCCATAACATCAAGCATGTTGAGAGGAAGAGGAGCTGTGTTTTGTGTTCAGATTTATTACTGCCTAATCAACTCAGTCACAGTATCCGCACTCATTTCCTTTCATTTTACTTACCAAAAATCTTCTTGACCTTATGAATTTAGTTATGCAACAAGTAATGGTGAATGCATAACGTAAAAATAGGTATTGAAGAGTTTTGGGTTCTTCTTGTTTATCCATTTTTTAACCTTTATTTAACCAGGAAAAGAAACTCATTGAGATTAAAAATCTCTTTTTCAAGAGTGTCCTGGCCAAGATAGGCAGCAGCAATACGCTTAACGAAGTTACTTACAATCACAGTAGCATCACATAAAAATGACATATATAACACTCAAAATAAATGAAAAAAATGATAAAGACAGTTATTTGACAGCTGGACTATTGGACATTTACTATAAATTAATTGCAAAAAAAATTACTTCTGTTTTAGACAGTCTACTTTTAGCGTAAAATTTAATTAATATGAATTTTACTTGAATGTAACGTAAATTAAATTTTATTAGATTTTTGTATTCCTAGAAAACTTTAAAAAGTGTTTTCCTTTTTTTAATATTTTGATGCTAAATTGATGATGTGATGTGGTTTTTTAATGTTACTATACTTGTTATTGTGGTTGTTCTTATTGTTGTAATGGTTATTGTTGACGTTTCTTACTGTTGATGTTGTAGTTATACTGTTGCTTTGTCATTTATTTTTATTCTGTTCTTGTTGTGATATAGTGGTTGTTTTTATAATTGTTGTTATTGTGGTTGCTCTTATTGTTGTCTTTGTGATAGCTGTAATAGTGGATGCCTTTATGGCTGTTGATATATTCTTACTTTGGTTGTGATATAACAGTTTCTGTTGAGATAGTTTTATTTTTACCAGTGCCATTACTTGACCTACACGATATGAGAAATATATGTGAGTGATGTGTGATAAAGATGTAGTTGTTTTTTGATTGTAGTTTTATTGTTGTTGTTAACTTTGTTTTTTGATTGTGGTCATAAATGTTTTTTCATTGATGTTCAAATTCAAGTTTTCATTAACATTATCAGTCTAAGTAATGAAGTTGGAGGAATGGTAAGAGGCTATGTGGTAGAGTAGATAACATCGGCATTGCCACTAACTAGAGCTTGCATGTACGGAGCCTGGGTCAGTTAAAGGTGGTGATGCTGCGGCATCGAAGGGCCATGTGGTTGGGTAACTTCTCAGAGACATATGTAGGTGCTAGTGGGGTTAGGGGTCTCTTTACTAAGCGCTTATCCTTTCATTATGGCACAAGAACCTTGTGTTTCTTTTAAATGGTTGTTTTGAAGTTGTTTGAACTGTTTTTTTGATTGTTTATATTTTAGCTGCTGATGTTGCCATCACTAAATTCATTGTAATTGTTGATGTTGTTGTAGTTTTAGTCACTTTTCTTAAAGTAGCTGTTATTGATCTTGTTTTGTTGTTATTTTTATTGTTGTTGTTGTAGTTGTTATAATTGTTCTTGTTATGGTTGTTATTATGTTGATATTGGTTGGTGGTTGACCAATACCCTTAATTTTTCCATCCTTTTTGTCCTTGCGATAAATAAACCTGGCTTCTTTTTGTTATATTTAAACAATATAAGAATTAGCTAAAAAAAAAAAAAGGCTAACCTGATTCTGTAGAACTTTCTGTACTCCAGACAGGTACACTGAGAGCTTCTCCAGGGAGCTGATCCAGGAGCTGATTGCAGGCTCTTGTATTGGATTGTGTCATACAGAACAGATGTTATCAAATGGTCATGGTCAATTGTGCCTAATGCATCCAAGAAATGCAGCGCCACAATTACGGACTTAAAGAAATGGCGGTTAGACATACAGAATGACTGCAACTGATAAAAAGATTTTCCGAGGAGACGGTTCATTTAAACTTTATTTGACCAGGATGTCCTTTGTGATATTTCCAGACAAACTATTTAAGGCTAAATACCTGGAAGCATGATGAAGTACTTATGGGCCATATGATGCTCAGTGTCATAGAGTAAAAAGCCATAATTCATTAATGCCTCCATAAAGCTTTGTCACATCCTCTGACACAGTTCACTGACACAGAGGTTTCCTCTTCATTGGTAATCTCTATGCTCCTGTGAGTCGCTGTGCTATAACTAAATCTGTAGTAATCCATACAGACAGGTCTGCAGGAGCCCTTCACATAAATGAGGAGTTGATCCTTGTGCCATTAGATAATACTTCTTTCCTAATGACAGCCTGGATACAGAGTCTGCCATCAACTATCCTCTGCCTGCCTGCTGCTGAGACACTTACATGATGCAGAAAAACAATCAATATAAGGACATTAACAATGAACAGGAGCATACTGTGAAGGTGACTGGTTATGCATTAACTATTTGTCACCTGATGGGATGCTAGATGGGAATTAATCTCTCTTTACATCTCCTGTGCATTGAGTTAACTACCCGCAGAAGGCCAGATGTACTGCATATGAACCAAGAGCAGATCCATATAATTTCATATCAAACAACTTGTAGCTTAGATTTTAAATTTACATGAAGTAAAATGTAATTATTTAATTAAAAGGTCTTATTTTAAAACGTTACTGAAAGCACCAAATCATGTTGCAATACTATTAATATTACTACTATTTGATTTTATTTGTTATTTTTGTGAGCTTTGTTTTTATCTGTAGTTTTAATGTTTTTCATCACATCTCCAGTATTTGCTCATTATAAACTTTTGGTAGTGTTTGTCTTACACAAACTTCCATTGTTGATTATTTTTGGTTTGTATAAAGTACTTTGGTCTACATTTTGTTGTATAAAAGTGCTAAACAAATAAAGTCTGACTGACTGATTGATTGATATGGGAGAGACATTTAACAGAGACATTTAACCCTTTAATGCCTGTTGTATCATAATTGATACATACTTTTATGATACCTCTATCTAATCAATATGATCAACAAATTAATAAAAAAAACATCTGAATACAATCAGATAAATGATAAAAATGTCCTCAAATGGATTATCAGTTGCCAAAAACACCTAATGTATCAAATAAGATACAAAAAAACATATGTTAAATTTTATGGAAATTTTGATTTTTTAGGATTTCAGTAGAAAGTGAAATAAACATTTCAGCTCCAAAAAATAGAATTTTAAGGCTACAATTTGTGTTTTAAAGCATTAAATGGTTAAGCACACATTTGATGGAGCAAGCAAAGAAAATAGTGTCCCTGTTGTTGTACATTGGCTATCATGTTGATGGAAAAGAGTTGGATCAGGTGGTAGAGCACAATCAGCCAAGTAGTTGAGATCTTTTCACATGTGATTCTGTAACCCATCTTAAGGAGAGGGGCTAGACTTGTTGCTGATCTGCAATTGCACAAGGTTCAAGGTGCTGGAGACCACTATGTTGAGATTCACAAGAGTTCCTGAGAGGGTCTCTGTTCTGTGACTGCAAGCAGCAGGGAGTACAGCTCTGACTGAACTGGTAAACAAACATGTATTGAGATCAAGCCCCTATCAATAAGGTCTTCACCTCCCACTTCTGGAAAAATGTCTCCTGCATACTGAGGGGGTGGGTGGGGTCTGTATTCAAAGCCTCCATTGGTAAAGTGGTTGCCTGTCATGGCAGTAACCTAAAACCCCAAAAGGGACACTAACAGTAACAAAAAGTCATTCTGCTGAAGAAGGCCATTTGGACCAGGCGTTACTCGGAGTCTCATGAAGTGACAGACAGTCATTGGGTGGCAGTGGTGGGTCAGCAGTTCGGTAAATGGAAAAAAAAAATGCCAAAAGGTCAGGGAAGTTTGGGAGAATAGCTATCAGCTGACACCAAGGATGTTTTTGCAAACTGTCATATGATTATGGAGGGGAAAACAAAGACTGGACCAGAGGATGTTGTTAGATGGAGAGAAGAATACTCTGCGCGACTCTTTAGTCTCAGTTAACTGGGGGAGTGAAATTGATCATTTGCAGAGGTCCCTGAGGTGTCGAAAAAGATCTATAGAGGCAGACTGTCACAAGGTAATCGCTGAGATCCCCAGAGATGCTTAAGGCTGAGGATATTGTTGGGTATGTTGGGGTAATCAAGTCTGTATAACCAAAGAAAAAAGCATATCCTCAGGTGGCAGGGTGTTGTCCAGTTTGGAAACCCCAGATTTCAGATACAAGTATGAGGCCATGCATCTCTTGCAGGAAAATAGTGGATTAGTTAAGGAGTAGGTCTCTACCACAATTAAGGGAAATCCAGTGCCTAAGCCTCCTGTTCACAAGTAAGTATAAAATTGCTTGACACTGATGGATTGTGCTGCATCAACAGAATTGTGTATTTTGTGGCAGACAGTTGTAGTCAGGAGGGAGCTTAGTCTAAAGGGAAAGCTTGTGAATTAGATCGACCATCCAGCCTTCATCTATAGTCACACCTTTTGGGTAATGACCAAAACAATGTGATTGAGGGAACAAGTTGTTGAAATGAACAGCACTGAAAGTGGCTACATATTTCTTAAAAAATGTGTGGCACCTGCATGTTTCCTAAAGTCACTGACAGCTCTTACTGCAGCAAGCCAGTATTAACAATAAGAAAATATTGATCTATTGGAGATCTTTGGTTACTGAACAAAGAGAGAACCGTATTGGCTGCTAATTGGTTCAGGATGGTGGGCTTCAATTATCAAGAAAGATGTCTCCCCTTCTTATGGATTGTCCTTGTGTTGCCCCCACACTTTTAAACACAGACTCGATCATTTTATTGTTTATCTATAAGACTATAGAGGACAGTTTCGACAAATAATCTTTCAAAGTGTTCACTTATCTCTGTGATTTTCAGATCAGCTCTTGTATGTAATAAGATTTTCTTGATTTGTACTTCAAAATTATTGCTTGTCACTGAAAGCCTCCTCAAGGCAAAACTATTCACAAGTACAAATGTGTCTGTGTGTTTTTAAACATTAAATCAGATTTGTGGCTTGTGTTGTCCTTTTCACACCTCAAAGGGAGTGACAGAGGTGACAGACAATGCTGACAGTAATTGGATGGTTGATTGTTGTTGTTGAGTCACCCCTTGAAATGAAGCAACCAAAGTGCACTATCATCCACTCTCAAAGCCTGAATACAATGCCTGGCATTTTAAAGTCAGTTTCTGATCTTTGACTCTTGGCACTAAAGGGGCCAAAATGCTGATAGTTTGATTAAGATTAGATACACTGTTGGCTTAATGACCTCTTACTGAGACACTTATGCACTGTGTCAAACTCTCAAATCTTTCCTCTTTAATTCTCTTCCTTCAGGCAACAGAAAGATGTGACGATAGTGAAAACAGGGTTTCCATTCAGCTCTTGACATGTAACACCACTTTTTTTATGAGAGGTAACATCCAGTATGGTGGCTCTAATAATGAACTCCATTATAAACAGCTTAATCTTTTATGTATAATGCAAAACAGAAACACACAACTACCTTGAGAACATCCTTGCATGAGAGTGAAAAAGCTTCTCTAAGGGTTAAATCATGACCTACTTTAAATAAACATTTTGACTATAACAGAGCTTGGGCACTTATGTTTTAGGCATTCACCAGGCGAGATAGTTTGGACATAGACATAAGTTATAACTTAAATCTTACCCCTTGCTAAAAGTAGGAATAATTGCTATTTTGCAGCTTGTTTTTAAAGGTGGTTTTACAAGCTATCTGGCACTGGAACCATGCACTCTGCAATGTAAGAAATGTATCATGACTGTATTTTGTACTTACACTTTGGTTTTCCATGAACAAAGAGATTTCCAGCAGCATAAAATCAGTGTAAAATTTCGTATTAATTATTAGTGATAATCAGTGCCTTAGCTAAATATGGGCATCTTTTATTTTTTTTTAGATTTAGTAGTTGCTAATGTAAATCTAACCACCTATGTTCCTCATGTATTGTGCTGTATTTTAACGGTAAAATACCAGCAGCTGTGGTTGCCAGGAATTAACTGTGAAATTCAACTGGTCAAAATAAAATGTTGTAATTTGTTTAACAATTTTGCCATGTTTTTTTTATTGACATAGACTTTAATAAGGTTTACCATATTTCTGTTGTTTTTAAGGTTATTTATCCTATTAAGGATTTACAGCAGCTAACTGTAAAAAGTGATGGAAAGTGTTATTTTTTCAGCAAATTACAGTATCATTGTTTACAATAATTGTTTTTTTCTACAATCATTTTCATTGAAAAATATGTTCTCTACAGTAAAATTTACAGTTACCTAACCAATATACCATTTTGTCTGGTACAGGTTCCCCATTTTTTTTACGGTACATTCCTGGCAACCACAGATTCCAGTATTTTACCGTAATTTTGACTTTTTTTTTTTTTTTTTTACAGTGTGCATTTAATTACCTGAGATTTGGGTTGGCAGTTTGACCATGCTCAAGATTATTTTACCCTGGGTGTAGAATCAAAAATAAAGTCAAATCAGCATTTTATTTGTACATAATTAATTTGAATGTCTTGAGGCATAATGACAAAGGTTTTTTGTTGTCACATTTTTGTTCAAATAAGATTCACCAGAAATGCAATTGTTGAGGAGGGAGGGTATTAACTGTCTATGTGTGAGATGATATCAATTATGTTCAGGAAAGTCAACAGCAGGCAGCGTCTATTAAGCTGTGTAGCTCTTTAAGTGATTTCTTTTTTACCATTTGGGGGTTACATTACTGCTCCCTGAAGTGTGAACAACTTTATGTGCTGAACTTTATTTTCTATTTGAATGTCAGAAATGTTAGAAATGTTACACACAAACAGGAAAAAAATGTGTGCAGCTTCAGATGACACAGGCATATGTTTATGATTTACTTGCTTATTCCAGAGCCACTCCTTTTCTTTTTGTTTGGCTGTGTGAATGTTTGAGCTGTGCCAAAGCTATCACTGATACGACAGATTGTCACAATGTGGGCACTCAGGTAGTTGACGACCATCAGATTGTTCAGTATGAACAGATAAGTAATGCATGGTGGTTTATGTTGTTAACAATTCAGTCGCACAATGTGAGTAGAAATACCTCCGCGACTGATGTACCGTTGGCTTGGAATCGCAGTGTAAGCTTGGCTCAACAGTATTGTAACTGAGCTCTCAGCCTAAAGTACAGATCCATACTGCAGCAGTTGCTCTGCTTACCTCCACTGGTTATTTGATGTCTCCAATTCAAGAGTGCGAGTTTTAAATCAAACCAGCACTCAACAAAATTAATTTACTCACTGGTATACATGTTTTTACAGTCAGAATTATGACATAAATAAAAGAAGACAGTTCAAAAACCAACATTTCGGTGTATCCAGGCATAATCTAAGCAGTGATTTTGTCTCAGTGATGAAATAATGGGAACATTTTCAATCACATCATGTTGTACACAATTGATACTGTGGTGGCTGAACTTGTACTTATGACAGTGTTTGTTTCAGCAATTGATTCTGATAAACACGTCAGTATAAATGACCAGTACAACTTTAAATAGATGAAAGGTGTTTAAAGTCTGACTTACACAACCAATTTTTCTGCAGTTTCTTGAGTAAAAACTACTTCATGTAAAAGGCTACAGTTTACTTTTGAGGAACATTTTATTGTGCTGCATTAGATGGCATGTACCCAAATGCCTCCTTTGAAAATATTTCAGATTTACAATTCTGACTGAGTATACAGAGCCACTGAAAGCGCTCTTTGTTTAACTTATGTACAGAAAACAGTTCAGCATTGTACCCATGATACTAAATGCCCCCATGTGAATCAGCTGGTCATCACAATCCTGAAGTCTGACCTAGAAATTGATGGAGTAAACTCCCAAAGGACCTCAAAATTCAAGGAAAAATATCCAGTATCTTTCTCCTCGTGTTCCTATGTCAGAATTCATTGTAGTGGAGTTAACTGGTTGGAAACTGGTGCATGTTGATAGGTCTGTTTCCCTTCAAGTGCAGTGACCCAGAAGTGTAAAGGCTTATCCCCCTCTTGCTAGATAGCATGCAGACTGAATCTTCGCTGGAAAAAAAAAGTCGGTTTCATAAGTCTCTGTGTCTTCTGACCTGTTCTGAACTCCACTGAAAACCGGCGTCCAGGTGTTACGAGGGTTAAACAAAATAGGGCAGATTTCACCGTTCAGGAGACAAATATTAGAGGCAAGGGGAGGCGCTGCAGCTGTCTGCTCAGTTGTGCATGAGATGATAAACACTGAGAAGCTTTTATCTGAGTGCTTTTTCTCGGGATTCTGCTCACACAAGGGTGAGCAGTGAGTGAGTGGGTCTGATACTGTATAAAAGGTTTGTGGCTTTGGAGAACAAAACCCACAAGATTCTTCCAAACGCCCAATGGGAACCAGCAGCAGTGGGAAACTGCTCGGGCTGCGTTGCCTTCCCACCTCTAATGTCATCTGTTGCTGCATCTGGAGCTTCCGTACATTTGCGCTGTTGGCAATTGGAATTGCAGTAAACAGACAGAAATCAATACAGCTGAAAAGTACTTTTTTGCAGAACACAATATTCGCCTTGATTCATTTATTAAATTGTGCAACATGTGGATCTTCCCAGTCTGTAAAGTATCTGATCAGTCTGACTTTCACACCTTGAAGGCATTATTTTTACAGGACAAGGTGGCTCTTACATTCCCTTACAAAAGAACTCAAAACATGGCAACTTCATGCACGAACACACACCAACCACAACCACACACTGGCTTGATCGATGCTTTGTGCTATATGAGAGCTGTGTGTGATGGGCAGCCAGCAGGGGGATGGGTCAATGTGCTGCTGCTGGCTCCCTATCAGTCTCTCCGTGTTGTGTACTCATATATTCTCTCAAGCACAGGCAGCAGCAGCTTACTAATGCTGCTCCATGTATGAGGGAATCTTAATCTAACTCACGGATTAGAGTGGAAGATACCAACCTGATCTGTTGAATCATCAGATGTGGTGGATTTCATTTTTTTTTTTCTTTTATTATCCACCAGCAGTTTTACAAGCCGCACAGCTTCAGGGGCTCCTGATCCACTCTGTCAGTCCACTCTGAACACAGAGGTGCCCTGAGGAGGAGAGGGGGGCTTCACTCTCTGGAAGAGGTAAAGTAGCACTTTGTTTACAGTTTAGCTCAATTTAGCTGCATCATGAAGAGCCGCTGTCTCACTTGTTTGATTTGTTAACTACGTTAAAAAACAAGAACAGATTTTTGAAACTAAAAACTATGTAAAAAAAAAAAAAATAAATACTTTTCAAAAGACAAAAATAACCCTCTGCAATAAGCTTGAGTTCAAAAGTTTTTTTTTAATTCTACCTTTTCTTAGCTTTGTTGTCTTAAGTTTGAGTCCCCTCAGTCACTGTCTGTCATTTTTATTCCCTACTTTGGATCTTAGTCTCCCTTTTTTCCTTATCTACTGTTCTCTGTTCATATTATTTGACTATTGGATTTTTATAAATTAATGTTTACCCACTCGTGTCATTAAAAAATACATATAACACATTAGGTCCAAAAAGCGGATGCACCAGAAAATTGCCATAAAATATGATACCATATTATTTCCAACCTTCACAGCATCAAAAAAATGATATAAATAAATAAATAAATTATATATATATATATATATATATATATATATATATATATATATATATATATATATATATATATATATATATATATATTTTTTTTTTTTTTTATTTATTTATTTATTTATTTATTTTTTACAGAATTCAGTTCTGTTCATAAATCAAGTTTGGATTCATGCACTGAGATTTTTCTTAAAGACATTTTTTGTTTCTGTATAAAAAATGTTTTGGATCTATATACCAATACCATTCACTACTTTTGATGCATCAGCGATTTTCATCAACATAAATCCTAGTCATAAATAAACAATATTTTCCTCCGGAGCTTTAAATCTTTAATTCCAATAAATGTATGTTATGCCCCAGGTATTTGAATAGAAATAACTGGCCTGCAAACTGGAAGCCTATTTTAGGAAAATTGCATATTTTTATGCTGCAGTTTAGGCAGTTATATAACTTAGCATAATGATAAAAAATAAACATTAGTTAGAAATACTTCAGACACAGTGTAATTACACTGATAAGTTGTTCATGTTTGAACAACTGGGTGAAAGTGTCGAGGAGCAAATTCCCAATTGTTGCTAAACACTGCCAACATACTTGTGAAGTTTTGAAAGTGCTCTCTCTGTTGTGTTTAGGTTAAAATACAATTTATGATCTCACAGTTGCTGTACTTTAATATACTGTTAAAAACCTCAAAATATTTTAAACACTCCTTTTGATTGCTTTGTGCTGAGGCAGGCCATAATTGCTTTTTAATTTTAGCCTTCTCAGGTTAAGTGTGATTATTTTAATTACACAGAGCACTATAAGCCTATAGAAATGGATGGAGCGCAGGTTGCCAAAAAGGAATTTTTGCTAAATTAAATGTATGAATTATCAAAAAAAATAAGTTTGTCATTTTTTTCACCTCATGCTGAGTATATATTTACCTTGGTGAAATAGAAGGGGCCTTGATGAATAAAATATTTTCCTACCACAATTTGAATGTCTCGCTATATTAACCATAAAGCAAAGGACTGAACAGTCCTAAGAAATAAAATATCACTTTGTAAGGCATACCTATACATGCCTTTCCACTGAGTTACAAAATGTTCTGCAGTTTTCCTATTTATTTGTTGACAGTATGACAGTATTATGATTGTAGTTAAATAACTACAATGCAGCTGACAGGGCATTCTGATTCTATCAAAGCACATCGATCCAGATTGATCCATTTGCTTTCCATGAACATCCTATTGACGATTTTTCAATGTACATGAACACATCAGGGTTTTGAAATGTTCAGAAAAGAGCATGTTTTATTTCAATTCAGAGCAAAGACACAGTTAATCAGACATATAGTTGAATCATAGGTCTTTGAAAGTCTTTCATGAGACAATGCTTTAATGCCTAATGAGGGGAAATGAGAGGTGATCGAGAGTTTCTCTGACGCACAACAAGGCCTCACTGAGCACAGTGGGAGCTCCCTGTTTGGATCTGACACTCTGCATGCCCATGTGTACTTAACTCAGCCTATTAATATAGACTTGTGCTAATGTGTTCATCTTTTTTTACCCAAACAGAAATTTCTGCTCTATTTATCCACAAAATTCAAATTTATGTGAAAATTTTAATGGTGTTTCTTCATGAAATGAAAACTAAACACCATTACAAATATTTATCTGAATCTCGACATGCTAACACATTCCTCCTGCTCATGTTGATGCATAATTCATTGCTCTGCTGGATTAAGAATAGAACCATCACTCAGAGCTTAATTCAGGATTACGCACTGTCTGCGAGTCAACAGCGGACACAATCTAAAACATGTTCTTGTTCGCAAACAAATTATTAATGTGATGCATGACAGATGTTTTACAGCCTCTCTGGAGATGGATGTAGCAGAGAGCATTGTGCTGCTCCAGCACCTAACTCCTCTCTATAATGCAGATTAGAGGCAGACAGGAAGTGGGTCTACATAGGACGATAAATGCTGTTAATATTGCGTGACTTACCATGCACTCCTGATTCTATCACATTAACA